>JABSTR010001162.1:0-174453 GCA_013339765.2 Haemaphysalis longicornis
CAGTAAAATTTTTCGGTCTTTCCCGCGAAATGCTGGTGCCCAGCCTCCCATTGCGTATTGTGTCTGGCAATGTGGGTCAAGTTGAATCCCGTTTCTGAGTTCAATATCGCACCCTATTCCCCCAACAAGTCATTCAGGCAGGTGCCTGTCGGCCCTTTGTACACTCGCTGGCACTTCAAGGAACATTCGTACCACACGCTCGGTCGACGTGCTACAAACGAAGTGAGGCGCTCTTTTGTACATTCAGAAGGCCTCGGCTCACAGATGCTTACTTAGAACACACACTTTCTCTGTTGGGGGCGAATAATACAATACTAGCACAGGAACGCTGTCCACTTTTTGTATTTGGTGCGAGATACCGTGCATGCGCGGGCTTCTTTCGGCTAACTCGCATAGCATGGGTGTGGGGTAGACATCTTGAGAAAGCTTTCCCAACAGCGACACAAAACGTGCTTGGATCCTACGCTGGCAATACAACGCCAGAGCATTCCACAAGTTTGCAAATGCAATTCCTCACATGCTACCAACTTTGAGTAGCCTGTGGCGAGCGGAACCCGTGGCCTTCTTGGAGATGGACAAGAAAGCACAGCCAACATGGCCCACTAAAAAGGTAAGCTCCAAGTCGAGGCCATAAGAAGATATTTATTGGAAGCTTAGTTCAAACCCAAAATAGGGTTTTATAACATCCCCAAGCTACGTGGGCTGCACATGTGCGGCTTTGGATGAATTTTAACCACCTAGGCATCTTTACTACACTCCGAAATCACGCCACATGGGCGTTGGTGGTTCTTTCCCCCACCAGAAACAAGCCCGCCGCGTTCTTGCGCTCAGCAGCACAACGCCTCAGCTACTCAGGCACCACGGTGGGTGCTGTCTGCAGAGCCATAATAGTTTTTTTTTGTGTATATTCCCCTGCGGGTTCCATTATGCAGAGTTTGTTCTCGGTGTGTGCGTCTCGTGCTTCCCACCAACATTTCCACAGCCGCTTTCAGAGTTTTGCTTCGAAGAATGGTAGTGGACCCAGGACAGCTCCGCGGTATTTATTTATATATTTATTTATTTATTTATTTATTTATTTATTTATTGCACCCTCAAGGCCCGGGTAGGTCGTTACAAAGTGTAGCGGTTGTGACGACTGCATATAAGGTACAGGAGAAAGAAATGCAACAGCAGAATGAATGATTACACGACTGAAAATGCAATGCGCGTGCAGAAGAATACAGAGCACCATGACGCCAAAACAAACCACCACAACAAAAAAAGGTAGGACAGTGGTTGCAAATGCATAAAAAAAAACAGGCACGTGCGCAGAAATGCACAATTCAAAACGATAATAATAGTCTAACAATAAAAATACACGCGCGCGTAATACAATGAATAGCGTATTCAGGCATATAGACATATTATAGCGGCAAAACGGTAATAGAAAACACACTTAACAGCGAGAACAACAATAAACTAAACAGGCAAAATGGCATGGACAATATACACAAAGGTGGCTGAAGCAGTTTACACAGAGAAGTGGGTGGGCAAGGCTTATTTAAACAATTTATTATCAGGTATGGATACTAGTTGTTCGGGAAGGTGGTTCCAATGTATTATCGTGCGAGGGAAAAAGGTGTGATGAAAGGTGTTGGTGTCGCATGCGATTAGCGTGATCTTGTGGTGATGATGAAGGCGTCGGGAAATATAGGAAGGACTAGACAGGAAGGTATCACTTAAAGTGGGATGATAGTATAGAAGGAAACATAAGCGCTTCAGTTGGCGGCGTAGCGAGAATTCTGGTAGTAGTAATGTAAACTTTATATTGGAAACGCTTGCTGTACAGTGATAATTAATTAAAAAGAAACGCGCCGAGTGATTTTGTATCACTCCAACTGCGCTTGTTCGTAAATTAATACCGGGGTCCCAGATAGTGGCAGCATACTCAAATTTTGGTCTAATTAATGTTTTGTAATGGAGTAGTTTTACGATGATGGTATGTTGCGAAAGTTTCTCCTTAGGTAGCAAAGTATTCGGTTGGCCTTAGCAGTTATGTAGTTAGTGTGGTGTTCCCAAGATAGGTTGCTTGATATATAAACGCCCAAATATTTATGTGAATTCCTGATTGCAGTAGGGTATTTTTAATAGAGTAATTAAAATTAGGAGAGCTGTTCCGGGATACGTGCATTACTTTGCATTTAATAATATTGAGGGTCATTTGCCAATCTTTGCACCTTCTGGTGATGGTATCAAGGTAATTCTGTGTAAATTACCGTCATTTGTGTCCGATATTTCGCGGTATATAACACAATCATCTGCGTAAAGAATAATCCAAGAGCGAAACTTAGCGAGTAAGTTGTTTATATAAATTAAAAATAAGAGTGTGCGATCACGGAACCTTGCGGAACACCTGATAGTACTTTGGACATAGGCGAATCAGATTGGATAACTGTAACAAATTGCGATCCATTGGTTAAACCATTGCGCAGCCAAGTAAGGACGTTGGGATGTAGGTTACCATCACTTAATTTAAAAAAGAAAACTTTATGCGACACCCTGCGAAAGGCCTTAGACAAGTATAGGAATATACAACCAGCGGTTGAACCCCGGTTCAAAATGCGATGTACAGAGTGTGTGAACGAATCCAGTAGCGTTTCACAACAATAATGTTTGTAGAAATCATGCTGACACGGATGAAAAAATTAATAAGAATCAAGATAACCATGACATGATATGTTATGGTATGATGTTCAAGAGGATTTGGCAAGGGATGCTGGTTAGAGAAAATAGAGCGATAGCTGCAACTGAGTTGCTTATCACCAGATTTGTGAATGTGCCCCAGCTTTGCTACTTTCCAGTCATCCGGTATTTCACCGGTACTAAGAGACTGCAAGAATATTTTCGACACAATTACAGATGAGCACATTTTAGTATTTTTTAAGAACTTGGAATTTATATGATCCATACCTGAAGCTGGGGAAAGTTTCAAAGAGTCATTATTTTAGAAATACCACTAGGATCAAGCAAAATTTCAGGCATAGGTTGAAATGATGCGTCTTTGAGTGGCGGGTGTGCAACTAGTAAAATGTTTGAAAAAGATCCAGAAAAATTGTCATCGAATGCGGAGGCAGTCTGCTTGCTGAACAGCAGCTCACCAGCACTCGATTTATTAAATATCGTGTCGGCTTCAGGGCGTGTTACCACTTTCCAAAATTCCCGTGGGTTATTGTAGAGCAGAGAAGGAAGCCTCACGTTATTAAAATTGCCTTTTGATTTATGCAATGCCTGAATATCAGAAGCGTTAGCTAAGCGATATGCTTGCCATCGTTGCGGCTTCTTAGTACGTTTGGCTCTGCTTTCTAAACGCTTTTTGTATTAGCGAGTCACTGGAGGAATTTGTTGTACCATGGTGATCGTTTTGCTGCAGTAGATCTTAGCGGGATGTGCCGATTTGTAAATATGTAAATTGTTTCTTGAATAAGTTCCAGTTTTCTTGGATTGATCGCGTTTTAAAAATTTCTCGAATGTTATTGACAAACCATGACTGGGCCAAAATAAATGTAGCCCTTCAATGGTCTCGGATATATGTAGCTTTCCTTTTAGGACGCAACGTAGGCAAGGTTAAATCAAATTGAAATATTTGGTGGTCAAAAAAAACAGGTAGCATGGACAGCGATATAATCGTGTTGGGGCAAGTAAATAGGACAAGATCTACTGTATTTGCTCTGTTGGTCACTATTCTGGTCTGCTGCATTACCACCTGGCTAAGATTAAACAAATGATTTCGGTTCAGCTTCTACAGTGACAGCGCAAGTCCCGTCCGCTGCCCATGTGATGTTAGGCAAGTAAAGTCACCCAGAAGCATTACAAATAGGCGAACTACCTACCTACCTATCACCTACCTACCTACCTACCCGCCGCCCACCTACCTACATGCCTACATGTCTACCTGTCTACCTGTCTACCTGCCTACCTGCCTAGCTACCTACCCACCTCACCTACCTACGCTCCTACCCACCTACCATCCCACCCAGCTACCAACCTACCCACCTACCTCCATAATACCCCCTTACCTACCCACCTACCCAATTACGCACCTATACACCCGCATATCCGCCAACCTACATACCTCCCCACCTACCACTTGCCCTTCAGTCTACACCTCTACCTGCCGACCTGCCTACATACGTAATGCCTAACTACCTACGCATTACACCACCTACCCACCTACCCCTTCACCCACTTACCCACCTACCTATCTAACTCACCTACCCACCCATTCACCCACTCCCTACCCACCTACAACCTACATGCCTACCTATTACCTGCCTACCTACCTTCCTCCCCACCTACCTGCCTACGTACCCACCCACCTCCCAAACTACCCACATACACACCTACCAACCTACACACCTACCCACCTACATACCTACCTACCGACTACATACCCACCAACTTACCCATCTACCTGCCTACCTGTCTATTACCTACCTACCTATCTACCCAGCTACCCACCTACGTACCCACCTATCGACACACCTACCCACCTAAACACCTACCCACCTACATAACCACCCACCTACCAACTTACCCACCTACCCACATACCTACCTACCTACCTACCCACCAACCCACCTACCTACCTGGCTACCTCTCTAGCTGGCTTCCTGCCTACCTGCCTGCCTACCTACCTACCTACCTAGCTACCTATCCACCTGCCTACCCACATACCCACCTACCCTCCTACCGACTTACCTACCTTCCTTCCTTCATACCTACCCAAACCCCTACCACACCCACCCACCTGAAACATAACCTACTAACCCACATACCATACCCAACAACATACCCCTAACTAACCTGCTACCCCCTCACTACCTAGCCGACTACACCTATCTACCCCCACCTTCCGCACCTACATACCCACTATCGACACACCTACCCACCTAACACACACCCACTACCCACCTACAAACCTACCCACCTACCAACTACCAACCCACTACCACACCTACTTAATACCTACCCACCTAACCAACCACTACCTCCCCTGGCTACCTCTACTACCATGAACTTCCTGCCTACCTGCCTGCCTACCTACCTACCTACCTAGAATACGCCGGCCACCTCCTACACACCTACCCACCTACCCTCCTTACCGACTTACCTACCTTCCTTCATACCCTACCTACCTACCCACCCACGCGCCACACTCCCACCCCCCACCCACACACACACTCACCCACCCACCCACTCATAACTACCTACCAACCCACTTACACACCTACCCACCCATCTACCTATCTGCCGGCTTACCTACCTACCTACCCACCAATCCCACCTACCCACCTATCAACCTACCATACCTACCCACCTATACCCGCACCCGCATACCTGCTACCGACCTTACCTACCCACAGACCTACTACCTTTCCTACCCATCCGCTACCTACCCACATACCTGCCTACAAACTACCTACCTTCCTACCCCACCTATCCCCTACCCACTACCTACCATTACCTACCCTACGCACCACACCCACCAACCTACCTACCTACCCTAGCCACTTACTACAACCCACCCAGCCACTTACATACCTATTTACCCACCCTATCTACCTACCTACCCACCTACCTACCTACCCACCTGCTACCCATCCTACACCATACCACACCTACCCCACCCCCCCTACCCACCCACCCACCCACCTACCTACATACCCACCCACCCACCTACCTACACCTACCCCTACCACCCCTAGATACCTACCTACCCACCTATCAACCTACCTACCTACCCACCTATCTCTACCTACCCACATATCCACCTACCTACCAATTATGCCCTTACGCACCTACCCACCTACCTGCCTACCTACCTACCGACCTTACCTCCCCACCTACCTACCCACCCCACCCACCTACCTACCCACCCACCTACCTACCTATTTACATACCTAACTATCTACCCACCTACTTACTACCTACCTACCTACCTACCTACCTACCTACCTACATACCCACCTATCTACCTACCTGCCTACCTACCTACCTACCCATCCACCTACCCCACCCATCTAACAACCTGTAAAGATTGTGTTGCCTAATGTGTGGGCAATGGCAAGAGCGATGGCTGCTTTTTCTGCTTGGGTAGTGTTGATTCCAGTAAGCGTCACACTTGCGACATGCTCGGTGCATGTGGTGACGACCGCTGTCATCCTTTCCATGGGAAAGTAGTCCACAGCGTCCGTGTACACAGTTTTCCGGTTGGGTTCATGGACTACATCTAATGCCTCTGCTATCGCCGCACTTCTTTTTTGGTGAAACTGAGGTGAATATTCCGTGGATTTGGAGCCACATAGATGTTTTGCTTTATGGTTATGGGTATGTCGATGGAAGAATTGCTTTGTTCTTCTGGGGTATTCTATCTTAGGCGACCAAGCAGCTGGCGTCCTGTTCTTGTGTTCGCTAGAAGGTGGTGCTGGTTTACCAAATGGGCCTCAATGAGCTCCTCCACAGTGTTGTGTACTCCAGATTGAGAAGTCTGTTCATTTCAGGGCTGATGGGAAGACCACGTGCTTAGTCATATGCTTTCCGAATGAGTGTATCAAGATTTTTACGTCGCTTTTGAAGTTTGCTCTTGGCTTGGTTGTTCACACTGTTTTGTGGATGTTTTCGGAAGTTTTGTTGTCCGCTTTTCGTGGCTCGCTTATTCGGAAGTCCGACGGCAATTAGGAGATCGGCGAAAGATCTGTCCCGAGCTGTTGACGACGAAGTGAACGAAAGACAAAGTGAATGAAAGGAAACTGAGACCGAAAATGAAATTAAACATTAATTTCATTTCGTCTCAGCCGTCCCTGTAAAATAATTCTGGCTGTCGTTAGTTTTTACTCCCGTATTTATTATTTTAGTACTTAACTAAGTAGCTGCCGCTTACAAGCCCAGGCAAATCTGCTATCCTCTCAGAGTACGAACCACTTCATTGAGATGATGAAAAAAAGGCATCCTTTTTGTGAAGCATTTTGGAAATTTGCGTCAAAGAAATGAAACGCGTGCTTACTTCGTGAGTGCCTTCAGGCCTGCCCGAGAAAATTATTCTAGCGAGAATTTGAAAAGATCTGTTCACTGTGCCAAGAGGACTAACCTGCTCTCCATGCATATTTCTACTCTTCTTGAGGCCCACTTGTATATTTTTAATACCTTTTCGACCAAACGTCAATTTAAATAAAGTTTTCATCAGAATGCCCCATCCACGTGGGTGTTTCAATTCAATATTAGCCACATCCTAACTTAGGACACCAATATTTCTCGAATTTACGGCCCAATTTTTATTACTTATGGTAACAAACTTCGGCTAGCTGCCATATAAGATGTGCCGTGAAATAGCTTTGACAGTGTTTTATTTAGGTCCGAGAACAAACTTCCGCTTTTTTTTTTTAAATTCGCCTTACGTGGATCTGGCTCATGTGGAAAAAACGCCTCATACATTTCTGCCCTTACGGTGACATGCGAGGCGGCTCGCAGTCGGCTGAACTGGGGCCAATATCGGAACGGGGCTACTGCCAATTAGCTGAGCTGTGGCGGCGACTCCATTTCTTACTCACGACAGGTAGCCTGCATTCTGCTGTGCGAAGCAGCACTTGGCAGAGAAGTAATACCTTGACTTCGATGGCACCCACCTTGAGACACCATACCGGTGTCGTTTCGCCGATATACATGCTGCCACGTGACGCAGGACTGCAGCGCTTACGTTGCATTCCTAGGGATACGACAAACTTGTATCCACTGGCAACTGCACGCAGAGGCTGAGGCTGAGTTGAAGAAAAGGTGCAGATGTCATTCACGTTTAGTCCTTCAAAGGACTCTGAAGTGATTTGTAAACATTGCGGGATTACTAATGCAAATTGTTGTGCGGAGTCTATAGGCGATGTTTCGACCACTCTGAGTGTGTTTACGGGAATTTATTTAGCAGAAAAATCGATTCGGAAATGCTGTCCTCCTCCCTGTATCCTCGTCCATTTTCCGTGGCGTTTTCATGTAATCTCAGGCGAAAATGACTTGGCTTAACAGCGCTAATGCTGGATCACCGAACTTCCAACAGACTCAGTCGGCCCAGCTTTTAATCCGCTGGCCGGTGACGGTTCGTCGCAATTCGTTAGCTGAGTTGAAACTAAGTCACAACATGTTTGTGAATGGAAGAATTACCCTTTCTTAATTTTTTTAATTTGTACACTGTATCAAGCTCCAACTCCAGGTCGCTCCACACAAGCGCTGGCCAACCGCACATGAAAATGAGGTGCTAGTAGGAAAATGAGGCGGTAGGAGCACATGAAGGGCTAGTAGGAAAATCTAACGCCACAGTTGAAGGTGGAAGAATAGTCGGCGAAGTGAATATAGGTACTAAGTACGTAAACTCAACTGACTCTTTTACCGTACAGCGTAAATCTAGGGAGCAGGAAGCACTTTTTTGCGCTGGGTGAACAAGCACAGCGGTCAGCACGATCACACACCTGAGATGTTTTTTCCGTCTAAGAAATGCAATTGCGCGTGAGATATCATACAAATTTGGTGCGCCGTATACAACAAATAGACGTAATTCTGCACTGGAAAACTAAATAAAAGTGTAACGAACCATACCGTTTGACGAACGGTGCAAGAGGAGCTGGATAGTGCACACGCACGGGGTATGTTCCACCGGCATCTGCAGCCTCGCAACTTGCGGGGTACATTCTTCTTTTTAGGCTGCTTGATTTTCCGTTTGGCGCCTATGTTTTCTACACGCGCACATTTTTGGGCCGACATTCACTCCTCTACGATAAGTGTCCATTAGACTGTCCTGGCGCTCGTTTCTAGTCAGAAGTTCTCGTTGGCGTGCCTAGTTTTACGAAGCTGCTTGCGAGTGGGCACAGCTGCCGACGAATCAGTGTAAATTGTACACTGTGGTGAACACGCGCTGGCGAGTTTGATTAGCAACGATGTGCGTGTAGCAGAGCATCCCGCACTGCTTGCGGGCAGTGGGCAGGAGAAAGCAGACCTTCGCCTGCGTTGATGGCCACTCCTCCGTTGTTATGTAAGTGCGTGGGGCAGGTCACTGGATGGGAGCCACAGTCGGCAGAGTAGAGCCGTATGAAGTAAGGTATCGGAAGCACTGGCGTCGACAAACATCAGCGTAGACGAAGGGCTACCATGGCAGAAGCGCGGTGTATGTGTTGATTATTGAGATATCGAGAGTGCCCATCCAACGATGCCGTGGGATGTCAAGCATGTCGTTAGGGGCGAAGCTCCTCTTTTCGGGCCCTGTCCCAGCCGTACACGGAACATTAATGATGATTGTGGCAGGATCCCCCTAGGATATGGTCAACCAAAGATTATCCGAAGAGGTCAAAACGTTCAACGCGTTCGTTGCTGCCCAACAAGGAGGAGAGGAAGAAGAAGAGGTTGTCGTTCATCGCCTGAGAGCTCAAGACTCTTGCTCGGGCCCTGTCCCGTCCCTCGTTGCTGCCATACACAGCGGAATGAGGATGATTGTGGCAGGATCCCCCTAGGGATTGGCCAACCAAACATTGACCGAAGAGGTCAAAACGTTCAACGCGTTCGTTGCTACCCCACAAGGAGGAGTGGAAGAAGAAGAGATTGTCGTTCGTCACCTGCGAGCTGAAGACACGTACCGGGGGTACGCGACGCAAGACGCTCTGCAGAAGGTGACGGCCAAGCTGGCTAAAATGTCACACACCGAATTCGCCAACTTACCCATGGAGATTCTCATCGTCCCAAACAAGCCCTGCGTAATCACCACTAACATAGAAGTCCTCGACAGGTTTGTCATCGGAGCGGTGGAACGCTTGACGTGTGGAGTCTTTATATGATGTGTGGGCGAATGTTTCACGGTTTTACCGATAAGCATTTTAGCTTCGCCCCTCTCATCATCATTCAATTCGTGGAGATGGCGGGATTTTTTTAGGAAACCGAACGAAAACTTGTTTTAATGCTAACCTTGGACATCGTCCATCCAATCACGGTGCACTTCCTCCCGATGTCGCAGCCTTTAGTTGGTGCGGCCGCCACAGACCAGGCACAGTAGTTTTTCTTCTATTGCGTTTTATAAATAATGAATGACTTATCAACCGGATAACCGATGAAAATTGTGCTAATTTGAGCCAGTCTACGCAGTGCAAGCAAAAACGAGAGCTTGACTAATTCTCTTCAGTGTCCATTTAATATTGCCCATATTGTCATGAGCCCATATCGGTAACTCGACGTGGATGGAGGGGATCTGAGGTAGGGCATTTCGCATTGATGCTTTCCAAGTACGGCCGTTAAGCAAAGAGAGCTAGCCTAGTCGTGAGGATTCTTCATCACTGCGGCCCAAGAAAGGCAGAGGCCATTTTCACTTGTGTGGACTAAGATGTAGGCGTAAAATATTGCCACTGCAGTGCATTTGTCAGTTTGGGCAATAAGGCGGCAGTGTCCGTGTTTCAAATCGTTTATTCCCTTGCACCGTGGTCTAACTGAACGTTTTGGCTTTTTAAACACCCACACCAGGAAGAGAGACAGAGACTTTAATGAGTATGCTTTATGGGAAGTATGGGGAAGGGGTATAAAGATATGGGAGACCCCAAGGGTGTAATCCGAAGTCCAGGGTCCCAGCATCAGCTAAGGCGGCTGATTCTAAAGCGACAAGCTGGCCAGGACAGCATCTTATGTATGAATGTAAGCAGATTATGTAATGTTTGAGTTGTTCCCCCTGAGCATATTCTTGAATATGACCAGGTTACGTAAAGCGAAGCGGGTGCCTTCCCGCATTTAGCACCGTTAAAGGTTAATGTCGCACGCTTCCTACTCAACAAGTTCGCCCATCTAGATTTTTGGATATACGTTTTTGTTGTATACTGCGCAGAGTTCGCGATTCATCGGCGTTGAGATACCCATGTGGCACGGGGTAGGATGGTGTGCCTAGGCGTAGGATGAGAAGACGTTCTCAATATCTTTTGGGGAGGCAAGTGTGGCGCTCGCGGTCAACAGAAGCCGGTCTTTGGGTTGGGCGACCAAGGTGGTCGCGCAAGGCGACGGCTAAAAGGGGGCCCCCGACCTGCACTGAACGCCACACCTCCACCCTCCGCTCTACCTCCTTGTTCTCTGCCCCCAGCTCTGTCTTCCGTCCATCACGAGAAGAGGCTTCGGCGGTGCAGTTCAAGTGAGGAATAAAAGGCCTATATCCAAATACTGCGGTGCATCGTCGGAATATAGCTTACAGCAGTGCAAGATGAAGCAATGAAGTAATAGCATTTTAATACAGACCGAAGTGAATGTCTTCACTTTCATGCAGAAATTGCAAGTGTGCAGCAGTGTTTCTAATTCAATCTTAACTCACTGGTGACCCCAGCCACGCCTATATTGCATTAACAAAATGTTGAAACGCTGCTTCAATTCTTTAAAAACAACCGTGCACCTTTTTACGTATCAGGGAGGTTAAAGCGGTTGAAGAAAAATCAAGCAATTGCGTTGCAGCAAAGAAGAACGTGAAAAGGAGTTTGCAGCACACAGAAGCGACTAGTAGGAAGCGGTGTTCAGAATTCACTTTGTAGACGTTCTGCGATTCAAGGCAGCTCTATTTCTTAGGAATACGGTTACAAATTCTGACCTTCATAGAAGCTGACAACAGTTGACGAAGGTTAATTTAGCAATTGTGTTCCACATAAAAATAACGCGAATCTCGTGAGATGGAGAAATTACAAGTGCGTAGCAGTGTATAGAAATCCATTTTAACTAACTGACAATCGAGGCAGCGCCTCCATTGTAACAAAATGAGAAAATGGGCACCTCTCTCAAAGGAACGTCTGCAGGTCTTTTAGTTAAACGGGAGCTTAAATTGGTTGAAGAAAAAAAATGATACCAATTTGCACAACAAAATCTTGAATAGGATTTCGAGGCAGCAAGAAACGAAAAGTGCGCAGCAATGATAAGAATTTAATCTTAAGGCAGAATATCATGGCAGCACCTATATGTTTGTAACAATATATACAAAACTCTGCACCAATCCTGTCGGAAGGCGAGTACATACCCTTTATTTACAAGGCAGCTTCTAGAGGTTGAAGTAAAAACATGGAGCTATAGTGTCACAGTAAAGAGAGGCGTGAATGAGATTACCCGGCATGTTAAAAGGACCAGTGCACATCGGTATTTAGAATTCATTCCCGGCTCCCTGTCGATACAAGCAGGGGCAAAACTGTTATAACAGAATTTGAAAGCTTGCACCTTTTCTGTAGGAACTCGTGCATGCCTTTTTACTACAGAAGAAGCTTACAGCAGTTGAAGATGGTACAAATGCAGCATTTATGTTCCAGCAATGGAGGGCGTGATGGGGACTTCGTGTGAGGAAGAAGCTACATGTGCGCAGCAGTGTTTAATGTGCGCAGCATGTTTAGAATTTAATTTCAATACTCACTGACAATCGAAGGTGTGCCTACACTTTTGTAACAAACATTTGAAACTTCCCCCCCATTTTGCAGAGCAGCGTGCACGCCTGATTACATACAAAGAAGATTAGAGTGGATGAAGAAGGAGAATGCAGCAGTTGTGTTCAGTAAAGGAGGCCATGCTTGAAATTTTGTAGCATACCCAAGCAACAAAGCACAACAGTGTGTGGAAATCGATCTTAAGACACACTGATAATTGAGGCACCGACAGCATTCTTGCGGCAAAATTTGGAGACTATAGTATAATTCTTCAGGATCGCGTGTACGACTTTATACTTAATACGAATGTAACAGCAGCTGAAGATGAAGCAAATGCATCAATCGTGCTTAAGTGAAGAATATTGTGATTGTGTTTTTGTGCCATAAAGAAGCGACACTTGCACAGCTGTGCTCCTTATCTGAGAAATCACTGATGGACACACCGTGCCTACAGTGTTATTAGCACATTACCGGAGCTTTGCACTCTTCTGAGGAAACGCGCGTACCCCTTTAATGCTTACTAGAAAGCTTACAGCAGTTTCTTAGCAAAAATGAACCAACCGTGTTCCAAAAATGCACCCAGAAATTATCGCGGCATTAATAAGTAAGAATGGTGCAGAAGTGTTCACAATTCAAACTTAAGACTGATTGATAATTGATGGTGTGCCAACAATGCTGTAAAAATGGCAAATTATGCACCTTTTCCATTGAAAAGCCAGGCAGGCCTTTTTACTTAAAGATAGCCTACAGTGGTTGAAGAAAGAAATACAGCAGTCACGTGTTTCTTCCAAAGCGTGTGAGGAGGTCTTCTTTTATGCAGAAGCGTCGAGTGTGCAGCATTCATTAGAATTCCATCTGAACTTACATTGGAGGCCCTGCCAACGTTGTGGTAACAAACTTTCAGACGATGCTCCTGTTCTTGTGGAACGCGTGTACGCCTTTTTACCTACTAGTGAGCTTACATCGTTCGAAGAAAAAGAAGGCAGCTATATCGTTTTAGCACAGAAGTGCGCGAATGGTTTTCCTTGCAATGCAGAAGCGGCAAGTTTGCAGCAGTGGCAGACTTAATTTGCAGACTTAATTCATAAGACACTGACAATCGAGGCAGCTTCCCTACATTTTAGTACAATATTTTGGAACTCCTGACCAATTCAGTAAGAACGCGTGTACGGCTGTTTACTTGCGAGGGAGGTAACACTGGTGTAAAAAAATGGAGCAATTGTGCTGGGGTAGAGAAGGGCATGAGCGGGATTTCGCGGGATGCAGAAGCAACAAGTGCACAGCAGCGTTTAGAATTGAATCGGAAAACTCTGTGACACTCAAGGCAGCGCGTTTAATGTGGCTACATAATTATAAAACTGGTAGTCCTACTTCGGAACTCGGCTAAACTGTTTTTACGTGCAAGGAAGCTTTCAGCGGGTGACCAAAAAAGGCAGCAAGAGTGTTCCACTAAAAACGGCGTGATTTCGATGTTGGGGCATACGGAAACGATATGTGCGTAGCAGTGCTTATAATGCCCTAATAATTGGCTCACCATTGAGCCGCACTATTGTAACAAAATTTTGAACATCGGCACCGCTTGCGTAAGAACTCGTGTACGCCTTTTCGCTTAAGACAGCTTGCAGCAGTTGAAGATGAAACAAAAGTAGCATTTGAGTTACAATACCACAGGACGTGAATAGAATTTTGTGTGATGCAGAAGGAACAAAGTCGAATCGTGTTCAAACTTAAATCTAAGGAATTACTGACAAATGAGGCTGCACCTACGTTGTCCTAGCTAAATATTGAAACTCTTCACCTTTCTCTGAGAACGCCAGTACGTCTTTGAACTTACAAGAAAGTTTATAGCGGTGCACGAAAAAAAATCAGCAATTCTGTTCTAGTAAACAGGGTCGTGTAAAGGAATTCGTGGCATGCACAAAGGACAAGTATGGAACATTGCTCAATATTCAGTTTGAGGCTCACTGAGAATCGATATAGAGCGTGCATTGTTGCAACAAAATTTTGCAACTCTGCACTTCTCCTATAGCAACGCTTTATGTCATTATAAGGAAGCTTAGAGCGCCTGACGAAAAATGCAGGAATGCAGCTTGTACAAGCTGCAAGTGCGCAGTTGTCTTCAGCCGTCATATTTAGGCCTCAGTGACACTCGATGGTGAGCCTATATTGTACAAAGTCTTGAAACTTTGCACCAATTCTTTAAAGACGCAAGACGCTTTCTTACTTACAAGGAAACAAAGAGCACTGAAAAAAAATGAATTATAGTTCCAGTAAATTGAAACGTGAATAAAGGTTTTCGGTATTCAGAAAAGACATGTGCACAGTGTTATTGGCACAGTATGGCTCGTTGACAATTGATGCAGCGCTTGTATTGTTGCAACAAAATTTTGAAACAGGCAACTTTTCCGAGGCAGGGGAGTACAAAGTTTTACATATGACGCTGCTCAGTGTTTGTGTAGAAAATATGCAGTAATTCTTCTTCCCGGCAGAAGGGCGTGAATGGTATTTTTAGGCACGCAGCCTAAATCTGCAAGCCACGAAATCTTATTGTGCAGCCGCTTTTGGGAATACAATCTGATTCACTGACAATGGAGGCAGCGCCCACAATATTCAAGCAATTTTGCGAGTGTCTGTGTTTCGCACGCATGAAGATGTCGGGAAGAACGGAAGGTTTAAGCGGTTGGGGAAGATAATCAATTGTGTTCCTGTAAAAAAAGGACGTGAAAAACTTTCTCGGCATGCAGATGTAACAAGTGCGCACTGTAATGTTCAGAATTCCATCTTATGGTACATATACATTCGAAGCATTGACTACATTGTGGTAAAAAATTTCTTACCCTGCACCTCTTCTGTAGGATTGTGCGTACCCTTTTTACTTACAGGAGGTGAAAGCCGCTGAACAAAATAATTGTGTCATGCCAAGAACGGCATGAATGAGATTTTGCAGCATCAGAAGCGAGAAATGCAGAGCAAGGATTTCCCTATTACGACTCGCCGACAATTCAGACACCAGGCACAAATTTTGAAACTCTGCGCCTCGCCTGTAGTAATGCGTGTAACAGTTTCACTAAATAAGTATCTTGCAGCCGTTGAAAAATAACATTGGAGACATTGTGTCTCCAGTACAGAACGCCGTAAATGGGTTTGCGCGGCTCCTTAAGACAGAAGGCACACTCAATTTCCTACGGAAAAGGTGCAGAATTTAAAAATATTGTTACAACGATCTAGGCACTGCTTCAATTGTCAGTGAGACGTATGTTGGAATTATAAATATTGTTCTAGAAATGTCACTTCTCCATGCTACAAAATACAATATAAGCCCTAGACAGGAACACAATTGCTGCGTTGTTTTTTCTTCAACCGCTGGAAGCTCTCTTAATAGTGAGAAGGCGCGCACGCGTTCCTACCGACAAGTTTCAGTGTTTAAATATATTGTTACACCAATATGCGTAATGTCTTTGTCAATCAGTCGCACAAATGAAAATATACCCTGCTGCGTGCTTCTCGCTGCCTTAAGCCGCGCAATCCAATCACGCCATCTATTCCCGGAGCATATTAGACGCATATTTGCCGCAAGCGGGCTCATAGAGAACAGGAGCAGAGAATTAAAATTTTTACAACTGTGTTCGGGCTGCATATCTGTCGCTTATTCTTCATTCGCCGTATGCTACCTTCTAAATTAAAAAGGGGCACGCGCGTTCATAGAGAACAGGTGTAGAGAATTATTTTATTACAACTCGTGTTCGGGCTGCCTCTGATTGTCAGTGAGTCATGTATTAGATCTATAAACACTTTACGCATTCCTCTCTCACTCCTGCTATGAGATCTCGTACACGCTCTTTTTAATGGAACATATTTGCGGCATTTTTCTTACCGCGTGCGAGCTTCTGAGTAAGTTAAGTCATACTCGCACGGCTGTTGAAGAGGTGCTGAGTTTTAAAATTGTGTACCAGCCATGAAGGTGCTGGCACGTCCTCCAGTGAGTCTCCAAATTTCATTCTAACACTGCTTCGCAATCGTTGCTTCTACGCGTCAGAAAATCCTATTCCCGCCATTGCCATTCAGAGGAAAACAATTGCTGCATTCTGTTGTTCTACTGCTGGAAGCTCACCTATAATTTAAAAAGGCCCGAACCCATTCCTACAGAAGAATTGCAGAGTATATTAATACGGTTGCAACAATTTACGCCCCACTCAAATATTCAGGTAGTTTTATTTATTTTATCCATTTCAACACTGCTGCGCACTTGTCACTTTTTATTCCGGGAAAATATTTTTCGCGCCATGTTTTCTGCAACACAAAAACGGTGTTTGTCTTGACCCGCTGTGTGCTGTCTTCTAAGTAACAACATAAACGTCGGTCCTACAGAATAGGTGGCGAGTGTCGAAACTTTGTTGCCACAATGTAGGCATTTGATTACATTCAATATGTCCTACGATGTCATTCTTAACAGTGCTACAGACTTTCTGTTTCTGCAAGCGACGAAATCTTACTCACGCCGTCCTTCACTGGAATACAACTGCTGCATTTAGTTCTTCTTACACAGCCGTATTATGTATTTTAGGTCAAACACATATTCGCGTTCTGACAGGAGAAACAAATCTTCCAATAAATTGTTAAAAGCATGAAAGTGCTGTCTCAATTTTCTGCGAGTGTCAACGTTTAAATTGAACACTA
Organism: Haemaphysalis longicornis; assembly: GCA_013339765.2. Lineage (NCBI taxonomy): Eukaryota > Metazoa > Arthropoda > Arachnida > Ixodida > Ixodidae > Haemaphysalis > Haemaphysalis longicornis. The sequence goes on from JABSTR010001162.1 coordinate 17,115, forward strand.
CTGCCTACTTATTTATTTATTTATTATTTAGGTATCCTCAGGGCCAGAGGCATTAGAGAGGGGAGTGGGTTACAATAGTTACAAACACATTATAAAACAGAGCAGAAGAAAAAAATAATAAACAGAACAAAACCAGGAAAATACAATGTACTTTAATGCTCCTGATTATACACTCTTAGCTAAAGCAGTTTTAAAAAGTTGGCGGTCAAAAATTGTTGCCGTCAGTGCGGTTAGGTGGTTCCATTGTTGATATGTACGCGGTATGAATGACTGGGAAAAGGAGTTAGTTCTGCAGGACGGCAAGCCGACTTTATGGACATGAATTAATGCGAGCTGAAATGTACGAGGAGGCAGAATGAGTTCGTCGCGTAGGATGGCTTGTGATGAAAAAGCTCATGAAAAGACAAAGGCCAAGGATTTTTCTACTAGATGATAAAGAAGGTAATCTGAGGCTGAATTTCATAGTGCCTATACTAGCAGTCCGGTTGTAGTTAGAAAGTATAAAACGAACAGAGTTATTTTGGACCATTTCAAGTGAGTGTGTTAGATTTTGTTGGTTAGGATCCCAAACTGATGCAGCATATTCCAGTATGGAACGTATAAGCAGTTTGTAAAGAGTCAGTTTTAGTGTTGAAGGAGCCTGTGAGAAATTTTGACGTACGTAGCCGAAGCATTCCGATTAGCGTTATTAATTACGTACGCTGTATGCAAGGACCAAGTGAGGTCGTTAGTAATATGTATTCCGAGATATTTGTAAGTGCTGACAGATTCAAAGGAGCATCGTTCAGATAGTAAGTGGGCAATAAATGGTTAGTTCTAGATACTGCGAAGCAACTTGCATTTGCTAGTGTTAAGTTCCATTACCCATGTTTTGCACCACACTGAAATAGCGTTAAGATTGGATTGAACGGTTAATAGGTCATTGTCATTAGATATTTCACGAAAGAGGAAGCAATCATCGGCAAACAAGTGAATGTGAGATGTAACAGATAAAGGTAAGTCGTTAATGTAAATAAGAAATAGCACGGGAGCCAGGACAGATCCTTGAGGGACTCCAGAAAAGACGATTCGTTCGGGGTGAGACGTTATCATTAGCTAAAACAAACTGAGAGCGGTTAAAGAGAAAACATTCAAGCCAAAATAAAAGTTTGGGATCAAGATTAAGATTTTGTAGTTTGTGACGTAACAACTTGTGACATACTTTATCAAACGCTTTCGAAAAGTTTAAAAAAATGCAATCAGCGATAGATAAGAGATGAAGAATGGCGTGTAGTTCATGGGTGAAAGATGCAAGCTGAGTTTCGCATGAATAATTTTTACTAAACCCGTTTTGGCACTTAGAAAAAAAAGAGTTAGATTCGAGAAAACCTGCCAGGTTGGAATATATTATGTGTTCTAATATTTTACAGGGTATGTTGGTTAGCTAGATGGACCGGTAGTTAGATGGTGAATGTTTGTTACCCGTTTTAAACAGTGCAGTTATCTTTCCAATCTTAAAGTCGATGGGGAGACAGCCTTCATGAAGCGATTGTTCGAATATCTTTGTTAGTATGATTGAACAATAAGAGCTTGTGTTTTTCAAAAATTTCGGACTGATCGTATCACACCCAGGAGACGAGGAAGGCTTTAAAGACTTGATTATACTCTCTACACCAACGTAGTCAATAGTAATAGGAAGCATGGGAGGGTAGTTAGAATGGGGGGCAGTCGGAACAGGAACATCTGTTGTTACAGAACAATTTCTGGAAAAGGCATCATTTAGGGCTTGTGCACACAGATGAGGGGGAATGGTGTTTCCAGTACTGTAAGTCAAGGTTATCATATCGCTATCTTTGGGGTTAATAATGCGCCAAAATTTCTTATGATCAGTTAACAACATGCTCGGTAGCGTGGTGTTAAGATAGCAATATTTCGCATTTTTTATGGCGGCGATGCACTCTTGCGACGCTTTTTTGTAGTCGTCCCATCGAGCGATGCTAGAGGATTTTTTCGCGGCCCTATAAATACGACGCTTTTTGTTTAAGAGGTGCTTAATCTGTACGTTGAACCATGGTGCATTGCGGCCGGATGTGATAGTTCGAACAGGAATGTATTTATTTGCTAGTTGTTTCACCTTATCTACAAAATCTTCCCAGTTAGTTTGAACACTACGACTATCAAAAGTGGAGAGGAAACTATCAAGAAATGTGCAGAGTTCATTATTGATGGAGCTAAAATCGGCTTTACCGTAGTCATGAATTGTTTTAACCGTTTTTACATGGTTGGGAAAGGATGCATTGATGTTGAACGATAGCAGAGAATGATCGCTTAATCCTGGCAGATGAGTAATGTTCGAAACAAAGTCGCCGCGGGACGTAAGCACAAGATCTAGTGTGTTAGCTACCGACGCATTTGTTCTGGTAGGTTGCTTTACTAATTGCGACAAGGAAAAATAGAGCACAGATTTAAGAAATCATTTGCGAATGTGGAACAGGGGCTGATGGTAGGTGGTTCAGTTGCCAACGTAATGTTTGGAATGTTAAAATCACCTATTAGAAGCAAAGGAATCGACGGATGGCGAGTCTTAACAAAGTTAACAGCGTCATGTAGTTCGTTAATAAAGGACGAGGATGATGCAGGAGGACGATAGCATACAACGACAACAACTTTCCTCTGGGAAAGGTGGATGTAGAGTTGTCGGTTCTGCAGGCCGCAAAATCCCATTGGTGCCCTATTTACTCGAGCCATAATGCAGAAATTCTTCTTCAATGGCAGTGAACAAAGTAGTAAGTAAAAAGCCGTACTCGCGGTACTACAGAAGATGTGCTCTATCAAACTTGTGTCCCAACCACGCAGGCGATGCATCCAATATCAGTGAGTTTGAACCTTCCTTTCTGCTATTTGCTGCCAACTCGTTGCTTCTTCGTGCCATGAAATCATATTCCCGCCGTATACATGAACACAAAAACCGCATCTTTTGTTCAACAGGGCTCACACACGTACTCGCATACTCGGAATAGTCGCATACTCGCAGCTCATACCAAGCCTAACAGAATGCAGCCTGGGAATGGTGATGGCCATAAATGCCATGATACGTATTCAGTATGCTAATTCAATTACAAACAAAGTAGGGGATGGCACAACAGGCAGCAATCGAAGGAAAATTACGAAAATACTAAGGACGCTGCACTTACGGGAAGACGAAAACGAAAGAGGCGTTCTTCTGATCAGGTCTTGAACATTCGACTGAATTTTACTACCGCGCCCACAATAAACTTATCAGCCCTCGCGCACCCTTCTGCGGAGCTTGTTCTGATTGCTAGCATTTCAACAAGAATCACACGTTTCTTCCCCTCATATGGAAATACCGGGAACACCTTGTTCGCTCAGGTCTGAGCCTGCTCTTCCAAAAGCAACTGTTAATGAACGCGCGGAAGCGGTGAACCCTGATTTGGCGCCGCTATTCTCTTTCCAGTCGCGCACTCTGTCGCTCTTATTCAGTGCCCTAACCTGGTCCTCCTTCAACACTGCTGCTTTGTTTCTCCGCTGTGCCATCATTAGCCATGCAACCCGGCACAGGCAACGTGCCCAAAATTGACAAAAGAGAATATTTGGGCAATTTCGTTCAACTTACAACGAATGCTTGTACCTCACTTATTTTACAAAAAGAAGATATCGAAATATTTTGTCCTAAAATGTAAACGCGAATGCAGAATACATTGTTTTTGAAAGTTTTATTATGCCTAATTTAAGACGCCATAATTGTACGCTTTGCCAACATTACTGAGGGTCACGTAAAAAGTATTTTTTCATACGTCAACGGGATATCTCAAATGAGGGCACTTCTTATTGTACAATTTATGGGAAATATTTTTTGTATGCAACGACTTTTCGCCCGCACTCGAAAAGCACACACGGCGTTACTCCCAGTCAAACAATATGAAATCGATGTAGCTTCTATCAGTTCACCAAGCCTGTAGAAGAGCTGGCGGCCACTCTACCCATGTCGGGGACTCGGCTGTTGCACCATTCGTGAATTCAAAAACTTCCCGCGAATGTTCTGCATAACTCGTAGGCCGAAATTATTTTGTCCGCACGTTTTCACGTTACACCCCAATGTTGACTAGCACGTGCTAGAACTCAGTGCCTGTAGCGCGAGCTCGGCGTATGTTTTCCCATATCAAGTGCGAGCACACGTAAACTTGCGACGCGAACAGCACACGCGATACCATGGCACAAACGCTCGGCCGACGGTTTTTGAAGGCCGGGTTGCCGACACCGAGCTCTCGTCAAGAGGCGTACGGTCACGTGCAACCGGTATTTTTTCTTGGTGTTTTTTGTGAGCTTCCTAGGCCGCACAAGTGCAGGCGCAAGTCTGGATGTTCCTGGCACTCCTAAACTGGCGCGCGCTCACTTTCGCTCCGCTGGACTAACGTTTCTAATAACGTTCAATGACAGAACTGAAAGTGTAAACAGCCCTGATGTTAAAATTAGCGCACCTTGCACTAGTGAAACAAGCTGGGCGACTAATGCACGCTTAAGTGTAACTACGCCCCCCTTCAGCGGGGAACACACGTTAACTGGCGAGAAGGGCATGCGACAAATCACGGCATGGACTCTGCGCTGAGAGGTTCTCGAAGGGTCAACAGGCCCGAAACCGCGCCATCCCCATTAGGCGCACGTTCACGTGCGGTTGGAATTTTTTTGGTGGTTCTTTTTACGAGCTTCTCACGTGGCTACAGCGCACCCGCAACCCTGTACGACGCCAGGGGTCTCATGAGGGGCACGGTATCGTATGCTACCTACGCTTCGTCTTCCAGTAGCGGCTCTCCGTGGAAACGAAAGGCTTTTACCCACACTGCTGTTAAAGTAGAATGCCAAACTATCCAACATAGTAGCAGAAATTGGACACCCGTGTTGCCTGTACACGTGGTCGCCGCGACAGTTAATGTGGTACACAGGAGATAGCGCTTTATTATCTGCAGCACCAAGTATTGCAACACCGCAGCTCCCTTACCAAGCTGCGGTTTCAGAGTTTTTCAGAACGCCTTTTCTGACTGAGTGCATACACGCGCGGGCAGTGCTCGCGAGCTTCGTGGGCATAAGCTGAGCCGGCCTCCGGGGGCCCAGTCTTGTGTCGGTGCATGGCGCCCCACACGTGAATGATGTAGCTAGTGCGCACTCTCTCCAGCGCCGCCTTTGCCTTAACTGGGTCCCAGTAGTCGTTCCACTCGTTATAGCTGATGGGGTGAAAGGCCCTTTTCTGGGTACACGGTCAACGAAACGCTTTCGGTCGTGTTTCCTGTAAGGGAAGCAAAACAAAATAAACGACAAGGCACGGGTTAAAAGAGCCTTCCGAGGCCTCCGGAAGGTATTATTTACAAATCTGTTCTTGTGTCTTGAAATAAAAGCCTGCTTGTAGCTGTTTGACGCAACCGAGGCAAATGCAGAAACCTGTTGAACCACACGATCAGGACCGGGATTAATACGGAGATAAACGCAGTAGCTACAGTCCAAGAAGAACGTTCCGGTTAAGTACGAAATACCTAATTTCAAGCGCAGCCTCTACTTCTATATATAAGAATTTTTAAATTGGGAGAATGAAAACTCACATGACCCTAAAATCCGCAAATTGTATTACCATACCAGCGCTGCCGTTAGTAGGAGGCTATTTATGTTCCGCCTTGACACGCATGTTATTTTTTCAACATTTGTTCCCTTTAGGAGCCTCTAAACAGTGTTCTGCAACTACCATGCGCAGATAGACGTACTCCTGGAATTGACAGTCTTGATATCAACATATACATTGGTGTTGCAGCAAATTGTAAGTTGCAATAATTTGCTTACTGTTTTGATCGTGCAGCAAACTATGCAATTATAAAGAATTTCAATCTATTGCCTAAAGAAATCCGATAATACGATTTCTCGATGAGTTCCTTCTGAGATGTCTCTCAAGCCTGTCAAGCATATTTCAACTATAAAGAAAGAGTTCAACTTCAGTATATCTCGACACAGCATGTTTTTGTTTTGCCACCAAAGGCAATTTTGTGCAACTTTGACTGCGTGATTTTCTTGCGGCCCCCAAAACAGAACCGCTTGTCAGGTATGCTGACATTCTCATTTATTACCGTCAAGGCCGAAGAACCTTCCTGACTCCGCACTCCCAATTAACAAGAGCAGAAGCCACCACCCTTCGAAGACTACAGACAAATACGTACCCCCACAGAACCCTACTCCATGCGATTTACCCCATCCAATACACGTCTACCTGCAATTTCTGTCCAACTCCCGGTACACTGTACCACCAGATTTGGGAATGCCAGAAGACCCCAGGCCTTGCCCCATAACCTCCTCCTCCTACAAGCAGTGGTGAACCGCCTGACGAGCCCGGACCTTGGGATCCAGCGTGAACTGGTGAAGAGGGCGTGGACCGCCAGCCGAGCTCAGGGTATCCCGGAATAGGGAAGCCCCCCACCAGGCATGTGCCCTAACATCTGCACCAGCTTGACAAATAAAGATTTATCCATTCATCCATTCATTTTCTTGCGCGGGTCATCTCTTTTGATGTATGGTGGTCTTTTGATCACCCTTTATATAACGCACATGCTTTTACGCGCAATATTTTCTCCGTGGTGAATGGTTTTAGAACCGACCAGAATTTACTTGAAGAACGGCTTGCGTTTGGGCTAGTTGGTGTTCCATAACTACTTCTTAAGCGCCAAAAACTACAGGGACCCGGTCTTCCTCGGACATTGCGGGATTCACAATCCGGCTCAATTTCAATACTTCTTTGATGTAGGTCGTGCAAGACTCTCCAGCCACTTGTGCTCGCTGATGTAGCGTCTGCTCTTCTCGCTTCTTTTAAGAGCGAATGCTCTTTATAAGCGACCCCAAACCATCCACCGCCGGCGGCGGCGGCGGCGGCGTCGGCGGCGTCCGCAGTGCTCCTCTATAAAGAAAAACAGCATCCGGCGCCAGGTTTCGATCCGCGGACTTTGCGGCCGCAGCGCGACGCTCTACCGATCAAGCCACGGACGCGACGGTGATATCAGTGTTGACGCGCCTTATATCTTTAACGCATTCAAACTACGTCGTCAGCGGCGTGCGTTGGCGACTCAGCGGCGTTATAGCGGCTTGATAACTGCGTGGTGTACACGTGATACTACAAACCCGATGGAAGAGATGGAAGAGAAGGCGGCGAGGCGGTGGGCTGCGGGGGCCGAGCACAAGCGCCGCAAGCGGGCCGACAACCGTGCATTCGCACTTTCACATTCTCCCCTCGGGGAAATGCGGGGATTTTTTTGGCCATCGAATCCCCAAAGCACTTCTTCATATCCTCTACTAGCCGGTCCCAAGTGGTAGCTTCGTCTCATGGTTTTCAAACCACGTCAGCGCGGTTCCCGTCAAGAATACCTCGATGTTCGCCCGCTTAGCGGCCGCATCCCAGTGGTTAAACGTGCTCACCCGCTCGTAGTGGACGAGCCATTCGTCTACGTCGTCCCCTTCATTCCCAGAGAACATACGTGGCTCCCTGTACGGCTGCCAGTTGGCCATCGGCATGGCTTGGACTGTTTTTGAAGCCCCACCCAGAGGTACACGCTGCGGGGAAAGACCGGCGACTCGGCGGCTTCGGCGAAGTTCCAGTTGCTTCGTCTTCCTTTCAAGGCTACACCGCACCACCACCACAAACTGTTACGGTGCAAAGGGTTTATTTACAGCCGTAAATAGGAATAAGAGCGTTGAAGGAGGCGGCCACCGATCCTGCGGTCAGTACGAGTGCAGTTCGTCCTCCACTCCCTCCTCTGCTCCACGCTTTCACGCATACCCCGCTTGGGGATTGGTGGCGACCAGTTTAACGCTGTACAGTTTCGAGCGTGACAATACAATGCTCTGACCGAAACTTTATCTTGCGGACGGCCAATGTCGCAGTTTTCTCACAGGCGCCTCAAAGAGCTAAAACACGCTCGTACTATCATTATAGAGTACCCTGTGGGGTACTGGCGACGCAAACAGGCAGTGGTTGATATGTGCATAATTAAAAACAAAAAACGAGCTCCGCATTTAGTTGCTTGATTACAGGGGGCGTTTTGGATGAAGGAAGTAGCGTTGCTCTCTCCAAATCATGGAAGACATCTAAGTTACTGATTTACTGAAGAAACTACCATAATCAGTTTTTGATCGTATAGAAGCGGAGAATTGGAAGGGAGCTGAAATTATAAAACGTGGAAGGCTGGAGAGCCTCAGTGGTAAAGGCACAATACGAGGGAAGAGAGAAAAGGCGCAAGAATAGGGGGAGAACGTAGAGCACGCGAAGCGAACAATGACCCTTAAAGCCCATTATGTAACGCAAGACATCCTCTTTGAACGTCTTTTGCAGAGCAGCAACAAGGCAGGGGAACACGTTTTTTCCTATCGCCCTCTCGTGTTACTTGACGATTATTTTCCATTCGTCCTTGCGGTGTTATGACACGAAAACAAGACCCAAAATGGGGATATTAGTGTAATGCATACACACACCTAGAGATAATAGAAAACTAAGAGGGCGAGCTAAAAAAGCGCTATTGGGTCGGTTTTCCCGAATTATGCCTAGTGACTGTACACGTAACAGAGTAAAAAATTAAAGAACTACCTGTCTGGATGTCAACAAATTCGTTCTCTTTGCCTCAAAAAGATTTCATAAGGCGCCCCCGTTCCGCCACCTAAAGAGAAACTGGATACTTTTGGACATGAATACTCGCTTTACTGTCGGTAAACTTTGCTGCGACTCTTCTAAGAAAAAGCCTGGGCTTCCTGTCGTCAACCGGATGCGAGTACCAAGAACACAGAAAGCGGCCGCAAATACGGTGAACAAGATATTGTTTGAACACGAGGGTCTCTAGGGAAAGCACCATACGTGATGACCAAAGAGCTTGGGATACATAATCTAAGAAAACTATTTCCTGAGTATAATAATTTTTAAAACTAGTCAAACTGAATTTAATTTTCCCTTCACGTATTTTGTGTAGAACAGCCATAGCCGCAGTTGTTAAGTAATCTGATGGATCGTAGATCGCTCTAAGACCAGATCGAATGCCAAGACGATATCTCCAAATCATTCACACTTGTTTTGCGAACTAGAAACTGCCCAGGAACAAGAAATGAGAGGCGTCGTCTGCGATGTTTAGTATAAAACCCACGAATGTCGCTTTTTTTCTTTTCTGTATTCTCTATCTCTAAATGTCGCCTGGTAGGCAGCGCGGCCATGTTTAAAAAGTAACCACAAACACGGAATACCTGAGAGACTGCACTTCATAGATGCAACCATGATAGGAAGGCTCCTTGGATGCCAACAGCACGCCAGACAACAAAATGTTCTCGTAAAACTCATGTGCGTACCCGCCTTCCACGCATGCGGAGTCCAATTCTTAGCCCTCAGTCAACAGCATCTGTAGGGCACTTCCTAACAGCGGCGGGCAGCTATAGAGCTGATGGCACTATGAATCTCTGGGTCTGGAGGGGCCGCTTCCAGTACTTCAACTTGCAACGTTCCTTGCACCCCCTCTGTGTATCGAGGGAAGCTTACTGTAGAAACTTTGTAATCATCATCCGGGCACCGATGCGAAGATCATACCAAATCGGTGCCCGTAATCTCTCGTGAGGCAGCTCTAGCTCGAAGCTGCTTCATCTTTTTCTTCCATCCTGCCATCTGTGTAAATAGAACACCACCATCGCATCACCAAACCCGGGACGTCGCGGCTATTGGTCTCTCCTTTTTTATCTATATTTTGGTGCCGATAAACCCGGGAAGAAGGCCACAGTGCGATTCCGGAATTCCATCCGGAACTTTGGCATACATGAGAAGGAGGACCCCTCGAAGCCAGACGACGGACCATTTGATGGACATATCGACGATGGTGCTACCGAAAGCCGACCGACGTGATGGCCAGATGACACGACGATGCAACCTCACCTCCGACGAGACTGCCCGATGGGTACAGAAACCAATTTTGTGAAAGGTGAGGTGCACGCTAGAGCTCATTGCATAATGGAAGATGCATTACCAGAACAGAGTATTCCTGTGTGTACGATGCGTCTTGACGAACTGAAAACAAAAAGGGAAGAGGTGCGGTTCACTGCTCGAGTACTGCGCCGAGACGCAGAAGCGGCACTACGGTTGATCACAAATCCCGACGATGTTTACGATGGTTGAAGAGTTCATGCGCCAGTTGAGAAAAACCGAAAATGCCTTAAGATCTCTCTAAACGACTTAATTGAACCATTCATCGACACTGACTCCCTGGATGATGAATATGCCACCAACTTTGACTATGAAGATGAAATTACTTTTATCATGATCCGGTTATACTATCAACTGAAAACCAAGAAATCCGACACCACAGAACAGTGCGAAATAATTGAGAAAGTGCATTCATCGGCCAACTTCGCGGAGTTTTTTACATTGACTGAACGGTGTTATGGCCAACATGATTTGAAAAACCCTGATGAAAAAAGCTTTGACGACAGGAACTACGCATCTGTCAAATGTCCCGACCCAAGCAGACAGTGAGCCGATGACCTGCTCTTTGACAGAAAGGGACGTTCAGACAAAAAATAGCAGGGTTTTGTGTTCCCTTCAAGAGTTCTCGGAAAAGAACCCGATTGAGACAGGCTCTCCACCTACTGGCGTAACAGTGGAACACTCGTCGTATTCCTTATGTGTGCGACTAAACCACATGGAACTTTTCCTCGGAAAAAGAAACGACAAGATAAAGAGGAATATTTGTCATAAGCAGGAAAGCGATGCCCGAAACTGAAGATAGAGATACTGACATTTTCCAGAGACATCCTAAGATTGCCCCTACGCGAACACGACGCATTCTAGAGACAGCAGTAGACGGCAGACATCATCCGAAGGAAAAAAAGGCATCTGGCAGCAGTCGAACTGCGACACTACAGAGACTGAGGAAAGGACCGGCAGCATTCCAGACACTGTTTTCAGGGACTCAGTGGAAAAAACCCGAAGAGCTTACATCAGGGTACAAGACCGTTCAAGACGGGCTTCGAATTTTCGACATGGCTACGTGGACTGCGCCGACAGACTCGGCGCTTGCTTAGAAAACGGCCACACCGAGTGTTTCGCCGTCGGACTGCCACACTGTATCGAACTGGAATGAACATATGTACTCAACGGACACGGACTGACAAGAGATTCTTTGTGGCCGGGGAAGATGTAGAAACTTTGTAATCATCATCGCGGCACCGATGCGAATATCATCATCGGTGCCCGTAATCTCTCGTGAGCAGCTCTAGCTCGAGCTGCTTCATCTTTCTTTCATCCGCCATCTTGTAAAATAGAACACCACCATCGCATCACGGGACGTCGCGGGCTATTGGTCTCTCCTTTTATTCTATACTTACTAGTACTATCGAGTAGGTCTTGTACGTACGGTGCGATATCGTAGTTAGACGCAAGGTTACGGGAAAAGGAGAAATTTTCGTGAAGCTGATTAGCGGGCATAGGCCTTGTTACCCAGAGCCTCATCAAAAGAAAAAACTGCCCGTGCACTAAAAATCAGGCATCCGTAGTACCAGATTTCTTCAATGCCTTTCTGGTCATGAAACGTCACCGTCACGCTATGTGAGAGCTTCGTGCGCTGCGGCGCCGAGACGCTGGTGTGGATGGGAGGGCAGCCGGGGGTGTGGTCAGAGTGCGTTTGGAATGAACGGACCACGGATTAAGATAGAACAGACGCTCGCCGCCTCATCACCAGTGCACTTTCGCTTTACGTGTCGTGGGCCGCTCAAATGGACTTATCATTTTGTGAGTGGCGAAAAAATTAGGTGCGAACGGGCATGCTGCTACTGCGTTCCTGCGTGCCGGTCTTGCTGCACAGCAGCGGCGGCCGCCCGATGCCCTCCGATCTGAGGTTGCGCCGCTCGCGGTAGCCTTTGTCCCCGTACGAAACTTTCCCGGGAGTTTCATGACCAGAGAACTATTGAAGGACTCTGGTAGAACATTCAAACGCACCTAAGAACTCGAAGCTGCCCAAATTCTTCACGGCCGACAATAAAAACAAATTAAAATTAAAAACTAAAACTTAAGCTCTTCCGCGCCCGGGTGCTGGGTTTCTCGGCTGGGGCGACAACGGCCGTCAGCGTAACCGTGTAACCGTGACATCGGCGTAACCATGTGAGCGAACGAGCCACTCCTGCAGGACGAAGATGGGAAAAAGTGTTTGGCGAGAGTGTAAGGGGAGGGAGGCATGTGATGCGAAGATGACATCTCCCATAGCGTTGCCGCGGCTCATTCACCTCACCGTCTCCCCCTCTGTGCCAGACGCTCGCCGCCTAATGTGGCTCATCTGAACCAAGAGACATTTGCGCGGGAGATTCAAACACATTATGCAACAACATTCTCAGCGGCACCAAAGCGCTGGCAGATAACGGCTGAGTAGCACACACCGCCGTACGTTCGATGATTACGCAATCACTTCCTGAGATGCAGAAGATATGCGCCGTAGCCGAGATGACGGCAGTTCGCACTGGACAACAATTTCGCATTTGGGATTACATATAGTAATCGCCATTGCAGGTCGCTCTGCACAAACATTTCGCCTCTGTAGGAGTATAGTAATCGTCATGTGACTTTTGCCAGAATTTAGCTTGGCCCCATTGATCATGAAATAAATATTTCTTGGCGCCGCAACGTACCTTTATAAGGAGCTTCAGACGGAACACAATGTGTCTCGTTCGACGGAGCGAATTCCCTTGAGGGGCGATGATGGCAGCGATAGTTGTTTGTGAGCACACGATGGAATGAGAAAACGCTGGCCCCTAGAAACGAATTAGGGTCGTATTTTCTTGAAACGTCCTCCATTAAGACCTGCACAAAGAAATTCGGTATTGGGTACTCAGTGAGGGCGGGAACGATGCGACCTCTCGAAAGAAATATACGAACTTGCAAAAAGCACCAGTCCACCAGTAAATATAAAATCAGGGCTAGGTGCATAGCCTAAATAGTGGATTTATTGTTGAACGAAAAGATTTTGCGCTAACGACGACAGCCAGCTCTCGTGTGTAGTCTATTGAGCCAACCCGTTTACCATCCCATTTTTGCCCCTGTTGCAAATATTAGAAAAAAAAGAGGTGGCTATCGGCAGCTGCCCACCAATATCACCATCATTGTAAGTTCCATCCACGATTAAAGATTCAGCCACGTCCCGCGGTCCTCGCCTCGGTTCTTCAACAAAATGGTGCCGTGACCAGGATCAAAGGTTAACACAGTTGAATACATGAGTGCGCACCGCCCCACAACGATGACGTGAGTGACCGCAACGATGGGACTGAACTGTTACCGCTGACCATTGACCGCAAGCGTCCACAAGAAAACTTAAGGAATTGAGGACGAGCCAAACGTGCATGTACCGAATCCCACGCCCTCAACCATTTTACCGATTCTTGACGGACGCCTCGTGGAAACCAGTGAAAGTCAACGACAACGGCTTCAAACTGTCACCTCACCGATTCTTGGCGAAAGCCTTTTGGAGAATAACGGACAACTGCTTCAATTACACCGACCATAACCGTTCTCGACGACCAACCGACACTAACGACGCCGAGCGCGGGCATGGAGTCTCTGTATGAACGACGAGCCCTCATCCGAAACGACACAATTGCACTGATTAAGGACATCAGGACAGAGATGAATGCCGAAGCCCCATCGAATCGGAAGCTGATTTTGCTCAAGAAAAGCCTAATCGAAAAACACGCGATTATAAAGAAGCTGGGCAGCAGGATTGAAGAACTTGTCGCCCTGGATGATTGAGAGAGAGAATGTGAAGCATCATACGAATTCGAAGACTCTATCCTACTGACAAAATTTAGAATGGACCGATTGTTCCCGGAATTGCAAAAGCACTCTACCGACTACACTGTAAAAGTAGCCCCGGAGGAAGAGTACGGTACCGTAAACATTAACGAATCGGCTTTGCAGAACGGCGACCTTCTAAACAGAAACAGTTATTTGATGACGCCATTGAAAGAAGCTCATCAGGAACCAAAAGTCACCCAACCAGCTGCTTTCTTACAAGGAATTATCGAATCAACTGACGAAGTAAAGGCAGCCACTGCTGTTGATTGCCAGACAATTTCGCTCCCAACGATGAAGTTTACCAAACTAGTCATAAGAGTAACGACAACGCAGTGGGGGCATCTGACCAGTCGTCTTGTCCGTGCAGTCCTCCCGAGGCGGGGAGATCAGCGCGCCAGGAACGACTTAGTGAAGGCCCACAAAACCACAGGTTAAGAAAGGACCACATCATAAATATCGACAACCTAAAGAAACTTAGGCTCACCGATGGAGACAACTGATAGATGTTGTCATCACAGCAGCACAGCTTCCACGGGGATTGTGTGGGCCAAGGCACAACGTGCAGATCTTAAGATCCTGGTGTCAAAACGTAAAAAGCGAATAAAGCTGGACCCACCAAAAGCAGGTACAAGTACCACAAAGACGGCTCCACAGAACTACATGAAAAATTGCCGACTAAACTGGACAACGAGGAAGAAAGAAAAAGCCCCGTGTAAAAGGATCGCTGCCCGCATAACACGAGCCAACCGATAACAGATATCCTCCAAGCAAGGAAAAGCGATCCGACGCGCATGTCTCGAGACGCTTGCACGAGCATTGACGAGTCATCCAGGACAAACAACGGTCGAGACAAGCCACTTGCCCTGGCCCAACTCCACACAGTGCAGGTATCACCGACGCACCAAGCATCGGTGGAAGCAAAAGTACAGGCTAGCAAGGGGCGGCTACAACGGACAGTACATCGCTTGGTATCGTGGACTGATAAACGAACTTGAACTTCAGCTTGTTGGGACGACAAAGGCATTAACGCGGAACAAAGGCAGTAACGCGGAAATTTAAGCATCTTCCTGTGCTAATCGCGCGCCAGGGAGGATGTTGCAAATATTAGAGAAAGAAGAGGGGGCTATCGGCAGCTGCCCACCAATATCACCATCATTGTAAGTTCCATCCACCATTAAAGATTCACCCACGTCCCGCGGTCCTCGCCTCGGTTCTTCAACACACCGTTGTAAATGAGAATGCATTTATTAGCTGGGGCTTGTCTTGCTCCGTTGGTCGGCGTGCGCCTGCATTCCTCCAGCTCGAGCGCACGTGAGCGCGTGCCTCGTAGTTCTGCCTTCGTCGTCGTCGTCGTCGTCGTCGTAAATGCGAATGCATTTCTTAGTCGGGGGTTGTCGTGCTCCGTCGGCGTGCGCCCGCAGGTGTTACCTCTCCTCGCTCCTCCTCGCCCCTAGCAACAGCTGTGGCGCGCCTAGCAACCGGAGCAGGTGGTAGCTCGCGCGGGAGTAGCGGAGGGCAAGGAGAGAGGACACGCCCGAGGGAACTTGATATCGCACGCCGTTGCCACGTCTCCCGTTCGAGACCGTACAAGGACTTGTACACCCTTGCCTACACCGGAGACGGAGTCTTTGTGGTGACCGTGTACCTCGCGCCCAACCTCGCTCGAGACGCCGTTGCCGCGCAGCTGGACGCGGCTATGGAAAGTGTGCGCGTGCGCTCCAAACCCTCTGACCCCATAGTCTTGGTTGGCGACTTCAACGTTGACGTGCGCAAGAAGAGTGGCGAGTGGCTGGTCGAGTACATGCAGACCAGGCGCTCTATGCATTGTCTCTCTGCCGGCTTCGACACGTCCCCCACTACCATTCACGGGAGTTGCATTGATCTGGTCTTTACGCGAAACTGTGACGCGCGTATGCTTCTCAAAGACCCTTTGATGGTGCACTTTAGCGATCACAAGGCAGTGATTGTGGCCGTCAGGTACAACGATAACACAAACAGGTGCTGATGAATAAATGATTACGTTCACACTCTCGTCATTAATTACGCCATTACTCGTAACACACTCATCGGTGCACCCCATGCATTCGCATTTCTGCACGATTCCCTTCGGGGAGGTGCGGGGGAATTTTTTGGGGGGAACCAGGCAGGCCACCCACTTTCGCGGAAAATTGAGAAAATGAAGCTTTGCGCCTACTAAGTGCTCCCCTTGCAATCCTGGCAAACAGAATAATAATAATATTTATTAGTCAATAATATTAACATTTATTAGTCAAACAAAAGTCATGTACATAATCAGGCCTACCTAAGCCGCAACGGGCTTGTCTGGCAGAGCCTGGCAGCGGACAAGCGTTAAAAAAAGTATATATATAACAGCACAGAGTCCCAACCAAGAACAGATAACCATGCGGTATTCACAAAATCTCTGGAAAGCTCTAACGTATGCGCCGTAAAGCCTTTTTCAGTTTATATTTCGAAGCATGCGCAAAAACGTCAGATGGTAAAGTGTTAAATATAGCTGGCACATAATAACGACGTGTTCTTTTCCAGTACCTTGTCGAACAACGAGGAATTGCCTAACGTTGCTTCGGTCTCCGGGACCGAGCAGGAGTGTAACAAATTTTGAATGTGTTAGTCCAAAAATGTTTTAAATTAACAGTTTCGTTTAGGAGCGAGGTAAAATCGGGCAACATCAAGGTTTTGAATACATTGTCATCTTTCTCAATACACAAGTCATATGCAATTGTACGCAGCAGAAAACGCAAACTGGAATTGACTCGCTCTATCCAACGTAAAGCACAGTGACCATATACTGTAATACCGTACCTAAGCACACTATAACAAAGGGAATGTACAATAACTTTTCGCACCGAAAATGGAATAAATGTTCTTAATTTGTACAACAACGATGATACAGCACGAATTTTTTTACACACATAAGCTAAGTGGGAATTCCAAGAAAGGTCGCTATCGAAATACAAACCTAAATACTTCACAGTGGACACATAATTTACAGGAATACAACAACAACAAAAAGTACAGGCCGTTGTGTGTAGAAATAAAGATTGCGTTTAGTTAACTTTTTTCAACGGATTGTGAAAGCAAATGAGCTGTGTTTTTTTGGTATTAACATCAATAAAATTGGCCGTAAACCAATTCATAGTTTCTATTGCAGAAACTTGAAGCTAGTTTAAGGCGTCAGAATGATGAGAAGCATAAGAAACAAGAACTGCGCCATCAGCGTATTGAAATATTGAAGACGATACAGCAGAGGCGAGGTCGTTAACATACAAGTTAAACAGCAGAAGACTCAATATAAACCCTTGTGGTACACCTGACTTGAAAATTTACCAATGCGAACAACCTGAGTTCTGTCAAGTAAGAAGTTTTCAAGTAGAAGTAGAAAGTTGCCGCGAAAACCTAGTCTTTGTAGTTTGGTGAGCAGGAGGGTATGACACAAGCTATCGAAAGCTTTACTGACATCAAGAAATAACCCACATGCAATCTGGTTATGATCGAAAGTATAGTTTATTAAATCTGAAAAATTCTATAGCAAAGTTTGACTACCTCGGCCTCCAAAAAACCCACACTGAGATGGGGACAAAACATCATGAGTCGATAAAAAACTAGTCATAACATTTAAAATGTGTTTCTCCAATATCTGAACTATACAAGAGAGAACAGAGATAGGTCTACAGTTTTCAATTTTATTTCGAGAACCTGACTTAAACAAAGAAAAAACTATTTCCTTCTTCAACTGTATGGGAATGATGCCACTCTCAATGATATGGTTTAAAATGAAAAGAACAGCTTTAATGTGGTCAAAATTTCTGCGCAGCACACTTATCGAAATACCATCATGTCCAGGCGACTTGTTGGCTTTCAGCGCAAATAAAATTGACTTGAGATCACCTTCACTGAGTGGTGGCAGATAAGCCGAATCAGCAACGCTATTCTGCAACGTACAAATGCCAGGGGTTGCTCGGGCAACACCAGTGACCCGCGAAAAAAAGTCGTTGAAACCATTGGCAATATTTAGTCCGTCACCAGAAAAATGGGAAAAAAAAGTATTCGTTCTTCCTAGATTGTACATTAGAACCTCTCATACCGTTAATTAAGGACCAAGTTTTCCTAGAATCGAAGCGCGCATCCTCAAACTTATTCCGCACGTGGTTGCGTTTAGCTAGCCGTATCATCGCATTTACCTTATTTCGACTTTGTTTAAAGCTTGCCAAGAGAATTGCATTTTGTGGGGCACGTTTTGCTCGTGCCCAAAGGATATCTTTTTCTTTAATGGCGACAAGGATTGCTTTTATCGTCCATTTTTCATTAGAGTTTGTTTTCCTTACCTTAGCTATTCGTGTCGCAGTTTCCTTGAATTCATCTAACAAGGTTACAAACTTTTCGTACTTGTTACTGGGAGATGTACTGGCTTGCCGCTGACTATGCAATATGAAACTTGTTTTGGTAGGCGTTGATTGTTTTCCAAAATCATCTCTTAGAGACTTGTACACACAGGAATTTTATACATTTATTGATTGAGAGAACGGATGTCTTATTTGCTATATTTATGCGAACAGACCGTTGTGTATCCCCATTGTAGTTGTTTTATTCAGAGTAAGCTTTACACATTCCTAATTTATCTCGCCTTGGAGGGTTGTAGTTTGCTAGGAAAGAGCTTGAAGGTTTGCTTCTGTAGTGAATAATTAAAGGCGCCACATTGCTGAGAGTGACGTCTTTTGCATCAAAAAAATACCTAGCCAATGCATTACCATGACCGACTTGCGTGTCCCCGCACGGCACCTTCAGTGATCTTGTTGACGATATCAGCGACACCGCGGACCCTGAGCCCCAATACATAAGTTGTAACCTACCGTGACGATGTGTTTAAAGGTGGAGGGTTAAGAACCACAAACGTGGCCGTCGGAGCACAGGTCAAGCTGCGGCGGATGGGCTCCCTGTCTGTTTACCAGACAGGGAGCTCCGGGACCTCTTCAGCTATCAGGGTATGGCTGACAACAAAAGTACCCCCCGCTCCTTTATTCATTATGGTTCATTTGTTCATTATGGTTTTTATTTAATTTTCCAAACCCACTTATCGGCCCTCTAAAAGGGGCCGCACCGGAGTTTTCTTTGCACCCGTTTCGACCACGACAGTACCAAAACTGAGAGCTACCCACAATTCTTCGTAATCCAATCTCTTGAACAAACCAAGCCAATTGCCTTACAGTCCGTTTTCTTGCTTTAGAAATTTTTAGAGAGTATTATAAGGGAATCCTATAAAGCTAAGCAACAAAGAACATGCGAGATCTCGGTCGAACTACAAAGCCAGCGGCGGGCCACAAAACTCCTGAACCCGACACTTATTGCCGACCTTGAGATCAAGGTCACGCCCAATGGCAGCGTGATCTCGGAGCGCAGGGCGTGATCTCGGAGGGCGTGATCTCGCAGGGCGTGATCTCGGAGACAAAAATAGCAGACGAGACAGAAGGCCCGAAAAGTGAAGGTGTGATATCAGACAGGCGCCGCATCCTCATAAGAAGAGACGATAAGGTAGTACCAAATAAACATATCATTCTCACATTTCACCGTTCCTTCATTCCGGAACACATCTTTGCTGGTGTCCGTCCGAGTGTAGATCCAGAATCTTCGGCGCTGTTTCAAGTGCCAGCGGTTCGGGCATCGTATTTATACCCCTGATACACTAGCATCTGAATGTCATTTGAACCAAGTGTCATTTGACTCAAATGCCAAGTTGTTTTCCTACACTAGGTTTTGAAATGCCATTCTGCTCAAATGACATTCGAGCCAAATGAGCACCGACAGAGACATTTGGGATTTCAAATGCCATTTCAAGCACTGTCGCACGCAGCGTCCTCGATCGGCAATAAAAAATTGTAACTTCCGTACGTAAAACAAACAAAATACTTTTGTTTGTGCAACTTCGTTCACTCTTCATTGACATAAAATATGAAATTAACATATTTAATTTTCATACTCTCAAACCCAGTGGGCCAGGTGCAAAAAAAATAAAAATTCGCAAAACGCCGCCACATTAGACTCCAAACTGGTGTTTCCTCTAATTTGATGTCTTTTTACCGCCTTAGACTGCTCCTACATTTCATTGTTGGATTATTGTATGAAAGGACAAGGTTCACCGGAGAGGCCGATGTTCGGGGCGACCGTTTATTCGGAGGCTCGAGCAGGAAACGCCCGAGTACACACCATGATGATGAGTATTCACAGAGATGAGGACGAAGTGCGAGAGCCCGTTGCTAGTGATGATGATAATGTACAGATGAAGAGGAAGCACTGATGGCAGTCCGATGATACTGTCGGGAACCGCGGGGTCGCAGCGCAGCGCAAGAGAGAAAGTACCAGCGTGGCAGGCTTTCGGAATCGAACTGCCCGTGCCGTGCTGGCGCACCAAGCACGCGCCGCTCGCCTTTTTATTCTCATCTTTCATAGCCGGCGCCAAGGCGCCGGCTAAGAGCGCCAACCAGAGGGCACTACAGGGCCCCCCGCCCAGACGGAATGTCGAACGTGACACGACGGCGAGGCAGGCGGGCGTTGGTTTTGGGGGCGAGCAGTGGAGTGTTTAGGCCTGCGATGTCTGCGCGGAGTTCGTTGGGTGGCGTCTCGAGGTAGGCCGGTTTAAGGCGGTCCAACGAGACGACTTCTTCGCGGCCATTCAAGAGGATGGTGGCGGACTTGTGGGTCTTGTTAAGGACACGGTACGGCCCATCGTAGGAGGGGGTAAGAGGCGCCTTTACAGCGTCCCGCCTGAGGAAAACGTGTGTCGAAGACGCCAGGTCGGGATGCACAAAGATGCGGTGGTCTGAAGACCGAGGTGGGACCGGTCGCAGGTGCTGCATGCAGTCCTGCAGGCATTGGAGGTACTCAAGCGGCTGGGGCGAGGAGGCCGTAGGGACGAACAAATCGCCAGGAAGCCGCAGGGGTGCGCCGTAGACAAGTTCAGCAGTTGAACAGCCGAGGTCGCGACGAAGGACGGCACGCAGGCCAAGAAGCACTACAGGAAGGTGATCAACCCAGTGCTCTCTATCCAAGCGCGCAGTGAGAGCACTTTTTAGCTGGCGATGGAGCCGCTCAACGATGCCGTTGGCACAGGGATGGTATGCCGTGGTGCGGCAGTGTTTAGTGCCAAGCAAGCGGCTGAGGGAAGTGAACAGGGTGCATTCAAACTGCCTGCCTCGATCCGTGGTAACAATGCCGGGGCAGCCGAAACGGCAAACCCCTGTCGAAACGAAGGCTTTTGCGACCGTTTCTGCCGTGATGTCCGGAATTGGTACGGCTTCGGGCCAACGGGTGAAGCGGTCAATCATTGTGAGAATGTACCGGCAGTCACGGGAGGGAGGAAATGGTCCGACTAAATCAAGATGGACGTGGTCAAAGCGACAGCTAGGTGGCAAAAAAGGCTGCGTTGGGGTCTTCGTGTGGCGAGACACCTTGGCTGTCTGACAAGCGAGGCACGAACGGGCCCACTGGCGGACATCAGCGTTGATGCTCGGCCAGACGTACCGCTGTGTGATGAGGCGCTGCGTGGCTCGGATGCTGGGGTGGCAGATGTCGTGGAGCGAGTGAAACACAGCACGACGAAATTCAGCCGGAACGAAGGGTCGAGGCGCCGCCGCTGTCATGTCACACCGCAGTGAGCCAGACACGAACGGATGAGGCACAAGTTGAAGACGAAAGGAACCCGGGTGGTCCCGCAGTGCTTGCAGCTCAGGGTCTTGAATCTGCGCCTGAGCTAGGCGTTCCCAGTCCACAGCAGATGCAGCACTGCCGATGGAGGTAATGCGTGAAAGTGCGTCAGCAGCCTCGTTGTCGGTACCTTTGATGTGCCGAATTCCGAAATATAGGCGAGCTGACGGAGCTCCCGTGCGACGTACTTGTAGGAGTTCGTACGGAAAACGTACGCCAGAGGGCACTATAATACCACACCAAGACCGACTGTGCCAACCGGTGCTGGTAGATTGCCCAAGGATGCTCACACTTCCCCCCCTTGCCCTCTCTCTCCGAAGATAATTACAGCTCACAAAAACCCCTCTGCAATAATTTTCAGGGCCCACAAGCAGCCTTTTCCAGGAAATTTGACAAGTTCCAGCTAGAAAATAATGAACATCAAGGTCACAGAAAACATCACCTTCCCTAGGCGCGAAAGTGGTTGGCCTTGTAGCGACATCATCGCCATCGTCATCATCAGCGCCACTATCATCAACCACATCCTTTCACCACGATTATCATCAGTGGACTGGACTGGCACGTGGGAAAGGGCACGCGCCACGGGATGGAACACCACCGAGCGCCTGGGCGGTAGCTCGTTTTCGCCGCTATAGAAGTTGCAGCCGGGCCTAGCGCAGCCGCAATAAATTTAGGGGGCCACAGCACCCAACCGAGTCTGCTTCCGACATGCAGTGAGCCGTTCCTTACATGAGGTGACTACCCGTTCCTTACAAGTGGTGACCCGGACGTGATAGCGCCATACACCCCGCCAGCGGCACACCGACATGGCGACGTGGGGGACGCGCCGATGCCGATGTTCGACGCACGCCTCGTCAGAGAATAGTTCTTCAAGTTCGACGCAACCCTCTGGCTCAACCACGTCTATGTACAACAGCCTCTGATGATGATGGTTTGAGTTTTATGGCGCAAGGCCGACAAGGGCAAACAGTGCCAAATACGAAGTTTTTTGATGAGGAAGGTACACAAATAAAATAAGTTAAAAACTATGAGCACGGCTGGTGTAATGGGCCAGGGTGAAGACCAGGAGTGGTTAAAAGATAAATAAGGTGGCTGTGTATAGGATCAGGAATAAAACTATGGGTGGTATAAGATGAGTTGTAAGTGAACTTCTGATAGGAATTTAAAGGTGCGCTAAGCAGAAACCATGGCGTCGTCTCCTAAAAAAGTATGACGGATGTAATAGAATGTGTTGTCTGTAGAGTTCTCTGAAGTGTTTGCGTCGTGTAATGTCGAGTGCCTTGCATTTAAGGAGGATGTGTATAACGGATAGGCCCTCCCCACACCTGCTACACAGGGTTCTTGGAGATCCCGTGAGCAGGTGCGAGTGCGTTACATGTGTATGGCCTAACCGGAACCTAGCTAAGGTAACTTCAATGTGCGTGTTGTGTGAGTCAGTAGTTTATTGTCCCAAGTGTGGTTACATTACGTGTAGTTTGTTGTCTGTCTGTTCGTTCCAGTCTGCTTCACACGTTTTACGCAGTTGTTGCCCAATGTGTGGCTTGAGGTCTGTGTAAGGTAGTGTTGACATGTCTACCGTGTTTCGGAGTGCAGCATTGGCGGCCATTTCATACGCCACTTCACTTCCGCCAATGCCAGAGCGGCCTGGCACACAACACACAGTCACCCGAAGGTTTGAAGAATAAGCTGTCGTAATTGTTTTTAAGACAAAATTAGTGACATGTTTTTTCGATGACTTTCCGGATGACAATGCACGGACAACACTCAGCGAATTGTATAGAAAGTGGATTTAGGAATACTATATTCAACTATGTGACTTACAACCAAAAAGATGCCATATGCTTCGGCCGTAAAAATACTTGTCTTTACATTCGGTTCTACCTCCTTTAACATTGGGACCATGCGCAGCACAAGGCACCGCAGTGAACGTTTTAGATGCATCACTGAAAAACTCTGCAGCCCTCTATTTATTCTGCAGGTACATGAAACGCTACAAAATCGCACTTCATTAGTATCCTGTTCTTATTGTATTGTACGAAGGACAAGTCACATTCCACAGGACGAAGATGCCATGGTTCTACAAGATCAGTGTTAGATGATTGGAATGTGTCTAAAAAGGAGACCTCATGAATAGTCATCTCGTCCCTCAGTCTCAGCGAGAATGGAGCACAAAGTGGATGGGCAATTTAAAAAGAGCTGTGATGTGGATGTATCATTAAAAACCGGTTTAAAAGGATGGTGTTCCATTTAATGAAATTTTAGAGGCGTATAATTAGTCAACACAGGATTCGCTGGTGTGATAAGCACCATTTGTCACACACTGCATAAAGACTCTGTACAGGGCTCGTACGGAATGCGTCCCAAGACAGGACGAAGCCGCAAGTGAAGCACAGGGTCGAGCATTTTCAGTGCTGTTTTTGTAGCTGACCCATACACGACCTGCCGTAGTCAAGCCGAGACCCCACAAAGGCTTTGTAAAGGCGCAGTAGGAGTTGTTTGTCGGCCCCATAGGATTGGTGTGAGAGTACCTTAAGAATTTTCATTGTTTTAAGCACTTTTATTTGAGGTGTTTCATATGAGGAATGAATGTAAACTATTCATCGAATAAAATACCTAAAAACGTGTGCTTAAAACAATTCTTGTCAGCCCAGTCGGCAAGTCTCTTGACACCCAGCTGGACTTGACGTTCGCAAATTGATATATTACACGATTTAAAGGAAATCTGAACGCCGTCTACATACATGGAATAAGAGATTGTAGGTGCAATGCCTTCCCAAGAGAGTTCAACACGACCTTGTGGCACACCATTTTCTTGCACGTGAACCCTTGAGAGTGCACCACCGACTCTCACTCGAAAGGTTATTTATGACAAGTACTAAGAAGGGTGTTTAACATGTTAACCCGAGACACCGAATGATTGAGGGTCACTAAGAATCCCGTAAGGCTAAGACGTGTCTACAGGCCTCCTCGAGGTCGAAAACAAGTTACACAATACTGTTTATGAACGAAGCATCTTTATATACGATTCAGATGCTACGAGTTGATCGTTCGTCGATCTCCCCCGTCCTGAAGCCTGCCTGGCAGCCCTCGAGAAGACTGTTGTACTCAAGGAAGTACACGAGCCTGCGATTGATCATCTTCTCGAAGAGCTTGCACAGGCAGCTCGTCAGGGCTATAGTAAGGTACCTTGAGGGGGACGACGGGTCCTCTCCCTCCTTCAAGAAAGCCACTACTATGGCCTCCCTCCAAGACATTGGAATGTGCCCTGAAAGCCATATTTTATTATATAGTGTAGAAGCGTTTAAAGTGTGCCTCCGTGTAAGTGTTGCAACATTATGTATGTTTGTTGTCTGGGCCTGGGGCTGAGGGTTTATACGTGGTCAGAGCAGCCCTCAGCTCATGTGGTTAAAACAGGGAGTTGTAAGAAGTATGTGATTTGTTGTCGTGTAGGGACTTCTTTTCACTAGAGTCTTTATACTTAAGGAAAGTGTTCGTGTAGTGTGATGAACTGGACACGTGTTGGAAGGGTTGTGCGAGTGTGTTAGCCTGGTCTTCCAGTGTACCTTTGTACTGACTAGGGGCAGGCTGTGTGTCTGTTGTCCATTGTGTTTGCGTATACGTGTCCATACCTCACGTGTGTCTGCCTAAGAGTTTATGGATGTTATGAATGAGCGCAAACTATCTCTTTTTGCCTCACGGCGCACACGTTTCCCATCGCCTTGGCCCGTTTGAACAGCAAAATCTTACCCGACGTGGGGTACCGACAGAGGATACCCCACGCTTTGTTCTGGGCCTCTCGCGCCCACCTGCAGTCCTCATTCCACCATGGCCTCCTTGGGTTGTGCGGAGCACTGGGAGGCCTGAAGAAATGGACTTTCGGCGGCATAGAGGATGTGCGCCGTGATGAGGTGGGTAAGCTCTTCAACGTGTAGGTGTCCTAAGGATGTGTGGTGTAGTTTGGATGTTTCTGTAATGTACTCCAGTCGCTCTAGCTTCATTCAACCTTTATGGGAAGGTGCACGGTTTGGGCCTTTACCTATGTATGGTAATATGGGTGGGGAAGTGGTCACTACCATATGGGTTGGTGCCAAACATCCCACTCAAGAGATGGAAAAAAAACTGCGGAACAAAAATAGACAAGTCGAGGGTGGGAATAAGTGTTGTGTGCTTATTATGGTATGTAGGCTTGTTTTTATTGAATAGGCATGCTCCCGAATATGTTAGATATTTTTTATAAGCAACCTCGGGCAACACCATGCGAACAGAGCCCCAAAGAGAGTAATGTGCGTTGAGGTCGCAAATAAACATAAAAGGTTTGGGTAATTGACCTACAAGGCCCTCAAAATCGGAGCTCGAAAGCCTGAAATCGGGAGGTATGTAGATAGAGCATATTGTTACAAGCCTATTGAAGATTATGGTTCTAATGGCTGACAGCCTCAGCACAGTCTGTAATGGATATTGTAACACGCCAACGATTTCCGGGCAATTATGGCCACACCTCCAGAAGATGTACCACCACCACACTCCTCGGTGGGAGTGGGAAGCTTCCACTGGTTCCCTCCGTCTCCATCTCCTCTGCGCCCTCGCCTGTGGTTTGGGACGGTGGAGCGGAAGTGGAGGTATGCAGCATCAGCCCACCAGGCGTGGTTGCCACCACAGCCGCTGCTGGCTCAGCGAGCGATGCAGAGGACCGGTTGGGCTGCCTCAGGCAACCCGGTGGGGGGCGGCGGTGGGACCAAGTCCGACTCGCTGTACTGGGTCCCGCCAAAACCAGGCGCCGCTCCACACCCCAGGCGAGCTGCGTCGGCGTACCTCCCCAGGGGGAAAGAGGTGAACCATCTTTCGCGCCTCTGGGAAGGTGATGTTCTCCGTGACCTTTGTGTTATTTATCTTTTTTCCAGTTGGAATTTTTCACACTTGCAGGAGTATACCGCATGCGGCCCCCCGCAGTTCACAGAAGTGAGGGTGTCGGATGGGCAGTTGCCGCTGGGATGATCGTGCGCTGCGCATTTTGCACACGTCGTTCGGCCATGCAAGTTTGTACCATGCCCGAACCGCTGGCACTTAAAACAGCGCCGTGGGTTCGGGATGTACGGACGGATGGAGCATCGGATAAAGCCGGCATTTATATGTTGCAGAATTGCCGAGCTGTCAAAGGTCAAGATTATGTGTTTGGTGGTAATCTCCTTGTCGTCTGTGCGGATGGTGATGCGTCTCACACCAGTGACGCCCCTCATCCTTCAAGCCCAGCGAGGATATCCACATTCGTTCGTTGAGAAGATCTGTCTCGGATATCACACCCTGCGAGCTGTTGAGACTCCTATGGGGGTGTGACCCTGATGTCGAGATCAGCCAGTCTAGTCTGAACTAGAGCTTTGCAGACTGCTGCTTGTCATTTATTTCAGATAGGAGTTCACCAGACCTTTGTTTTTTGCACTTATACAATTATCCTATAATGGCTTCAAGACATTGGCGATCAAGAAGACTGACTGCGATGCAAGAGGGTGCGCTGGACTGACTGGCTCTATGACAAGAAATCGGGAGTAATTATCTTATTCAGGAAATGTTAAAGATGGCCATGAGGGAAACGATACTTCTGTGCGGCCCCTTTTAGGGGGCTGATCACGTTTGGGGGGTTTAGACTGTACCATAAAGCATAGTATAAAAGAAGGGAGAGGGGGGTACTTCTCCTTTGACCTTACCCTGGTAATCAAAGATGTCCTGGATCTTCCTGCCTGGTAGACAGGCCAGGATGCCATCTGCTGGAGCTTGACCAAGGCTCTGAGGGGCCACCGTTTACGGCTTCCCACCCTTCACCTTTAAACACCTCGTCACGGCTGAACACAGCTTATGTATCGGAGCTCGGGGTCCGTGGTGTCGCTACTCACCCTCACCATGAATACACAAGGTGACTCTTGCGGGGTACAACAGATTCTAAAGCACTCCATCATGTGGGAGATTCTTCCGCTAGATCTCCGCCGCGCCCTCGTCCTACCACCGCCAAGCGCCACGCCCTACTATGATGTTCATGCTGCCGTGCTCGCGCACTACGGCTTCAGCGACAACTACTTTCCGGCACGCAGCAGAACCGGGTTCACGCACGCTTCATAGCCACCCTTGTCTCTTGCCATTAGTGTCACCCCCCGTGGACTCCACCTCCCGTACGGCCCGCCACACTTACACCAACAAGACTCACAGGCGGACGTCGTCACGGACGCCAACCGGCCGCAGCGCTCCTACTCCCCGACCATCACCCCATTCGCGAGCTCCGGGGAGTGCCCTGTGACCATTCAATCTTGCCCAACGCAGTCGACTGCTGCCCCACCAACGCGCATCTTGGCAGCACGACGCCAGAACAGTGCTCTGCTCAAGTGCAGTCGCAGCGTAACTCGCACGAGACGGGCGTCGGGGTTCCCAACACCAACTCCGATGGGCCTCGCTTCTCCCATAGTGCTTCCGTCAACGCCTAAGGTGGAAGTTAGAGGGTATGAGGCCCCTGGCCATAGCGACTACACCCCGGCCTCACGGCTCTCGGAGCAACACGACCAGGTGCGTCCTGGGCAACACTTTGGCAAACCATCCGCGACTGCGGCGCTGCCTCAAGCGCCACGAGAGGATTACCACTCTGTATTACAGCGCACTACAAACAGGACACAGGGAAGGACGCAGACACAGCGCTGACTAACAACTGAAGGGTTATTGGGAAAGTGCACATATACGATGCAAAAAACAAACCAATATCAAGTGTGAACAAGGTATGCACTCTCATCTTATTCAACGGTTGGCCAGTAAATTTTATTTCTTTTTCTGATAGGGCTACAGAAGGCATGCTGATGCACTTGTGACTCTGCCGATGAATTTCGAAGGCCTCGATGCTTTCTCGGGTGACCTTATGATTTCCTTTTCCAATCAGCCTGCACTTATCGTACTGTGGTTTGCACCCGCACTGCTTACAGTGGGCGGCTAGGTGCCCCTCCGCGACAAGCTTTTCTACTTTGTTGTGATGCTCCCGAAGCCGGTCGTTGATACATCCTCCCGTTTGTCCGATGTAGCTCCTCTTGCAGTCCAAGGGCAATGAGTATACTACTTCCTCCTTGTATGCCACAAACTGATTGTGGTGCCTCGTGCCACATTCCCGACGCTTCCTCTCCCTTGTGTTTACTTTTGAGCACAACCGAATAAGTTTTTCCGGTGCCGAGAACACTACATTCACGCCTGCGCGCTTTCCCGTCTTTTTAGGTTGTGCGCAACTGCGTGCATGTACGGCAACTACAACTACATTTTTTTCTTTTCTCTTTTTCTTGATTTGCAGCTTGAGTATCATCTGAAACCTGCCGGCGAGCTGCTTTGAGCATGGCTTTGCAACCATCAATAAAAGATGCGAGGGGTACCCTGCTGAGCGAAGGCGGGTGCCCTGTTGTTGAAACGCCACTTCCTGTGCGATGAGCACAAGTCTTCCGCAAAGCACTTTCGAAAGATGACTTAACATGCCTGTTTGTAGTGCACTGTAATACAAGAATGTCGAAATACCAATCGCCAATCATTCCACACTAGGATTACCATGCACGTGATCTTAGAATGACCTGACGCCGCGCGACATGCCCGCAGTGCTCTTCCGGCGTCGTCAATCGATGATGCCGCCAGGGGAGCGCGCTGCTGCACTTAGACACCGACGTCGCCATTGACGTCGACAAGCACCGGCCCAAGAGGGCCAGTTTTCTCGCTGACACTCCTGCGGCGCACTCCCGCGGGTCATACGCACCGCTTTGCCCAACGTCTCTCGCACGACGCGGTGTACGGGCGTCTCGGTATTTGTAGGGCTGCTTGTGCGGCTGCTCAGCGGCGTTCTGGACTTGGACGTCTCGCTGTGGCCGAGGTCAGTGCAGGCGTATTGCAACGGCCTCACGTCGGGCAGCGCCACAGGGCTGCACATCACCCGGTTGCTCAGGACTTCATCGTCGGGAATACCAGCCTGTGCGCACATTGCGGCCGAACGTAAGTCGGCCTGTGGGGCAAGTGGCTGCAAGGCGAGCTCCCATTCTGCCAGCGTCGCCTCGTCTGCGCAGTGGCAGCGGCTCGCGCCGCTTTTCCTTTGGAACTGCTGCACCCTGCGCCACCTCGTCCTCGGCTGCCACATCCCAGCCAAGGCCCCCGAAACCCATCTACTCCCCGGACGCTCCCACCGGACTGACCAGGAATCGTCACTGTCTAACTCGAATAAGGACACATCTGTAATTCGAAATTCGCTGTACTGTACATACCTCTACAATAGTTATAGTTCCCGCCACACTTGTTCTACATCTGTCCTCTTAACGCGCTACACGCTAGGGGTAACCCCACTGTAGCGACATCATCGCCACCGTCATCATCAGCGCAACTATCATCGCCCGCATCCTTTCACCACGATCATCATGAGTGGACTAGACTGCCACGAGGAAATGGCACGCGCCAGGAGCTCGAACACGACCGAGCGCATGGGCGGTAGCTCGTTTTTTTCGCTCTCGAAGTTCCGGCCGGGTCTTGCGCACCCGCAATAAATGTAGAAGGGCCACAGCTCCCCACCCGAGTCTTCTTCCTACAAGCCTCTTCTTCCCCCCTGGGGAAGGCTAAACCGACGCAGCTCGCCGGGGGGCTGAGCAACGTCTGGTTTCGGTTGGGACGCCAGTACCATGAGTCTTAACCTGGTCCAGCCGCTGCCCCCCACGGGTTGCAACCTGGCGGCCCTTCCTGCCTTCGCAGGCGCTTGCCAAGCCAGCAGCGGCTGTTGGTGGCAACCACTACTTCCTGGGGATGCGCTGCGCCCACCTGTTTTCCTCTGGACCGGCCCACGGAGGGGCACGGAGGGAGTGGAGACGGAGGCATCCTTCGCAGTTTTCCAGGCCCCAGCCGCACTGGCGTGTGCCCACCGGGAGCGCTCCTGACGCCCTAAGCAGTCACAGCCCGAACGAGGGGCGCCGGAAAGGGTGAAAAGTCCCGGGGCGCGGGTTTTGCCGGGTGCCCCCCCCCCCCTAATCTGGTGACAAGATAGATGTGAGACATTTCCTGTCTGCTTCGCAGAGGAAGGAGCAGGTCCCTTTATCCAAATCTCCAGAGAAGGCAAACAAATCCTTACAAGAGTTCAAGCCCCCAAAAGACCTTACATAAATAGTTACACTACAGTAGCTCTGAATACTTCATATGGGAAGAAGAAAATATGTTTTCAATGAAAACTGGCAGATTCCTTCGTAATAATCATGACAATGTGTACGAGTTCCTGCATGCTAAA
This sequence comes from Haemaphysalis longicornis, assembly GCA_013339765.2. Taxonomy (NCBI): domain Eukaryota; kingdom Metazoa; phylum Arthropoda; class Arachnida; order Ixodida; family Ixodidae; genus Haemaphysalis; species Haemaphysalis longicornis. The sequence continues at coordinate 47,927 of JABSTR010001162.1, forward strand.
CAGCCAAGTTTAATGTGTGGTCCAAGAAACACATTTAAATTCCAATCACAGAAATGTCTCGAATAGTTGTATAGTATACAGAAGAGAGCGGAGTGAGTCCGGGAATAAACGCGTGTTAGGGACATATAAGTAGAAATTAAGATGAAGAAATGAATGGGGGCAGGGCATGTAATGTGAAGGCAAGATAACCGTTGGTCAATAAAGGTAAGAGAGTGGATCCCTAGAGAAGGCAAGCGTGACAGGGGTGAAGAAAGTTAGATAGGCACATGAAATCGAGATGTTTGCGGGGATGAATTGGTCGCAGTTTGCACAGAACCGGGGTAATTCGAGAATAATGGCAGAGGCCTTTGCCCTGCAGTGGGCGTAGATAGGCTGGTGATCATGATTATAACGAGCATACCGAAAGCACAGGGATTTCTGCACACACTTTTCGGGCGACGTGACCATAATCGACCAGAAATCCTCAGCATGGTATCTTATCACTCTGAACGCGGTCCTTGAGGGTGTAGCAGTTTGCACATTATTATTTAATAGCTTCATAAAGTCATGCTTCATTTACATTCATCCTGATCTTGCACTTTCAAAATATGACTTCGAGGCACTGCTGGTCCAGCTGCCCGAACCATACATCCTCATAGGAAAACTGAATGCGCACAAATATCTTTGGGGGTCTCCTCGCAAGGATGCCTAAGGTCGCCTAATAAAGACGTTTCTTACATCTTCTGGAGCATGCCTTTTCAACAACAGCCTAAATACCACAATATAGCACACCACTTATTCCCTCCTTGACTTAGCTATTGGCTCCGCAGTTCTTTTTCCATGTCTTGAGTGGGGCGTGGGCACGGACTCATATTGTAGTGACCACTTCCCTACTTCACTAACATATATAGCTAAAGGCCGAAGCAGTTTATCTTCTCATAATAGGTTCCATTAGGCAAAATCTATCTGCGATACATTTCCAGAGACATACAATCCTTAATACAAATGCATAAAACACCTTAACGTGGAAGGAGCTACCCAACTAGTCGCGGCGCACATCCTCTACGCCACCGAAAAGTCCATTTCCCATGCCTCTGGCGCACCGCGTAACCACAGGAAACTTTGTGTGGAACGACTTCGATCTGGAGCTTCACACAGTGTACAAGCTAACAAACTAAAGAAATGCACATTCTTCCATTCACAAACGTGCCGTGGCTTAGTTTGAACTCAGCGAATGAATGGCGACGACCCATCAACGGACGGCGGACTGAACGCTGATCCGACTGACTGTCGGAACGTCGGCGTGCTGTGCAGTAACGCGTGAAGCCAAGCCATTTTTTTGTGACGTCACACAAAGATGCCACAGAAAATGGGCGAGGATCCAGAGAAGAGGACAGCATTTTCAAGTTGATTTTTCTTGTGAATAAAGTCGCGTAAACGCAGCGACAAAGGTCGAAACAAGGTCTATAGACTCTGGACTACAATTTGCGCTCGTAATCCTGCAATCTTTACTAATCACTTCAGTTTCCCTTTAACTGCTGACTCTGTTGCGTCTCAGTCCAGAAGCCTAAGATGATAAGATTTTAAACCTAATCCACATTCTTAAAACCAACGTAGCAACTGGCATAGATAAAATGGGGCAGTAGTATTCGCTCCGAGCGCGAACACAGTCGGCCCCTGGCGGCGGCGAGACGAACCGCTCCTAGTGTGGATGGGCGCTCTCGCGTCGTCTGCTTTTTCACGTTGCGTGCGGCGGAAGACGCGTGCTGCACACGACAAAACAACCAATATGTGTGCTCGTTTGGCAGTAAGCAATGACATAATTTATCTCTGCTTGCGCATTTCCTCTAGAAACGCAATAATCAGCGGCCGTTGCGGGTTAATGCGCTGGTTTAATTCCACGAAACATCTTCGCCCTGGTCACCGCTGTGAGTGTTTGCTTCCACACATTGCACTTTTCTCATTGTTGAGTGCAGTCGTCTGCCGTTTCGGGAACGTCCGAAGGGGGCTTTTTTGAAGGTGGCGTGGGTGATTATTTAAGATGAAAGTTTAGTACGCGAAACGGTAAGAAGCGACAAGACCTGTGCATATGCGTGCTTATAGCAAGAAGAAACAAACAAAAACATTTACACTGCACACGACCCGTGCGCTATCGCCCATACATTACCGGACACGTATTTTACACCCGCAAGCGCCTGTGTGATCGTGTCCTTCCCGTACCTTTTCTAAAATAAATACATTTTTCGAACAGTCGTTTGTTTATACTGAGGAGGAGGAATAACATTTATTCAACTGTATCGAGGTTGATAATTTTACGTATTATTTAAAATACGTTTCTATGGATGCGGAAGAGTATTTAGGGGGGATTTTTCGGTAAAATTGAGCAGTTGAGTTTGCGTCTGTCATGTGGCCTTTCGTGTGTCATTTTCATTTAAATCATTTTCAAATCCGACATGAATCACCTTATCCAGAAACGTGTCTCACTCAGCATAACCAAATGCCTAATATTTTCATGACTTAACCTCTTAAGGTGAACCTAAGTTTAAAGAAAGAGGAGAAAACGCGTAATATAATGCACGTTGTTGCCCACATGTGTTTTTTTTTTCCACAATGCTTGCTTTCAATACAATTTTGAAAAAGGCGAGCCAGAATTCCTAGACAATCCCGAACCAAAGGGGGGTTAATCAGTTTTGAAAATACGTACTGCTTTTTCACCGCTACAGAACACGGCGCCTAGTGTAGTTTCGATTGTATGTAATACTTATAACCATAGTTTGGCTTTTCGCGTTACATGCGTTCTCTTCTCGCTGCTCTTGCAACGTCAGCAGGACCCCCCCCCCCCTTCTCGAAAAAAAAAAAACTAAATGCACAGAATTTCATTTTTTAACCAGGCCTCAAGAATTAAATGCCAAGACAAAGGCGATATTCAGTTTACAAAACAAAGTAGTTACCGGGAACCCGTTGCGCTGATTCGCAACGAGAAATAAAAAGGAAATGTTTTACTACATCTGCAACAGCGCAACTTCATTTATTGCCATCTTTAGGGTTCGTAAGCGACCTTATACGCAAGAATGCAAACACATCTCGCTGATTTGATTGATTGTAGAGGTTAACGCGCCGACGCAACGCAGGCGATGAGGCGCGCCGTAGTGGAGGGCTCCGGATTAATTTTGACCACCTGGGGATCTTTAACGTGCGCCGAAATCTCGTACACACGGGCGTTTTTGCTTTTCGCCTCCATCAGAAAAGCGGCCGCCGCGGCCGGGAATCGAACCCGCGACCTCATGCAAACACATCTCGCTGTTGCAGGCACCTGTTAGATTTTAAAAGGAACGCTAATGGTCAACAGAGCAGCCGTAACAGAAAATTTGTGCTCACTGTGAGGTCCCAGAAGCTTGGTCTGCACACTGTAAGCAGCTGCTTTGTAACTTTGCGAAAACCTAGCTAAACGTGAGATGTTGATTGTACTGCGTGCGCTGACAATTCAATTCGCAAGTTCACTTGCGACAAAAGCCGTAAATAATTGATCCGACACCGTTATTCATCAAACCTTCCTTCAGAGTCGTTAAAATTTCATTTAAAAGACCCGTTACAGCGGGTACATTTATATCTCTGCACTGATCAAAATTCAGAAATTTTATGTTGCCTTTTGAACACACAAAAAAATATCGTAAGCTCTTAGAAAGAATTTCGGGGCAGTTAAGTAGTGTTATTATTTTAGGGCATCCCACAAATGCAAGAATGCGTCATGATACCAGTGAAAGCGGTTGATATTGCCGTTGTAAACTGAATTTCAGAGATCGAGGCTTCCTCATTTGTTTCTATTTATGCTCCTATTGAAAGCTCAAAGCCATAGTCTGGAAAGATCGAGCTTGCTACAAGCCACAGCGTACAAGTTCATTGTCACAATTACGGCCATTCTGAGATTCCCGATGAGTCGTTGCTTTTTTGGCGTAATAATGAAAACTGACTGCCGCTTCCATGCTATACATTGAACGTTGAGGAACCGAACTACAGCATACCACTCTTGTTTGCACCTTTCGTGCGCACATACGGCGGGAAAAAGGCACGAAGCGCGCCCACAGTGTGCATTCTTACGGGCCGCTCAGCGGAACATCCACACTAGCAGCGCGACGCTGTCGCCACCTACATGTCGAGCTCGCGGCGAATAGGCTCCGGACAGCGCCCAGAGGGCGACACGGAGCCCGCTACACCCAGCGCCCCCTTCGGCAGATATGCGCAACGCTGGGTCGGTCCCTGTAAGCCGGTACACTGCTGGCTCGGGGGCGCTTCTCATTTTGCAGCGCGGATGAAGCATATTAGTCGCCCCTTTTGGCCTTAAAACGAAGTAAGAGATTGTAAAGTAATCCTGCCACATAGTGCATGTGAATGAAGAAGGATTTATTCAGTTGAACTCACGTATAGGAAGGCATATAATGGCCGCATAGGAGTGATGCCCAGAAGAGAAACGCTTGTATAGCTTGCCTGCGGGGCAAAACTTTCTCAAGATCAGTATCTTTCGCTTGAAAAGAAAACGTAATTTATATTGTACAATCCAGAAAAGAGGAGGCTTTGTCTGTAAATATATCAGACGTTGCGCGATGTCTCCGCGCGCGGTATTCCATCCATGTGAGTGCACTTGCATGCGACTGCAGAACAACTAACTGGACGCCATTGGGAGTTACTACAGTCTTTGATCCGAATGTGATGTTCCTTACATCACATTCGGACATTACGTGGACATGAAGTCCACCTTTGCTGGGGTATAGCGAAAGTGCCCGCTTCACCGAGAAACTTTCGGGCTTCCAGTTGTAGCCCAGTAACGTAGTTGCATACATGTAAACACGCCCCCAAAAAAGAAACTCTTCACGTGAAGGCTATCACAAGAAATTCCTTTGGGCAGGGATGGGATGGGGGGAGGGGTAAGCAGAACCTCTAATGGGCGTATCGGAATAAATTACGGAATAGTCATATTCGGGTTTTTTTTTCTCTCCACGCCAACGACTTCGGCAGGAGACCTCCGTTAGGAAGGAATAGTAGCGTTTTTATTAACGTCAACACCATTGTAACAAAAGTCACGGGAGAAAAATTTAGTTCCCTGAGTACATCCCTCACTGGTCCAGAGTGACCGCAATCACAACAGATGGGATAAATAAAGTTTGTCCTCCTCCTCGTGCTCCTCCTCCCCGAACGCGAAAATATGTTTCCTCTGTACATATTGTTCAAATTTTTATTGCGGCACGTCTTAGCTTTATTTTTCTTTGCTTTTCAGTGGCTTAGACAGCAATTTCATTGTTTCTTTTGCAAGAAGAGGTGATTTTATGCTATCAAATGCTCGCGCAACATTTGGGAAGTTTCCGCGCCCCATATGTGGTTATATGTATTTAATACAGCGGTATAAGCACGTGGAATACTAGATGAAGCAGAGTAGAACCGCTGGGTGATAAAACTACAATGCTATAACTGTGCTTGGGGGCCTTCTATGTTACCAAATTTAAAGCGCACTTATGTGTATTGACCGCCTGCTAACCAGACTACTAACAGGCTGATCGTACACCACGGCAGCATGTAATCTGCTCGCCTAATGTGGGCCTTTCAAGATTCACTAACCGTGCTTGGTATCTGCGAAGAAAAAAAACAGACAAGAAGAATCCGCGGGAGAATGCAAGGCCTTGTACACATGCTTCCCAGTTGTGTTATCCTACGGCCGGTCAGCGAGGCGACTGCGTTTTATCAGTGCCCCGTTTTATTTGGAGGCTTCCCCCGCCTATATAACATTTTGCATGACTTTGTTGCACCATGTAGTACATATACACGCAAATAACGTCATAACACGCGTTTTTAGCAAAGTTGCGTTCACTGGCGCTGAAGGCGGTCGGCGCGGCGGGACCGACCCAGAGTTGCGCGTGTCTGTCGCGGCTGGCGCTGCGCTCGCGCAGCAAACTTCGCTGTCCGGAGCCCATTACAAGTGATATCATCGCTGATATATAAAATTGTATGCGTATTATTAACCTAAACTTGCCCGTAATCATTTTTTATAAACAGTAATTTCAGTACTTCAAACTGTATCTACGATATTTGAAGGCATGATGTATAAGGTAATAAGATAATTTTTCAGGAAACAACTCATAATAAAAACATAACACGGCCTTAACAAGCATTGGTCAACTAAGGAAACTATCGCATACATGAAGGAAAGGAGTACCGTAATTATGCAAAACAGAGAATACACACTCACTCTTTTATCAGATATCCAAAGGCATTTGGTTCAGGTGTCTGATTTTCTGCAAATCATGGTCTAGCTGTGGAATTCCTGGGATTGTACGACAAACTTCAGAAAGCCACTTTAATGACCTATATCAAATTTACGGCATCAGGGATATCACAACTGCCGAAATGAAATTGAAACATTCTTTCTCGCAAGGATATCTGCTTGGCTTATCACTATTTCTGGTGTAAATTAATGATGTTGTTAATATGCCAGGTTCTTCGGATAATATTAGAGGTGCGTACGGCACAGATAGTTTTCTTCTCATCAAGCAGTTATACTGTTCTTCCCATGTAGTGAAACATGTTGTCACGATTTTACTTGGACCATCGCCATATGGCGTAGGCTCAGTATTTTTGTAGTTTTGGGACAAAATAGCGTTTAAACGCGAAAACTATAGTATACCGTAAATGTCAGCGAAAACCCACTTTCAGTCCCCAAAACAAGTGCGCACTACTAGTGCACCACTAAATCGATGGTTTGTCCCAAATGTAGCAGGAGTTTCTTTTGCTTTGCATTGTGAAACCAACTTGCTATTGGGCATGTTAATTGAACATGATGGAAGAAAGACAGTACAGAGAGCCCACGGACAGAAACGATTGAACTGGAACGCACGACCGCTTGGTTTGGTTCAGTCTATCTTTTTGCCCTTTAACCAGGAGCTCTGTCTTTCCACTGAACATTGTGGACCAGTATAAAATGTAGCACAACTATTTGCGACATGGTAATGGTTTGCTTTATAAATTTTTTTATTTCCGAATTATTTGTCTTTTGACAGGGTGGCCTAATCATGGAATGCAGGAGGCTGACAGACAGACAGACAGACCGACAGACAGAGAGGTATAAAAATTTCTTGTTGAGGTATCCCATGAAATACGTGGTTGAAATTTAAGTGCGAATTTAAACAGGGGCAAGAATGGTGAACGATACCATTTAAGTAAACGTTCTAGTTGGCATCCATATTACAAATATGTATCTTCAACAAATGGTCGTCACCCCTTTTGAATTCAAGAGATACTATCGTCATCAAACGTACAGGGCCGTCCACGCTAGGTGCGAACACGGCGCAGCGTGGCCGTGCTCCGCGGGGCGCCAGCGCACAAGCCGCGGCCGCGCATCGAAGCTCAGTGGCGCAGGCGTACAGGGGCTTGGAGGCGGGGCTTCGTGTCGTCTGCTAGCGCGGGAGCGCGCCGTGCTTGCTTTGCTGTGAAGCTCGCCCAACTCTCGGCGTGCTTGTAGCGTCTTTGCGCGCCGCGACTTGTTGCGGGAAAGCGCACTTCGCTCACAGCGGCGCGTTTGTAGTTTCTGCGTAAGACAACTGAGCGCTTCCTTTTTTCCGTGCCACCATCGCAGTTCAATGCATATAGTGTTACAACATTTCTGAACTGGTTTGGTTATTTAATGAAGAGGAGAGCTGCGGATAATTGTGACCACCAGGGATTTATTTTAATGTGCACTGGCATTATTGCAGCACATGAGGGTCCGTGCATTTCGCTTCCATGGAATTTTGGCAACATGCGGCTGGGTTTCGACCCCGTGACATTTGTATCGATATCAGTTGGCTTGTTTAACAGCGGTGCTGTTGTTGCAGGCCGTAAATGTGTGCGGTGTGCCGGCGTCATCAGAAAACTTCGGGTCATGGTTACTCCTGCAGTTTACCGCTCATGTGAGCCCGCGCCTCACTACGAGTCGCTTGGGAAGCCCAGGCTTGCGCGTGGCGCTCGCAAAATAAATACCAAGGAAACAGTTCACGTGCGTCTGCATCTCAACGAGGGCGAGAGGGGGACAATACAGCTTGCTCTACAGACGCCCAAGTTCGCGAATGCGGTTGCCACCGGTTTTAGCGCGTCCAGCATTCCACTCTTGGGCGAAATGTGCAAACCTGGCCGACAAACCTACCGGGCCCGCCATTCATGCATGAGGAAGAAGATGGATATGACGATGACTGCTACTACCGAAGTGGAAAACGGTGACAGGCCATGTAAATAAACAATTTCAAAGCTAATGCAATGCGTGGTGGTGTGTCTTTCAATGCTTACATAGAAAGAAATCTTTCAGCTTCGCTATAGATCAAGCCTTCTGTAACCTTGGGCAAGGTTTTTCAATTTTGTTACAAGATCATCGCCCATTGTCGAGATAGTTCAAGCCGCCGCCCAGCAAGCGGGTCTCACGCATCCAGCACCATCATCCTACTCTCCGGCAGAGTCTTGGGCTGGTCCCACTGTGGCCTGCCTGCGTGTATAGTTCGTATATCATTGTTGCGAAGCATATACCTGGCTAATTTTTGAGACACAGTGGCCCTACCTACCCTTTCTTGCCACCCTGCTACGTAGCAGTTTTCGTTCCTGATTCGTACTTCCCCGCAATGGCCTATGTGAATAATGAAGCTCTGGGTCAATAGTTCCATGCCCCACCGTTGTGTAACAGCTTCTCCGTTCTTGCGGTCCACCACTTCTGCGTCCTTCTCCTTACCATCCCAAAACGCATGGCCTATCATCGCCACGAACAGAAGAATGACCACTATGTTCAATATGCCTTCAATCAATCGCAAGGATTGTGACAGCTTACTGTAGTTCATCCCCTTTCCATTCCGGCACTGCACGGCACGAAACGACTGCTTTAAATCACTCCTTTTTTGTGCTCAACTAGGCTCTACCTTAGCCGCTATGCTTCAATTTTCTGCTGTGAAGTCATTCGAAGTCGCGTCGAGCCAACCACGAGCGCTTCCGAGCTGCACAGAGCATGTAAACACTCCGACAAAAAGTGAGCCAGACACCATATCCAGGTAAATATGGCCATCTCCTTTAAAGAGCACGCGAAGAAAATAAAGCTTTGCTTCGTAACCCTCTTTAGTTCCAGAATGTCGTCAAGACACGAGAAAGCCCCACAGCCGCGGCTCACTGGGTTATAGTGCTTGGCTGTACTGAGCGGAGAGATCCATGTTCAATCCCGGTAGCAGGTGCAGCGTTTCAACACAGGCGACATGCAAGAACGCGCGTTTGCTGAGCCACGTGGCTGAGCTATATCACAGCAGAGCTTCGGGTGGTTATCCGGAGTGCTACTCTACAGCGTCTCATAGCCACAGTCGTTTTGCGGAATTAAACTCCATAATCCAAACCAAACCAGTCCAGAAATGTTTGTAACAATATATGCATTGAACTGGGATGGTGGCACGGAAAAAAGGAAGCGCTCAGTTGTCATACGCAGGAACTACAAACGCGCCGCAGTGAGCGAAGTGCGCTTTCCCGCAAGGCGTCGCTGCGCGCAAAGACGCTACAAGCCTGCCGAGAGTTGGACGAGCTTCACAGCAAAGCAAGCACGGCGCGCTCCCGCGCTAGCAGACGACACAGAGCCCCGCCTCCAAGCCCCTGTGCGCCTTGCGCCGCTGAGCTTCGATGCGCGGCCGCGGCCTGTGCGCTGGCGCCCCGCGGAGCACGGCCACGCTGCGCCGTGTTCGCACCTAGCGTGGACGGCCCTGTACGTCGCGAGGCGGGGCATACCTGCAGGATTGGGTGTTTTTTCTCTAGGACTATCACAGCACTATTTGGTAGCCGATTTTCAATGGACTCGCCCTCGTAACCGATGCAGTTTCTCAAAGCGGTCATGGGCCTCCTCACCACCACGTCGCCATCGCTGTATATGCCGCCGTGCCTCCAGAGAAGAATAAGTCGAATGGCGTCGCTTAAATGCAGCCACCTGCAAGAGGGAGCACGCTTGTACTCACAAAGGCTGAAGTGTTCACCAAACTCAAATGTTTGAAACCCATGTTGACTGTTATGTAGTTTCTACGGGGCACGACATGCCCCATGTAATTAAGTTTTCAACGAGTTCCACTTGCTGGCATAAATACCACTACCCAGATGTTTGGCAATGCTGATCATTTTCTTGGGCATACTGTCTTTTTAGGCAGCCTTCTTAGAAACAAATGTTTGTTCGAGCAATCAACCCCGTTGGAGACTTGGTGTATGTTCGTAAAGTTGATATGGCTTGTAATAAATTGTCAAGCAAGTGAGGTGCGACAATTTAACCCATGCTTATTTGGGTTTCCTTGTCCTAATAAATCTGGCGTCATCAGCAGCGTTGATAATTATGAAAGACCGGTGTTAGCGAAAAAACAAGTACTGCCACCTCGGAAGAAGGCGCTACCACACTACAAGCAAATAGATGGAACGTTTCTCCAACATAAAGGATTGCTGTGTCATGCAAACTACGTAAGTGTGGAACCCAGCAGCATAGCAAGCAATGAGGACACGATGTGGTTGGAGGCCGGTAATGCTATTGCGCTGTTCGCCTTAAAGAGAACTATAAGCTTCGCACAGTGGTTTGCTTATATGAGAAGATCTGCAAGCGTCAAAAGCTAGGAGGTTTCAAGTATTCCCTTTTCCCGCCTTTGTTTCCTAATTTGTCGTAAAATACATGATGTCGCACTTGCTGTGGAGATGTGTTCACTGTGTTCTGAACACCCTGAAATTTCTTGTCTGTGGTCTAGGGATCAGGTGAAGCCTCGAAGCCAATTTTAGAAAGGCCTTTAGCGGTGACTTGTCTTCAATATAGGTAGTTTTTAATGTTGTTTCCCAACACGAGTTATTTAAATTACTACGACCTGTTTATGAGTGTTTCGTACAATATATATTGCCTGAGTGGGCTACATTGCAGTTGTATTTGAAACGTATTGTCACGTAGGCAAACATGGCGGAGACTTCTTTAGGAATGAAATTTATTAAATCCAGCTTGTGCCTCACAAAAAAATACAGAAACCTCAAAGAAGGAGTCGAAAAGATCTAGTGCAATTTTTTGACTGCTTCTTTGATGTTTCTGAATTTTTTATGTTTCTGCAATTCCGCACTCAAATACCGCCCCTTTTTCCCGTCCACCATTTATCTCTCGAAACAGCTCTTTTACTATTGAAGCAGACGTGGAATATTGTAAACCAAAGAAGACAACTTGAGCTTGTCGACATATTCAAAACCATTATATATTATTTCGGGAGCAGTCGAAGCCTAGCGAAAACAGAGAAAACCAGTTTTTACCTCGTGCTTAGTGTTTATCGCACCAGGCCGTGACCGTGCTTAGCGCGATCCGGCTCTTATAACATAGCATAAGGAAAACCTTTTTGCGGCAATACATAAACGTGTAGAAAACGTGATAGAGAAGTTAACATATAAAATGTAACGCCATTACTTCCAGGCGAGAGGTCCAATATTGTTGTTAGTTTTTAGATAAAAACGGGAGGCATTGAAAGTTTGGTTTGTATTTTTCATTTTTGTGTTATTTTTTGTTTATTTGTATAATTTGGGCATGATACACGTATATCACACAGTACATTTCAATTTTCATCTTCTGTCGAAGTGAACGGGGCAATAGGCGTTCGAGACGCCTGTCGAGGCCCCGTATCTGAAGATTGCACAACGGCAGCAGCGACAGCTTAATAAAGCATATTTAACAACGGAAGTCTGCAACTTATGACATAATGATGACACACTGTAACGTAGGCCAGCTTGCATCAACATAATTACCGGTTGATTTTACATCATAAAGCACCAGAGAACATAGCTTGATAACGAAATTCAGGAAATGTTAGACAGTAAAATAATCAAAAGAATTTTTAGCAAACTCAAAATTATAAACCAAGCAAACAGTACCCAGACTAAAAGGTGTTATTGAGACCGGAAATAGTACTTATAGTAGGTATGTGGCTTATACCCAATGAAAATAGAGTACACAATGACATCGTATTCAAAACCAATGTAATGGTAAAAGAAAATTAAAGAAAAAACTATGGCAGAAGGTGATCAGGTTCGACAATTATTTTCTTTGCAAAAAAAATTGTTTCATTTCTTTCTTCAGTAAGCCGATCGAACAAGAACTTTAAAAAACTTTGGTAATACCAGGATAGTTGTTTAAAACGTGGGAAATTTGAAAACCTAACGTTTGTTTACCATAAGATGTGCGGACTCGTTTTGTTACGTATGGTTCATGCCTGATGTTGTAACGACCTTTTTCTCTTTTAAATTTATTAAGACACACGACAGGATCAGGTTTTCCATCATGCAATAACTTGAAAGCTAAGCGTTGGAGATAAATATTTTCTATTTTAAGGCGGTTATTTTTGTAAAAATATGAAAGGGTATGGTCGTACCACTCTATAAACTGAACAGACTTTTTTTGTAAGATACAAATACGGTCTAAGTTGCCTTTGGTAGTGGTGCCCCAGACGAGGATGCAGTAACAGTAACGAGGATGCAGTCTTCTAAATTTGGTTTTTTTCTTCGTTCTCAATTTTTAATCTATTTGCTCAGCTCAGTGCTCCTATTAAAAATAGATATCGTATAACATTTGTTTAAACAAGTAATGGTTTTTTAGTTTTCGGACAATAAAGCAGCTACGGTCCTTCTGCGCCCCCCCCCTCACTCTCCCTAAACAGCACCGAGATCCCAGATCTACAGAGCCGTCCGGCGTCAACAGTTTCCCTCCGCCGGCCAGCAGTACCTTGTATTCCCCAAAGGCCCTGCCGCCACCACACGGGGCACCTTCGCCAAGGTTTTTGACCAACTGACGCCCACGGGCCTCGCTGAACGGCTGTAGCGCCTACTGAAGTGCTACTGGCTGGCGTGCTCAGACTGGCTTGGCCAAACTTTTGTTCTTCCCTCTGTGTCTCGTTAACATTCGGCTCTACGTTTTCACTCCTTTGCTTTTTAATTGCTCTGCCCAGGATTGCGTGCAGATAAGATACCTGCTGAGCCTAATAATATCCCATGCAATTCTCTTCGTTTTAACAGCCAAGCTTCTCTTGCTGAACGTAATGTGTTGGGCACACAGCGAAATGTTGTTGTTTGTTGTTTGTGGTTGGCGGGGAGGAAAAGGAAAGGAAACGCACTGGGGATATTTTCCGCTCGGCAGCGAGCTCATCTGCATTCAACCCAGTGCAGAGGACGGGAAGTAGAGGGGGAGCCACAGGATAAAGTGGAGAGGGACAGATGGAGAGAAAGAGAAAACGTACAAAGAGTCCTAGAGTTAGTCAGTCATTCCTAGAAACAGTCAGTCCTAGAAAACTGTGAGTCCGGGCACATCAGTTCGGGCACTGCACTCCAGGCTACAGCCGCTGCATGAGGCCGGTCGTCTTCAGGTAATGGAGTAAATGTCTGAAGACTTCCCATTGGGTTGCCGCAGGCCCCTTCGGGAAAGAAGGTCCTCCATGCCGGCGCAGGGAAGGCCTCGACACTGGAGCGCTTGGTGGGGCTCTGCTCTCGGGACCGCGTGGCGGGGAGAAGCAGAGTAGGTGCTTTAGCGTCTCTGGTTCCGGGCACTCCACACATGTGTGGGAGTCCTTTCGCCCATGTCGGTGCAGGCGGTCCACCACATTGCCGCAGTCGAGCCGCATGCGGAGAAGCAGGTGGCGGGCATCCCTGCTGATGCGTGCAGGCAGCGGCTGTGGCGCCAGGCCACTCACAACGCGAGTGTCGGGGGGCATCGCATGCACCATGCGGGCCAGGGTGGTACGGGCCTCGTCAAAGGCGGTGACGTCTCGCGAAACTGGGGTGCCTCCTGGTGGGAATTGCTGGCTCGGGCGTCGGCATCCTTGTTTCCCGGGATGCCACTGTGGCTCGGCAGCAGTGGAGCCGCAGGTCGTAGCCTCTGTAGGCCACACTGTGCAGCTTGGCTGCAAGGAAACGCTCCGCGTAGCCGCTGCTGTTGGTGGGCTGGTCGGTTGCGTGCAGCCGCAGCAGGGTAGTCCTGGCGTCAGTGAGGATGACCACCCCGGTGTGGTTCTCGGGCCCCTTCTCGGGGAGGAGGTCGCCGGCCAGGTGCAGCGCTCCGAGCTCCGCCCGTGTGGAAAAAGTGGGAAAGGCAGGCAGCAGCTCCAGCTGGCTCGCAGCTCAGGCACCACGCACGCAGCTGCCCCCTCGCTCGTGCTGTGCTTGACGGAGCCGTCCGTGAAGGGATGGAGATAACTGATCAGCTCGTCTTACAGCAGGGCGGCCGCTCCGTGGCGGATGGCCTGGGGCGGTGTGGTCCTCTTGGTCACACGGCCCAGGGCCTCTCCGGTGTCTGCTGGTGGCAGCCCCAGGCGGGGTCGGTTCGGCATCTCGATCTCCTCCTCGAAGGTAGTGAGCAGCGCTCCCATGTGCCAGTTGGGCCGGCTACAGAACCTCTGCAGGAGCGCAGCCCCTTCGCGTGCGTTCATCAGGCGCTGGATGTGCCGCAGCCCCGTCTACCAGACCCGCTTCTCGGTGGGCCAGGTGCCTGCCTCCGTGTAAGTTCCCGCCCCCAGGAACTTAGAGGGGAGGCCCCGGCAGAGGGGGATGGTACGGCGCTGGTCGATCTCCAACTCCTGCCAGCTTTGAGGTGTCAGGTAGGCGAGTGGAAGCGCGTACAGCACAGCTGCGGAGGCCATGCCGTGGAACACGCACTGCGCCACTTGATATGAGCAGCCATTGCCTCGAGCCAGAAGCGGCCGCACCCCTTGGAGCTCCCGTGCGCTGTGTACCCGGAGGGCTTTGACGGCCGGAAGCCATGTGAGGTGGCAGTCAATGAGCAGCCCCAAGTACTTCACGATCAGCCGCCAGGAAAGAGGCCGTGCATTGAGTGTGATGGGTGGTATTTCCAGTTGAGCCCTGCATCCTCCCGGGTGTAGCATAAGGGCCGGCGTTTTGGCCTCCGACAACTGGAGGCCACAGCTCTCGAGGAAGACTGAAACTGCTCCCAGAGCCTCCTGGAGGCACGCCTTGACTGTGTGGCAGTCTTTGATGCGGCCATATGTCCAGGGTGCCACGTCGTCAGTGTACAGCACCACCTCCACGGGGTATCGCAAGCCTTGATGGATGCAGTCGGGAAAAGGAGCCAGCACCAATTTGAATAAGAACAGACTCAGCACACTTCACTGGGACACCCAGGAGCGGACGTCTCGAGGGCTGCTGGTCGCCCGGCCTACCCTCACCTGCGGTGCGCGGTCACGCAGGAATGGCTGGGTGTAGCCTCCGGGGCCCCCACAACGCCCATGCCTTCCAGAGCCTCCAGGATGACACTGTGGGCGACCGCATATCCAGCAGAAGCAGGTAGGCCACGTCCTTCTCGTGGTGGGCCTGTTCCAGCATGGGGATAACGTCGCCCGGGAATCAGGCCTGCAGCGGTGCCGCCTGAAGCTGCTTTGCTGCTCCTGGAAGACACCGCTTTGATACGCGATCCACTTAAGACGGGCCAGGGCTGCACTCTCCATGACCTTCCCAGCAGCCGACGTCAGGGGCCACGGGTCGGTAGGACGTTGGCTCCATCGGGGGCTTGCCGACCATGAGAATTGGCTAGATGAGACTCACGAGCCAGGGTTGCGGGAGGACACCAGTGTTCCAAACCTGGTTAAACAGTCGCAGAAGCGGCTCCACCTCAGTCACGTCCAGGTTCCGCAGCATTCTGGTACGTCATCTCTTCGATACCAGGAGCACTCCGCCGCTTGGGGCAGCGATTCAGGGCGGTTTGCAGCTCACGAATTGTGATGTCCCTTGAAGCAGAGGGACATCACTCTCTGATCGGGTGGGGCGGCTGGCGCCACGTCCAGTGAGGCCGCAGGAACTGGAGGTGGGGTTTGAGCGGCCCTGGCAACTGGTCGGCGAACAGCTCCACCAGGCCTCTTCGGTGATGCCACGGAATATGGGGGACCGCGAGCAGGGTACGCCAGCTAGTGGTTGTAAGCCCCAGAAAAGCCTTAAGATACGACAGGCTCTGCCCGGGTCCTTGCGAGAGTCCATGGAGGAGCACAGCCAGTCTCAGCCCTGCCATCGAGGCTGCCGGGCTCGTAGGCGGCATTGGGCGTCTGCCCGCCGGTACTCCCATCCAGTCCTCTGGGCGTTTGCTGCGCATAGCCTTCCTCAGTAGCTGGTTGCGGCAGGCTCGAAGCAGAAGCAGCTCCACGTCCAAGAGTGCGTGCCGAGAGGTACCTCTCACGTACCGCTGCCTTGTCGGCACTCCGCACGATGGCTGCGAGGAAGTGGGACTTCCGGGTCTTCAGTGCATTTGGTCATTTCCTTGCGGAAGTCGACACAGCTAGTGACAGCGTAAGCCCGTGTGTCGGCTGGCTTGCGGTGATTCCCGGGGGTGACCAGTATGAGGAAGTGGTCAGAACCCCATGTGCTGGCGGTGGTGTCCCAGTAATAGGCGCACCGCTTCTTCACCAGGATTAGGTCGATGCATGACTACTGGACTGTGCCACGACGATGACAAGGGCGGAAGAAAGTAGGGCTGCCGGTATTGACCACGTGCAGTCCACAGGAAGTGGCGACATCTAACAGCTCTCATCCTCTACGGGTGGCTCGCTGACTCCCCCAGGCCGGGTAATGGGCGTTGAAGTCACCGCACACTACAGCGTCCGTACCTAGGATTGCGTGCAACCGGCACAGTGCCACGACATACCATGGTTTCTGCGGCCGGATGTAACACTGGCCACGGTGATGTCCATTGTCCTCAGGCGCACCTTCACGACGGCACACTGCATGGGGCCGTCAGCAACTGCGGCCAGGTCCACACGTAGACCGCTGCTGGCGACGTTCCCGGTGGGTGGGTGGCGTCGCGGCATGTGTGTGCTTCTGCACGACCTCAGGCGGCAGCTGGTGGCGCTGAGGTGACAGACGTAGCCCTGCAGGCGCGGGGTGTCACCGTAGATGTACACCTCCTGCAGTGCCAGCACGTCGAAGGACACTCGCAGCAGGTGCTCAATTACCTGCGCGCTGCGGTGGGCCAGAGCGTTGCAATTCCACTGCAGGATGCGTGGCCACTGGACTTTCCCACAGGTTTGGTAGCCATGGTGGAGACGGCGGGGATTTCAGCAGGACCAGGGCGTCGGTGGCCACCATCCGTGCAGGGTCATCGGAGAGCAGTCGGCCCACCAAGCTGTGCGCGAGGGGTAGGAGCACGGACATCAGCTGCTCTGGGCCGGCGGGGTGCAAGCTAATCGTCTGGGGCGGCAGGCGTGTAGGCTGATGGGCAATGGGACGCGAGGCTGCTTCACGCTGTGCTGCAGAGAGGGGCTGCTGTCGTCCCTCGGGGTCAGTCTGCAGCGTCTATGGGCCAAGCCGTGGCTACCACTGGGTGCTGTGGCACCTGACCATTTCGGCGCAGCTGGGCTGCGCCGGTCGAACCGACGCCTCGACCTCTGCACGTGGCACTGGCTCCCGCGCCTGGGTCATGGCTGTGGCTACACGGCGCTCGTGCTGCCAGCGTGGGCAACGGGGGTAAGTCACAATGTGGCGGCCGCTACAGTTGGAACAACGGGCAACAGCTGCTGTACACTGTTGTGACTTGTGGCCTCCCCCACAACGCGCACACCTCGCTCGAAGACTACGGTTCCATACTGCGCTGGTACAGGGACTGCAGGCGTCGCCTCCCAGCCCACCACCCAAGACTCACCCGCAGTGAAGGAGTGTTATTGCGCCAGATCCAAACGGACTCGGTGCTCACCCCTGTGTTGGGCCAACATGTGGCTCCAGAAGTGTATCCCAGTGCAGTGTGTTCTGTGTGTTGTGCCCCGCGTGGAACGCTAGCCCATATCCTTCAGTGCTTTCCCCAAGACCCGCACGCTCTAGCCTCTGGCAGCTACCAGCCTTCGTGTGTAGAGCCATCACCTCGTCCGACTGAAACACCCAGAAGTTAGTGTCCCAGTGCGTCCGGGAGGCCCTGGATCGGCAGCGGGCAGGCGCGGCAGGTCCCTCGGGGCCGCGCGCCAGCCGCCCGAACTGTGGCTCTTAGTGCCGCCCCGGGCGTCGCCATTAGGAGCCACCGGACCGTTTTCTGTTTTCAATAAAGTTTCTGTCTCGCGCGCGCGCGGTACCCTTGCAGCCGGCCGTCAGATTGTCGAGTCTCCAATATTGGCCGCACTCGATAGGTCTGGGGTGGCAGGCACTCACGGGGAGCAGCAGCTTGTATACAGCGACGAAGGGGGGTGGTACCGGTCCCACAAAGTGCACTACCCACTGCACCACCGAGCTGCCAGTACACCTCACTTACAGGCACATCAGAGTTAATTTTGGCCAATGTCTCATCCGACGTGAGTTGCGGGTCCCCGTCGAAGATCAGGCCGAGGCTTTTGCCGAGTTCGACGGGTCGGTAGGCGATTACCGGAATACCGCATATTTTCCCCTCTTACCACAGGTACTCAGCAGTCTCGGCATAAGCGGCAACAACGTTTAGGCGAGTGTTCATTTTTACTTCGGATACACCTGCGACAGCGGCCAATTCACGGGCGACTGCCTCCCTCGATACCGCAAGGAACAGACGCAGAACGGTCAGTGTGGCGGACAAGGCAGGTGCCGACAACAGGCTGGTGTATCCGTCGCCTGGCAACAAGCTTCCGCGATTTGTGGCGGTGCCTTGGAGATATTGTGCGTTCCACTGGCCCTCCATGTCGTCAGACGAAAGTCCGGCGTTGGATCGCCCTTCTGTGGGGACCCCTGTGGCCGCAAAATCCATTGGTGTGACAACGCACTGCGCCGTATTACCATCTTCTTCCTTGGCCAGAAGAGAGGACGCGGACGCCGCTCTGTCACGCAGCTATGTCACGTGCGCAAGCTCGTTGGCAAGCGCGGCGCCACTCGGTGAGGCAGCTGGGGGCTGAGGAACCTTCCCCGCAGCAGCTGCCATCGCGACCGGTCCAGTGGAGGTATGGAGGGGCCGGTAATGTGCAGGAGTGCTCACGTGAGAGCGTGACTTGGCCGTTCGTGTCTTGCGGATCTGCGCAGCCTGGCACGTGGTCACCCCTTTCGCAGCATCGCTGGTCTGGTTGCGGCGCTTGGGGTGGGGGCGCGCGAACTGCCCGCCGTCTCTGGGTCCACTGTCGAAAGGTCACCAGGTCTATCCTCGACCTACTCTAGCTCGTCTCCCGAACCGTGGGCGGGGTCTGGGCCGCGTTTTTTGGCGGCGCTAAGTCCATGCTGACCACCTAGTCGTCGGCGTCGGCGTCGGGAGGGCTGTACTACGTTTCGGCGCCCTCACAGTGGTCGCCAGATGCAACCGGGAAAGGAATGGAGGTCGACGATACAGGGACAAGATGGAGAGGTCTCCTGCCCCGAGCTTGAAGCAGCTCAATCGCGCGAGCATGGCTGTCGATGAGTTTGCAGCACCCGGCTAAGAGAAGTTCTAGGCTACGTGCACAGACAACGCTGCTGGTTCGGCCGTGGCGCTCCACTTGACAGCGTACCTCAGCTGCCATGAATGTCGTTGTTATCGGCCGGCTGCCT
Organism: Haemaphysalis longicornis; assembly: GCA_013339765.2. NCBI lineage: Eukaryota > Metazoa > Arthropoda > Arachnida > Ixodida > Ixodidae > Haemaphysalis > Haemaphysalis longicornis. The sequence continues at coordinate 67,397 of JABSTR010001162.1, forward strand.
TGAGGCAGGCTGTGGCTGGGCGATCTTTCTCCTTGCGTGGGCATGCCGATGCAGCGAAGATGAAGCTTCTCGGTGGCACGAGGGGCCTCTTCTCTGCGGCGGGAGCGCGTGTTTCGGCTGGAGGTGCATCGGCGACACGTGGCGACAGCGGCGATCGCGCCGTTGGCGTGGTAGCGAATTCGAACTACTTGGTTTGGATTGGCGAGTCCCTGGCATGACTACGCCTTCGGAGGCATGTTTCATGACGTGTTTGCGGTCAAATGCGACAAATGATGGATTAGAATGATCCTGGCGACTTGCCGAATGGAGTAGAGCGCGTGGTTAAGGTCGCAGGATCGCTGGCTTGGAGCGATGAGCATATATTGCAGAGCTCGACGTTGCGCCATCTCTCAAGCGAATAAGTGGAGTAACAAAGATAAAAAAATGGCGTTAGGACTACCAACGCCAAACCAACATTGTTCCCAAAAGCAAAATAGAAACACTTAGTGAATATTGTGTTGCAGGAGGTCCCGAAACTAAATTAATTTTACTAAATTGTGCAGCTTCCGTGCGGCATGTCTAGAAATTTGAGAAAAATAACTTGGGGAACAACATGTTGATCCGAAATGTAGGAAAAATTTCGATTGCGAGAACAATAATGAAAGATACAGTAAATATATATGGATATATTGTTACGTCCGGAAGGGATTTACTCAGGGAAGAGCGCAAGCGCCGAAGGCAGGGGAAAGTGAAGGCATCGTTGAGGAGGCTGCGAGCAGAGATGCGGCTTCTTCTTTCTCTTTCTCAAGAGTTCAGCTCCCGCATCCTATTCCTTTTCTTCAGCTAAGCCAGACCACTTGGCTAAGGGAACTTTGCAGAAATGGTTTACCGTTACACTTCACCATCGCAGACGAAGCCCTCTGGGCAAGTCACACTGTGGTGCGGGAGTTGTAGCGTTTAAGGCGTACCACATGCACAACCTCTGTCTTCTTCGATGGTCGACGATTGATGCTGAAGCGTGGCAGCACGTAACTAACTTCGCCAACACGTTTCACAACGACAAATGCACCAGCATAATGGGCGAGAAGTTTTCCGAAGAAGCCACGTCCACGCTGTGGGGTTCAGAGCCAGACTAGATCACCTGGGGCGTAGGAGAGGTCCCGGTGGCGTATTCCCAAACCATATCTCGTAGGGGACCAAGCCGAACACACACCCTAAGCAGGGGCGCAGCCAATGAGGTTAAAAAAAAATTGCAATTTTTTAACCTCCTTGGACGCAGCACCGTAATGTCTCTACCTATATGTGCACAACTTCATGCGAGGTGGATTTTTTTTTCCCCTTCCCTCGTTTAGGCTGCTTCGCAGGCGGCCGATGGTTTCGCTCCGTGGGCGGGGCTGGCCTGCGGCGCTGGGGAAGCTGACGCACATGTGATAGAAGCTAACCTTTTGAACCTGAGCCCCTGATCTCTCCGCGCTCTTCTTGCGCACCTGCAAGTTGAGGCTGACCTCCGATCCTGTTCCTAGATAAACGCTCGACTCGGTACTCGAAGTGCGCGAGCGCGGATGGACGCTTTCACGCTCATGTGGCAATTATACACGTTCCGGAATGCAAACACCCTCATGGAAAGCTCATCCTACAGCACACAGAAGGGTATACAATTAAGTCGGGTGCTCTTTTACTATATACACACCTCAAAACACGATTCGGTGCTGCAGGTAAGGATTACAGGAAAGGCAGCCAATTACCCATGACTACATTTACAAACTGTCCTACTCTTGCGAAATATTACAGCTGCATGAGCTGCTAAATTGTGGCACTTTCATAAGCCCTATTACATTGAATTTCGTTAACATTACCTTCATTGCATTATTCTTTATCAGGAACAGTGCCACTAAGGAAAACATTGACAGGTTGTTAACAGCAATGGAAGGTGTGAATCGTTCTTGCAAGGGTGATACGTTGATAAGAAAGACACCAGCTCAAACCTACACGTTTTGCACTCAGTCATAAATTCTGCATAATTTGCACTGCTGGTCATAACAATTTAGGGAAACAATATCGAAAATATATACCAACCAAGGGCAAAGTAATAGTTGGATTGTACAGCTACTGAAGTACTCGAGGAGTTTGATGTATGTCTTCTGTACAGGCCTATTGACCACAGTCTCTTCACTGAAGCCATCAGGCCGAGTTTGATATCAGTAAACATGCGTGCTACCACTCACACTGTTGCCAATGTCGATTAGTTATTTTTAACAATTTGTGCTTCATGCACACAGAGATTTTGCTGCATAAGATACGTTATTTATAAATAGACAGCTCCAGCACGATCCGAATGGCGCTGATGCCCCCCCCCCTGTAATCGGGAAGGCACACCACATCGTTACCACTTAATTTGGCTCTGTCCATTACTCGACCGTAATCGCCACCAGCTTTTAACTCTAGGTCCCGCCCCTGCGACTGAACAGGAACATGTTAGTCGGGTCCGTGACGATCACACTGCACTAAAAGCAATTTCCGAGTACGCCGTTGAAAACAGACTCTACAAATTGGTGTAGCAGCCTGGCCGACTTCCCCGTTCGGTCTACAATGTGAACTGTCTGCAGAGTGCACTGTTTTCAGTGTGAACCTCATTGTCTACAGTGTGAACTGTACATTTAAGTGTGAACTGTGCGTTTCGCCGCCACTGACTGACTTTAATGTGTTCATTTTGCGATTAGGACCCCAAGACTGCAACTGTGTTCATTGTGCGAGTTGTGACCTTCCCCTTTTCTTCTCATCCTTGCTCCCCCAGGGCCCATGGCCTCTCATTTAATACAGTGTTACACTCACTCAGATACGTATATTCGTTTCGCTGGGACTAATGAGTAGTTGCCCGTGAGCTTGAAGTCACGGTAGTCGCAGCAGATATAAAACTAACTAAAAAAGTTATCTCCTTGGCGCACTATTTTTGCGATTATGATCTCGGAGTCGAAATACCGGCAAAAAATTGTCACTTTTAGATATCCACTGATGGGTATAGATGAGCAGTTTGTGTCTGTTTCCTGCGACGCATTTTTAGCTACCACATATATAGATTTCTGTAGTGTCTGGACTTATTGATTGATTGTGGGGTTTAACGCGCCGACGCAACGCAGGCGATGAGGCGCGCCGTAGTGGAGGGCTCCGGATTAATTTAGGCCACCTGGGGATCTTTAACGTGCGCCGAAATCTCGTACACACGGGCGTTTTTGCTTTTCGCCTCCATCAGAAAAGCGGCCGCCGCGGCCGGGAATCGAACCCTCGACCTCGTGCTCAGCAGCGCAACAGTGTCTGGATTTAATTCGCGCGCATTGTGTCACAGCTCGCGCCTAAACTGTAAGCCACACACACGCAAAAAAGTATACAAATCTATAAACAAGAAATAGCAAGAATAAAAATATAAATAGTACAACACAAGTTGCAAAACGCCGCCTCACGTACTACAACGCTTCGCATCGAAAAACATATCTTTCGCCCCGTTTCTGGACCTTTTGGACAATCCAGGTTGTGTTTGTGCACCCGCTCTACGTGTCCATGAAGGCGCTGACTGCTACTTTGTCAGACAGGTTCGCGCGGAACACCGACTCATGATTTGTTGACGCGAGGTCATCTCTGACGACCTCGAGCGGCTGCTCGTGCTTATTCATGAAGCAGACATTATAAGCTTCGCGACCATCGCGTGAATGCGCGGGGGACGCGCGTGGCGCACACAATTATGAGAACGGACCCTGTGATGGGCAGTTCTGCGCGAGTGCGAGGCACAGACGAGTATGGCGAATAACACGCTGGCTGATGTTCGCAGCAGACGAGCGACCGATGTACGCGTGTGCTTTCGACCGAATGAGAGCAAACGTTCTGCGCTTCGATAGGGAGTCCAAAGGACCACCCAAGACCAAAAAAAACATTTTTGCCTTCACTTTATTGGGAGTGCTTGCCTTCCGGAACGTAAACAATTACTACATATGTACGTGCAAAAGCATCGATCGGCGCGCGCACTTTGAGCAACGCGCCGGGCGCTAGCTTAACTATATTTATACGAACAGCATGGGAGACGAGTGACTGACGGCGCACAAGAGAGCGCGGAGAGCGAGCTTCATCTTCCCAGCGCGTACGCCAGGCTTGTGCTAGGAGCGAAACCACCGGCCGCCGCGAAGCAGCGCGATCACAAAAGATGAAAACAAATTTTTGTCTGCATTTTTATGAGAGTGTTTACTTTCCGGGACGCGTATTCCCAAACCATATCCCGTAGGGGCCCAGACCGACCACGCCCCCTAAGCAGGGGCGCAGCCAATCAGGTAAAAAATTGCAATTTTTTAACCTCCTTGGACGCAGCCCCGTGACGTCTCTACCTATATGTGCGCAACTTCATGAGAGGTGGATTTTTTCTTTTTTCCCCCTCCCCTCGTTTCGGCTGCGTTGCGGGCGGCCTATGGTTTCGCTCCGTGAGCAAATTGTGTTGTACTATTTATATTTTTATTCCTGCTATTTCTTGTTTATAGATTTGTATACTTTTTTGGGTGTGTGTGGCTTACAGTTGAGGCACGAGCTGTGACACAATGTTGGCCAATGAAAAGGCCAGACACTACAGAAGTGTATATATGTGGTAGCTAAAAATGCGCCGCAGGAAAAAGACACAAACTGCTCATTTATACCCATCAGTGGATCTCTAAAAGTTACAATTTTTTGCCGCTATTTCGGACTCCGAGATCACTATCGCAAAAATAGTGCCCCAAGGAGAAACTTTTTTACTTAGTTTTATCTCTGCTGCGACTACCATGACTTCAAACTCATGGGCAACTACTCATTAGTCCCAGCGAAAAGAATATACGTATCTGAGTGAGTGTAACACTGCATTAAATGAGAGGTCATGGGGCCCTGGGGGAGCAAGGATGAGGAGAAAAGCGGAAGGTCACAACTCGCACAATGAACACAGTTGCAGTCTTGGGGTCCTAATCCCAAAATGAACACATTAAAGTCAGTCAGTGGCAGCAAAACGCACAGTTCACACTTAAATGTACAGTTCACACTGTGGACAATGCGGTTTACACTGAAAACAGTGCACGCTGCAGACAGTTCACATTGTATACCGAACGGGGAAGTCGGCCAGGCTGCTACACTTATTTGTAGAGTCTGTTTTCAACGGCGTACTCGGAAATTGCTTCTAGTGCGGTGGGATCGTCACGGACCCGACTAACATGTTCCTGTTCAGTCGCAGGGGCGGGACCTAGAGTTAAAAGCTGCTGGCGATATCGCTGGAATAATGGGCAGAGCCAAATTAAGTGGTAACGATTTGGTGTGCCTTCCCGATTACAGGGGGGAATCAGCGCCATTCGGATCCTACTGGAGCTGTCTATTTATAAATAACGTATCAATATGCAGCAAAATCTCGGTGTGCATGAAGCACAAATTGTTAAAATAACTAATCGACATTGGCAACAGCGTGAGTGGTAGCACGCATGATTACTGATATCAAACTCGGCCTGATGGCTTCAGTGAAGAGACTAGGGTCAATAGCCCTGTACAGAAGACATATATCAAGCTCCTCGAGTACTTCAGTTGCTGTACAATCCAACTATTACTTAGCACTTGGTTGTTATATATTTTCGATATTGTTTCCTTAAATTGCTATGACCAGCAGTGCAAGTTATGCAGAATTCATGACCGAGTGTAAAACGTGTACGTTTGAGCTGGTGTCTTTCTTATCAATGTATCGCCCTTGCAAGAACGATTCACACCTTCCATTGCTGTTAACAAAATGTCAATGTTTTCCTTAGTGGAACTGTTCCTGATAAAGAATAATGCAATGAAGTTAATGTTAACGAAATTCAATGTAATAGTGCTTATGAAACTGCCAAAATGTTGCAGCTCATGCAGCTGTAATATTTCGCAAGAGTAGGACAGTTTGTAAATGTAGTCATGGGTAATCGGCTGCCTTTCTTGTAATCCTTACTGCAGCTCCGAATCGTGTTTTGAGGTGTGTATATAGTGAAAGAGCACCCAACTCAATTGTATACCCTTCTGTGTGCTGTAGAATGAGCTTTGAATGAGGGTGTTTCCTTTCCGGACCGTGTATAATTGCCACATGCACGTGAAAGCGTCCATCCGCGCGCGCGCACTTCGAGCACCGAGTCGAGCGCTTATCTAGGAACACGATCGGAGGTCAGCGTCAACTTGCAGGTGCGCAAGAAGAGCGCGGAGAGATCAGGGGCTCAGGTACAAAAGGTTAGCTTCTACCCCATGTGCGTCAGGTTCCCCAGCGCTGCAGGCCAGCCCCGCCCACGGAGCGAAACCATAGGCCGCCTGCCAAGCTGTCGAAACGAGGGGAGGGGGAAAAAATCCACCTCGCATGAAGTCGCGCACATATAGGTAGAGACGTCACGGTGCTGCGTCCAAGCAGGTTAAAAAATTGCAATTTTTCTAACCTCTTTGGCTGCGCCCCTGCTTGGGGGGTGTGGTCGGCCTGGGCCCCTACGGGATATGGTTTGGGAATACGCGCCCCGGGCACCCTGTACCATATGGTATGGGAGTGTTCCGCAAACCCTAGATTCCCTTTCCCTTCTTAAAGAAAAGCGCACCCTTTCCGTGAGCAGTGGGAGAAGGAGCTGTCCAGCTCCGGTCTCGATTCCCAGCTTAGGCTGGTGGAAAGGGCCGTGGCGGCAGGGGTCTCCAATGAAGTCCTGGACTGAGGGCCCCACACCACATTACGATGCTGTAAATAAAGTTTATCCTCCTCCTCCTCAACTGGACATCGGTGCCATCTCTCGGTTCTGGCCTCTCCGGGCAACCTCCCAAGAAAATTCTGAAAAACGTCAGAAAAGAAATTGAAAACCTGGGCTACAGGGTTGCCAGGCCTTCCAAAGAAAACCTGCTAAATTTGGCAGAAAAGTTGGTTCTTGCGTCAGACTGCGAGAATTACTTGGTTAGAAGGAGAAAAAATCTGAGCAAAACGGAAGGACAACATATGATGCTGGAGAAATCTGAAGAACACTAGGGGAAAAAATTATGCACCACAACAAAGGAAAATTGGCTACACCCCACACGTCGAGGGACGACTCCAGGAGCGTACAGCCAAGAACAACGCCCGATCATGCAACAGGGACCGAATGATCAACAGCTCCGCCCAAACCAGGGCAGAGTACATCCCAACAAGTAAGACTTGAACAACTGAGGAAGGAAAAGAAGAAACAGAAGACGGAGGGTGGCTCCAAGGAGCACACCCACGGAGGACAGGAAGACGACGAGACTTCACAAACCAGGAAGGACATTCCCTGGTTTGAAGAAGAGGGAGAGGATAAAGGGAAACAGAAGAAGGAAGGCAGACCAAAGGAAGTAGCTAAAAAGGACTCTTGGGACGAATCAACAGAAGAGGAACAAGGAAAACAAGGTGATAGAGGAGCGCCGGAACCTTTCAGAAGACAACCAAGAGAGGCCGAAGGTACCAAGACTAACGAAGAAGTTCATAAAGAGAAACTGGACAGGCAGTCGTCCCTTACGAAACCTTCACGTGCCGATAAGGCAATCACAAAGGCCCTCGTTCAAATTGCAAGTATGTTAGGGGACAATGAGAAGCTGCAAGAACAGGTAGATGTCATCCTAACCGAGCAGTTCATACTTAACAGCATCATTATGAGTCAACGGGAGGAACTGGCCTACCAAAGAGGACGAATTAGCTAACTCGAAAAACATTACGAAAGCAAGAGAGAGCAAGACACTCCTTAAAACGAACGAGGTATACCAGAATAGAGGAAGCCAACCTACGCCCTGATTGTATCCTCAGGGACAATGGGCAAACAAGAGGTGGCATCATTAATCAAAAAGAGCATCCATCCACCTGACCTTGGTCTCTGAGACGCTACAATCAAACCTGGGAGGAAAGGTGTAATAATCCCCACCACATCGAAGGAAGGCTCAGCGATGATTGAGACGCACCTCCAAGAAAAAACAAAGGACCTCCACATCAAGACACCTAAGGAAAATAGATACCCAATAAAGGTGATTGGAATTGACGAAGAAGAGGAAGCAGGAACGATCGTGCAAACTATTATTCAACAATACAAGTTACCTTGCACTACTAGAGATATCGACGTCAAGAGAACCTGGAAAGGGAGACAAGGAACAACAGCAATTTTGGCACTTAACAAAGCGGGACACCAGGAACTGAACAACAGGTCACATATGTACATTGGATGGAGCAGATGCCGAGTTTTTGATCATTTCTTCTTACCGCGATGTACCAAGTGTGCAGAACATGGGCACAACGCTACAGATTGTGAAACCCCGATCCGCTGCGTAAAGTGTGGGCAATGGGGCCACAAGAGAGACGAATGCAGGAAGGACCCCCACTGTCACGCCTGTGACCTGGATGGCAGAGAGCAAAGCAGAGACCACGAAATTATGTCCTGGGACTGTCCGGTCTACCAGGACAAAATTGAACAGGGACGTAAGAGGATCATCACTCGCCTGAGCTAAAATGACTAGCATGACTGAACACGTAGTACCTAACTCACAAATACAACTTCACATGTTAACTTAGCTAGAGCATACAAAGCAAATCAATCCCTCATTAATTTCCAACAAAATGAACAATTAGATATTTTTTTAATACAAGAACCTTATACCCTCAATGGTATAAAAATAGGATTTCCACAATAAAACAATAGGATTTCCACTTAAACATATTATAATCGCAGCCAGCAAAGACCCCAAATCTGCCATTATAATCCACAAAAACATCTCAGTCTTCCAAGTTTTTATAGCTCAAAACTTAGTGGCAGCTAAAATAATAAAGCGGAGCAGAGGTATACTGATAATAAGTTGTTACTGCTCACCAAACAGAGACATCAACAGAGAACTTTCAAAAATAGAAGAAATAGTACAGACATAGCTCTGTAGAGGTATTAATAGGTGGAGACTTTAACGCGCGAAATCAAATATTGGGCAGCCAGACAACGGATGAAAGAGGGGAAAGAGTTTTAGAGCTTATCGTCACTAATGCTTTAACATTACTAAATAAGAAAGATTCACCCCCCACATTTAAGACAAGTAGGGCAAGAAGGCGGATAGATCTATCAATAGGAGGAGGAGGAGGAGATAGCCTTTATTACATTAGGAAGACGCTAGGTCAAAAGGGAGAAGTGGGAGTAGAGGGTGAGATATTCGAGGCTTGGGACATCTTGAAAATAAACCGTTCAAGTTGAAGCTGGTTGGCTCCTTACGAAGGCGGAAGAGGCCACGTGGGGTGAGGAGAGCAGGCTCACGGCTCTAAACTGCTCGCGCTAGACCGCTTTCTAGAGAGTAGTGCGCAATTAAAGTCAGCGTGGAGGGTTCCAGTGTTCGAGGGTCGATGTATGAGGAGGAGGCATTTGGAGGAGGCTTGAAGTTTCTGTAACGCGTAAATTTTGGACAGTGCCAAATTAGGTGCTGGAGATTGGCGGGTGTGAGGGAGGCGCAAAAGGGACATCGAGGCGGCAGGGATGGGGTGTACCATTTACGGAATGTCTCTGGGGTTAAGCTAGCATTTGCAAAATATTTGTTCATAAAAATTTCGGCTGATCTTGGGAGCGGGGGTATAGCAGATAAAAAGCCGGTTGGAGTGAGGGTCTTGAGTTAACGCCGTTTTAGTGAAAGATATTGAGGAGTGGAAGGTATTAAAGACTTTCAATAATAGTGACCACAGATATATAAGAACTATAATCGAAAATTTCAAAGTACAAGAAATCTATGGATCAACGTTAAAAGGGGAAGCTAGACTGATGGATGAAATAGCAAACGACGTATGGTTCGAAGAAGTACAAAATAGGATTGGAACGGCCGATGAAATAGAAAACGTAATAATACATTTTATAACAAGCTTGAGATACTCAGAGCGAAGTACAGTAAACAGAAAGAACCACCCAACCAAAAAGCCAACCCGTGGTGGAATATGGAGTTAGAGATTGAACGCAAAAGAGTAAGGGCATATAGGAGATGATACCAAAAAGCTAGAGGAGACATGAGAGAGAACTGTAAGAAGGAATACTACAAAGAGCACGACTGCTATAACAACATGATAGAGCTAGCAAAAAAGAATAGTTGGAAAACACTAACATCAAAATTAACAAAAAATCCTTTCAACTTGGCATACAAAATAGCACGAAATCAGTTAAAGTCTAAAGTAACCTTTAAGAGCATAGTAAAAGAAGATGGAGAGATAACAAAAACTCTCCAACAGACAATAGAATACTTAGTAGGGAGACTGTACCCAGAACAAACACCACTAGCCCAGGAGCACCAGACGGTGAAACGAACATGGGATAAGAATACCAGCAGTATTCGAACGGAATGTCGAGGGGACGGAGAACATCTTGGAAGTAACGTCAACCCATTTACCGAATTAGAAGTAACATTAGTTGTGGATAACCTCAGGAAAGATGTAACACCAGGACCGGACAAGCTTAAGACCACTGTTATCCAAGCAATCTTCAGGAAACACGAACAGTTCTTTTTGAATTTATTTACCGCCTGCTTTATGAATGGTTACTTTCCAGAAAGATGGAAGGAATCAAGGGTAACACTTATCCCCAAAACAAGAACAGATGAGACATGCGAGGAAAGTAAATTTCGCCTAATAGCTACTAACTCCATCCTAGGTAAAGTTTTGGAGAAGTTAGTTAAGGACCGACTATATCATCACCTCTACAAAAGTAATCTCTTCAATAAATATCAGAGTGGCTTTACTCATAATACATCAACAATGGAAGCTTTACATAAAATAAAAAATACGGCTACAAGAGCGAAACTAGACAAAACCAACACATTAATTGTGTCTTCGGACATTAAGAACGCATTCAACTCTCTAACCCAGTTATAGTAACAAAAAAACTAGAAGAATACAAATGTTACAGTAATTTAATAAAACTAACACATAGTCTACTTACAAGGAGGAAGATTATCTACGAAACTGACAATATGAAGGTTATTAAGCCATTAGAGGTGGGCTCGCCACAAGGCTCACCACTTAGCCCACTTTACATTCTAGTAAAGTGGGCTAAGTGGTGACTTACCATAGCTGACTTACTAGATAAATAACTCCCATATGAACCCCACATCCAAGCTTTCGTAGATGATATAGTAATCATCGTTCAGTTTAAATCAAGAAAATATGCAGAAGGAAAAACAGAGTATTAAAAATAACTAATGACTGGGCTGTAAGCAAAGGAATAACAATAAATAATGACAAATCACAAGCAATGATAATAGGAAAACAGTGTGGAAACCATCCACCTATACTGCAAATAGGTTCAAGCAGAATAAGAACAGTCAACGAAACGAAGTTACTCGGTGTAATAATAGATAGTAAGTTAACATTTTTACCTCATCTAAAATATCTAAAAGAAAAAATAGCTAAGATAACATACAACCTGAACAGGACGCTAAACGACTACAAGAGTTCAAAAAGAGAATTAGCGCGAAATATGTATAAGAGAGGCATTGAAAGAATGCTTACCTACGCAGCACCAGCGTGGTACATTCGGAAGGTAACTATTTTAAGGAAACTACAGGGGATCCAAAGATTACCGTTACTAATGATAACGAACGCTTTGAAAACAACATCAAACCTGTCCTTAAACATTATGGCAAAAATCCCGGCATTGTATTTAACAATTGAAAAATAAAATGAACAATATGAAGTACTAAAAGAGGACAAAACATTTTCATGTGACGACAAGAATCAAATCATGAAAAAATACGATCTCTGGACAGATCACCCAGCAAATTAAAGCGGTGTTATAATCACTCCCACACAAGAAACAGTAGACTACCGTATATATACGGATGGTTCAAAAGACGGAAAAAGAAGTAGGAGCAGCGTTTGTAATGTTTAACAATAACAACCAAATAGTAAGAACGGAAAAATTTAAGCTTCCAGAATGCAGTTCCAACTACGAAGCTGAACTAATAGCCATTAAAAAGGCAATAGAATTTATAATAACAAACAAAACAAACACTAACCATCTATCATTTACCTATAGTTGGTCGGTACTCCAAGCACTAAAACATCCACTTAACACAAATCCAATAATTAATGAATTAAAACTAGTCCTTAGAGAGAATGCAGCAGTAAGTATAAGAACCAACTTTTGTTCCAATAACAAAATCATTCATTTCGAAACATTTATATACAAAGTTAAACCAGGAGTGGAATAAGGTGTGGAATAAAGATGGCAAAACAAGTTATACTTATAGTTGGATTAAGGACGTAAATCTTATTCCGGACCACTTTCCTATAAACTTCTACTCTTCCCAAGCCCTGACAGGGCATGGTAGATTCCCGTTTTATTTTTCAAGATTCAGAATAACGCAGGCATCTACTTGCAAGTGTAGCAAGGATATAGAGAACTTTGATCATTATCTAACAGAATGCCCACTTGTAATAAATGAAAGGAAAAGACTCGTTAAAAAACTGGGAGAGCACTTAGAGAACAGAAAACCGGAAATAATTAAGAAAGAGGAAACAAGATTATTTTAGGAGATGGTTTTAAAAATTAATTAATTCATTCTACAAGAATAAAAATAGACCAAACATAACAGAACACCAACATGATCAATCACGACAATATAAAAGAAGGGATATGATACGCGGATGGAGCAGAAACGCCATGTTGGTGAGGCTTCCTCCGCCCACATTTCCAGTCATTCCCTTCTTACACCATAACAGCACAAGAAAACCAAGCAGAACACCAACAACAACAGATAATCACAAACCATCAGGTGTAACAGATCAATATCCCCGGTCAAGTCAGGTCACGAACAAATCATGAAGAACAAGATCAACAAGTCAAGATCAAAGAATCAAGTACAGTTCAAGAACAAGAACAAACAAGACAAGACGTCTACTAAGGATCCAAGTCGACAGTGAAGATCAATTTTTAGAACAAAGTGTTCTTAACGTTTAGTGTTTGTTATTTTTTTTAGTAATTGTAGAGTTTTCTTATTTTTCGTTTCAAACAATGAAATTTTTCTTGGAAAAAGAAAACCCGCTGATAGTTTTGCCCGTTCCTGGGCGGTGGTCGCTGACGGTAGATCTATCTTCTCTTCCCCATTACCCCATTCTTTTCCTGCCCCAACCGCCTTTCTACCACTACCTCAACCCATATTTCTACCCGCTCCTCTTCCTTTACTTTCCCTGCGATACATATGTGGTGCAGGCGGGGAACCTCTTTCCCTCTCACACTCACTCACTCACCCGGCTACCCCTCGCATGATCATCAAGTGGACCCGGCCGCCACGTGCGGAACGGAGGTCGGCGAAGACGTTGGACGAGTGGGGTGTGGTTCCACAGGCGCACGCCGGTGTTGCTGCGACGCACGAGCCAACGGTTCCACACGCGGCCACCCCTCGCGTGATCATCAAGTGGACCGGGCCGCCACGTGCCGCGCATGCGCAGCACGGCCCTCCAGGAGCCACGCGAAACTGCTCAACCTCGGCCAGTGTAGCTCACTACAAAACGGCGTTTGTTCCGGGAATTAGTTACATAGAGGTTCCTTACATCCAGGTTTAACTGCATTTCAGAATACCCACAGACTACAGCCACGACTTGTGCGTGCGCAGTATTCCGCACTCTTCCAACTAAAGCCGTGCCGGCAGTGCCCCTGCAGCAGAGGAGCTCTCATTCTTCTTCTAATCAGCAAGCTGCGAGGTCTTTTCCTGCTCTCGTGTCTCAAGAGTCACGACCTCAGTCACAGCTACAACCCCAAAACAGTTGTGCTAGTAATTCGCGAATGGTACGTGTGCCGCGGGCGTTGTCCACTGTTAAGCAGGGAGGCGAGGGTACCCGTAGGCGCGGGAACTGCCCTACTGGTGTCTTTACCAGCCGTTGTCGCAGTGACAGTTGGCACTTACATGGCATCGTACCATTTAAGTGAGAGACAAAGACAATTTTTTCTGAGAAACAATGGCAAATAATTGATTTTCTGTTCCCCACATCACACAGACACACCACCATCTATTCCCTTGTCTTTTCCTAAATGCCCCGAGATGCTGCCGAGGGTTTGATGTTGATAATGAATATTACATTATTAACACATTAAATGCTATTGCCACTCGCCGGTGGATGGTGCACTTGATGCAGAACACTTACTTGCGTCGCCTTTGTCTTTCCCTGCGCGGGACGTCGCTCGCGTCACAAGAAGAAAAAAATTGGCCGCGTATCTGCTCCTTTCGTTACAAATGTCGTCAAAAGACGATAGTCTTTGTAGACATTTGCCAAGGAAATGCCCCCCTTTGCTTTCCCGCTTACCTCTCATGTTGTTCCTGTTCCGTCGCGCTCATCCCAAGGTAAGCACACTAAAGGTTTGCTCAAGGCGATTTGAATTTACCGCGTTCCACTGCTACAGCGGTGTTCCTCGATGCCAGCGCTCCAGTACGGCGGAGACGCGCGTGAATCGAGGCGGCTGACTTCAAGGTTTATATAACCGCGTTGCCGTACTCAACAAACGTTCCAAGCAGAACGTGAAACCTAGCTAGTGGAACCTTCCTTTGCTGTTGCCGCGTGATTTCTCATATGCAGCCAGGAGGTGGCGCGGGCAACAGCAGGCGGCGGTTTTTTGCAGTAGATGTAGAATATCATTTGCTATCGAAAAACCAAGCATCCAGGAATTTTTTAATAAAGGACCACTGTAAATATCTCTTGTGTACTAGTTTACTGTCTTATATTTGCGTACTGTCTTGTTTTTGTTCAACAAAGTTGACAAGTGCGAAGATATAAACCGGGCTTAGACGTTGGCTCTGAGTATATAAGACTATTGCGCAGGAAGCATTTTACTTTGGCCGGGTGGCTGAATCGAGTTACAGACGGACAGACAGACAGACATAGACAGACCAAATTTTCTTATTTTAAGTAGCCCAAGAAAGACTATCGTCTTTAAAAACGCATTTATTTGCGAGCACAGTTGACGATGGTGGGCGCCGTTTCGGCGGCGACCGCGGCCGCCCGGACGATCAGTACCGCTTGAGGCTCCTGGTCTGGGCAGCGCAACGCCTCTTCCCACTGCTCAGATGTGGTTATTTTTGGATAGGGATCTCTCGAACATCCACACATAAGGAGCTGGAGGGTGCCGAGGGACTGGCAGGCAGTATAGTGACAAAGGGTATACGGCTGGGTGAATGGGGTGTAATTTAATAGGATCGGGGAATGTGTTCGTTTGTATAAGACCTCATGTGTGTAACTAGGAAGGCGGTAGTGGGGGGTTATCTCATTGTACGCGACCAACAGGTCTCTAGAGGATCTGGCGCCGTGGTAGGGTAACGACCTGGCCCCGGCTCGGATGGTGAGCTCTCGAACTCCCTCAACCAGTGTGTACCGGAGCCCAAATGATTTCTACGGGGGACATTGGCCGTGCTTGTTGGAGAATTCTGAGTGCCTGAGGTGAAATAAAGTTGGATGCGAAATTTTGAACTGCCGTTTTAAAATTGGTATTGACTGCGGAGGGGTTCGGTCTTGCGTCAGCGCTAACGTTACTGCCGCCTCTTTCACCGTGGCTGGGTTGGTGGTGCGAATGGTCAGGAAGTTGCCCTAGACTTGATTGAAAGGGCGATAGGAGACTATTGGGACGCCGATATTCTGCTGCGTCGACGTAGTGGACGTCATGTTTGTCGCAGTATTGTTTAATTAAAGCTCGTGCGCGTTGTGAATGCATTTTGTATGAAATTGTGGGTTCCTGTTCTGGTCAGCCGGCTTGATAACTATGTTAGAGTCGATTTTGTGACGGCGTGGGGTTTTTCCTTCTGCGGAGATTCATAGACATACAGGGGAGATTCATAGACTCTGGAGATAATGAGCGCCAGTGGTAGTTTGTAAGAGTCTGGTGATTTTATTGTGCTTCAATGAGTTCTTCCGCCACGTTGTCATGCACACCGAGGGCTTCGAAATTGGCCGTAGAATTGATGAGGGGCGCTGCTTTATAGGCTTTTCTGAGTATGAGGTTGACTCTGCTTAGCTCTGTTTTAACATGGGTTTAGATACGGGAGGGACTATGTCAGCCTGCTGAGGATAAAGGCTGGAAGAAGACGAAGGTGCTAACCTTCCCTGCCTCTGTGTCTATTGGCAACTGGTCAAATTAAACCTATTGTTTGTGCGGCGTGATGTGCGAGCTGGCGTAATAGGAGGTTAATTACATCTGTTATGTTTGCTGGTTAAGCCCAATATTTTGATTATTTCTACCCTCAAGACGGGGTCTTCGGGGGGACGAGCTTTGTGTTTTTGGCGGGAGTACGAGCAGCTGAGATTAGGTTGGTGAGCAGGTGAGGCCCACTCATTACAAACCATACAAACCAAAATTAAGATTAGGGACTTGTTGGAGTGGTTAGGGGATGGTTAAGATGGTGAAACTGAACAGTAAGGGGGAAAGGACAGTGTCTTGTAGCGTGCCTTTGGAAGGAAGAGTCAGGGTGCTGAAGTGATATCAGAGATTCCGATAATAGCTCTCCTGTACGCGAGAAAGCTTCGGATATTGTATGTGCGTGACCCTGAGCCTACGGAGTGTGGGTCGTTGAGTATGGCTGCGAGTGAAACATTATCAAAGGCTTTGAGAAAGGTTATATCTAATTCTAGAATAGCCTGTGTCATGTTTATTCTGTTGCGTGATTATGGCGTAGGACCGTTGAAAATGGCCTGTGTGGATAGCTTAGGTCGGAAACCAATCATTGTGTGAGGGAGGAGATGCTTATGCTGTAAGTGCTTGACGTGTCTGTAGCGTATAATTTGTTCCATGAGCTTTCCGAGACAGGAGGTAAGGGAGATAGGTCGGAGGTGTTTAGGCGCGGGGTGGTTTTCCTGGTTTGGGGATGAATGTAATTTTTGCGTGTTTGCAGGATTGAGGTAAAGGGCATTGAGTCCAATAAGGATTAAAGACGTTCGTGATGGCTGTAATAGAGTTATCATCTACATTAGAACGGTGGTTTGGGCTAGTTGATGCATACTAACTAAAATTCAAAACAGCGCAAAAAGACGGGACAAGAAACAACGACACACGGCGCTGATGTCTTTTTGCGCTGTTTTGAATTTCAGTTATCATCTACATTCCTTCGCATCCTATTAGTAATCTGGTCTATACTCGGTGCAGAGCTAGGTCCAACTTTAGGTATAGCTCGCCTAACCTGTGCCTCGGAAATCTCTATCTAGTTCGGGGTTGTCTGGACCGACGTAGGTTGGAAGTGTATGATGGGTGCCTTTATGGTTAATATGTGTCTATCATTTCGTTGAGGAGTGTTGCATCAGAGCCTCGGTAATTTTGAAAAACCAACGATTCCACTCTGCTTTTTAGTGGTTAGGATTTATTAGATGTTTCAGTTATTGCCAGATGCGTTTCATACTCAGATTTTCTTGCATTTCGTTGCAAATTTCGTCCCGTTGAGCTTGTGCAAGGTATGTTACATGTTATTGTATTTGCTTTTCCAATTTGACAATTTTTCGCTTAAGTTTGCGATTGTGTTTACTGCTTCTCCACCGCTTACGAATACTTTTCTGTGCCGCCCATAATCGTAGCTGATGTGAATCTGTATTGTCAGCGGAGATTTTAGGGCCTAGTGTTTTTGTGTCTTGTATGAGTAGGGTGGTCCAGCTTTGTAGATCTAATGCCTGCACTCTTTTGTCGAGTCCAGATTGGCGTGGCGCTATTTTCTGAATTGATACCAGTCTATGAGCCGAGTTTATTTAGGTAGCCTTTTAATTGAGTGCTTGAGTTCAAGATAGGTTCGAATATTAAAGTGTTCCCTGCCGAGATTGACATCTGTTACCATCCATTGTGGTTTCTTTATGTGTGAAGTCAATGTCTCTCTGCTGTGGGGTCTCGTTGTATGCTGTTTCCTATCCTGGTGAGGGTGTTCTGTTCATTCTTTAGTGTAAGGTGATGTAGTGGTGCTTGATCCTGTTCTTTTTTTCATATTCTAGAGGAATCAAAGCCGTGTGTGGCACATTAAAATACTACGCTATAGAGCACAGCTTCCTGGCGGGCAAGCGAGAAAAGATGGTTAACCTAGTTGTGATCTTTGGCCTTAGGTTTACTGCAGATGTTGAGCAGGAAAAGTTTGGTTTGATTTCAGCTTCTGGGTAAAATAGTGGTGAAATCATCAGAGATATCTATGGTGTCAAATCCAGTCCAATTGGCAGGAATGTTACGCTGTATACGTATCGCTGGGTTATGTTCTGCTTGGTATAATTTATATCACGAACGTTTTCCGGATTTTCCAACTTCTTGTAGAGGTATAATATCAGGATGAGTATCTGCATTTTGAATATGCTGTTGTGGGACAACTTTCGTCTGTGAAAAGCCTCTGCAGTTCCACTGCGAAAATCGGGTAATTTTATTTGACATTTTTGGTAGGTAGCTGGGCCATCTAAGGAGATGTCAGCATCTATGATATCTACCACCGGCGCGTTTGTTGCTTCATATGCTGGTAATTATCCGTACGATATTGTTGTGCATTTCTGCTACAATTGCATTATGGTCGTTAGGTTGCCTTGGAGTATTTGGCGTAACTGCGTATATTCAGTTTTTTTGCACTAGAATCTGCTCAATTTTTTTCCAACGTTCTTCCGGGATAGGGACCATGCATCTTAGTTTTCCAAGCATCCGCGTGCATGATGCCTTGCGTTCTTGGGGATTATGGGATTATGCTTGGTCGGAATCAAGTTTTGCCATTTGCATGCGAGCTTTGAGGGACATATTTTCTTGTTTAAGCGCTGTGTTTTCTACTTTGAGTGAGGTGATTTCATGTGCAATACTCTCCAATTTTCGAATTATGTCTGTCATGGGGTTAGCAGGAGTTGCGTTGGACTGATCATCTTGCATCTGAGCAGAAGGAAGCAAGCATAGGCTGCCCACCTGTTGGTTGCGTTGTTTAGTCCCGGCCACGTTGCTCCATGTTGTCAGGCTGGCTTCTTGTAGCTTATTGCCGCCATCTTGGTTGGGTAGTTTCAGCGTCTCCTCTCGTTGGGGTAGCGGCGGAAAAATATCCTTGTCGGGCACAGAGGAGGCTGCCATGGCGGAAATATCGTGGGTGAACTCCTGGGACTCGCTGGAGCCGATCACATTTCTCACTCCAACGACGCTGCGCCTGGGCGTACGTGGATCAGAGTCTTCCTCATCACCGTGGTCAGACTCGTAGCTTCCGACTAACGCTGATGTAGGCTGAGGTGGGACATCGTCTTCATCTGCTATCCGTCCCCCGTAGAAAACACTTGGCAGTTGGTTGTCTTCCCCCCTTTTTCCTCTTCATCTTCGTCCGACGAGGAAGGCGCCGATGATGAAATGCGCTTGTCAATTTCTTTTTGCTCAGCTTCTTTGTCCTCCTCCTGCTGCTGGTCAGTTGTTTCTCGCACAGAAACTTCGGTCGTTGTTGCTGCTGCTAGTGGTGGCGATGGAGGAGACGAAGGAGGAGAGAGCGCCTTGGAGCAGCCATCGGGGTTTGGGGTAGTCTTTGGTGATGTCACGATCCAGGAATCGTCATAGTATTGGACGGGCGATGAATTGCAAGGAGTGGGAACTTGTTCCTCTCCTTCTTCATTCTCATCCTCCGAGCTGTCGTTGTGCCCGTCCTGAGAGCCCTGTGGCGGCGGGCACACCTCGTCGAACGGAAGCAACCTGCCCAGCATACGTACGACTTTGTCCATGTCGGAAACTGACCCGATGGAATTCATTACCGAGCTGAAGGCGACGATGTTGTCAGCTAGGTTCTCCTTCAAGTCTTCAATGCACTTGATGAGCATGGTCGGATTGACGGACCGCGAGTGAATGCATTTCACGACGATCGTGTTGCGTTCCTTGACCGCGCTGGGCCGGCCGTTCCACAATATGGTCGGTTTCGTGGAACACAAAGCAAACGCTATGTGAAGTGGGTTGGTCGATTTGTGCATGAACGGGATGTCTATCCGGCCCGCCGAATCGCGCAGCCGGGCCTTCTTAGGCTGACTCACTTCGGCTTCGGATGGAGCGCCCAGGAGGTTGTGACTAGAATAAGTGATTGCCTTGTTAATCAAGTGCTGCATAGTCCTTTGTCCGACCTCGCCTCCGTGAAACCGAATCAGCACGCGAATGGCATCCGACCAGATCTTGAGGTCCTCTTTGTTATCGGTCCAAAAGACGATGTACACCTTCGGAATATCTCGCATCGTGTTCTCCGGCTTTGCTGGGACGCGCATGCATATTTCTATTATCATCATGATGATGCGAAGAGTGCACTTGTTCACCGTCTCGAAGACCTCCTCGTCCACGTCTTCGGTGAATTCTCCAAGCGACGGCTGGAGGCAGCCTTCGATCTCTGTCGCTTCGTTTCCGTCACAGACGCGCAAGCAGCGGTTGGTATCGCTCGACGGGTTTGCGTAGAAGTATGTAAGGCCTTTCACCATCATGAAGAAGTCCGGCAACTGGAAGAGATCGCTGCTACGGATGTCCGCATTGCTGTTCCAAGAACAGCGTGCGAGGACCTTGGTGAACATGCGGAAGATTTCCTCGGCTCCGGTTTTGGTCATGATGGCGAAGTTCACGACGTACGGCAACATGTCGATGGCGTCGAAGCTGTCGAAGCACCCGAGAAAGACGTTTCTGACGCTCTCGTCTTTAAAGAAGGGGACCAGCAACAACTTGCCGATGGCATAACCAATATCCATCTTGGTAGACACCACGAAGGGGTAGAAGCCATCTTGGTACGAATGCTTAACGGCCATTGTGTACCTGGATCCCCTCTTTTCGAAGGCCACGATCAAGTTGCCGGAGTTCAATTCAAACATCTGCGGCGAGAATGTGTTCTGGATCCAAGTTCTGATGGTCACCCGGAAAAGCTCCCGCGTCAGCTTTTTTGGCCTCGAAGGTGTCACGGAGCGTTTTCTCCAGCTTCCTGTGCACTGTGTTCGAGTAGCGGTTGCGGACGTCGCTGTCCGTATCTTGGATCAACAGGGACGCACCCATCGCCGCAAATGCCAGCAGGACTTTTTCGCTTGGTGGGGGGACGTTCTTCTCTAGCAAGTACGAGGTGTTGCACTCTGGGATCAACTCTGGAAAGCCAGAGGTGTCCTCCACCATGTGCTTGCTCCGACTCCAAATCCCCATTAAGCACAAGTCCTTACCCAGGTGTCTGACGTCGACCTGCCGTACGTGCTTATATCCACCACTTCCTCCCCCTGTACCCCCAGTCACCGTTCCCGTTGTTGTCGTCGTGGCACTTGCTTGTTGTGACGGCGCAGTCGAAGCCATGCGCGGCGCTGTGGCCTGAGCGTCTTCAGCATACTTTTCTGCCTTTTTCGCTTCTTCCGGTTCTGCTTTTCGTTTCTTTTTTTTCTTCTGCTGCGAGGGTGCTTTGGCAATTGCTTCCTCACCCTTTTCTTTGCTGTCGCATTGGTTGACCTTCTTTTTCTTTTTAGCTTTTTTTTGTCTCGGTTTAGCTTTCGTGTTGTTGCTGGCTTCTTCTTCATTCGGGGGGGCATCTCCTATGTCTCCATTGGCTTTCCTTTTGCGCGAGGCTGGCGCCTTCTTGGAGGTGGTAGTCGGCTGCTGCTCTTTCTTCCCTCCCATTTTCATTTCTGGCTGCTGCGCTCGGGCCTCCTCGACGACTTCACTTTCCAACTCCTCTAAGAAGGGCACAGAAGGTCCCCGCTGTTGGAGTGGAATCACCTTGGCACGGGGGTCGCTCCTGGTGACTTCTTCGAGTTGTTGCTCCTGGCTGCCTGCTGCAACGGCGGAGGATACCGTTTCCTCGACGCAGTCTCGCTCCTGGATCCAATTTGGGTTGTCTGGGCCATTTCCACTAATCACAGACGGCGCCGTCGAACTGCTGAAGGGAGAAGTGGTAGTGGCGGTTGTCGTCATTGTTTGCGGCGCAGAAAAATGCTTGAAGCGAGCACCATACTCTTCGGGGTGGGGCGGAGGTGGCGGTGGCGTCATCATCATCAAATCATTTAAGCACAGTGCTTGCTTATGTTCAGGGGCTGGGAGAGTTGTGGTGGCGGTGGCGTTGCGAGGGACAGCCGAGATGCGTTCTGGCTCACCAGGCTGATTGATAGTCTTCGTACCCGTAGTAATTATGTACGCTCAGTGAAGTGGGGGGGAACACGTTGTTCCGAAGGGAGGTGCTGGTAGAAATGATGCGGCTGCTTCTGTTGGTGGGTACTATTATAGTAACTGTGTCAATGCGCTAAAGAATCTTCTCTGTCTTGCGCACTCCAACCTTGAAACATACTTCAGTCCTCCTGCCTAGAACTTCATCTCTACTAGAGAGAGCATTGGAGTGGGGAAAAAAAGAGATTCGCATTCGTTACAGGCAGTCGCTTATATATCCACTTTTTGACCTTCGCACAGAGGGAATGACGCGAAGACCGAGACAAGCTAATAAAGTGATATTGTAAAAATTACTGCACTTACTGCGTCTGTCTTTACGCGATGTGGGTTCGAGGGAGGGATGCCCGAAGAAGGGAGACTTGAAACTTGAAGGACTCTGCAGGAGAATCAGCGATCGGAATGAGACGAGAGAACCGTGTCACTTCTCCTGGTGCTGGAGTGGAAGTGAAGTACGCGCCTTCTGGCGCTAGACTGCCGTCGTGAAATCTCCCCCACCCACGCTTCCTCTTCCTTCTCACTCTCCTACGTCTGTCCCGTCAAAGATAAGGAAGTCATTTGCTTACAAACCGGAAAACGTTTTTGTCTTATGATTATATTCACGTTTGCTTCCTCAGCGTGGAAAACTGGGTGTGTTGGTAGATAATTTAGGCAAAACAGCGCAAAAAAAGAGAGACAAGGAAAAAGAGAGATACGACAGGGACTCTACAGAGAGATACAAGAGGGATACGACCGAGAGATACGCCAGCGCAGTCCCATTTTGGGCAAGGTCGTGGCCTGAACACGCTAAACTTTCTCATCCGCTTATCCGCCTCCAGTTGTCCCTCCGGGGAGAAGTTACGACAATCCCTCTCCTCTTTTTACTGCTATTTCAGCATAGCGAAAGTGTTTATTGAACGGATAATATTTACATGGCGAAGTTCTGCCTCTCACCAGAGGGGACAGGTTTCGCCGGGCAGTATTTCAGCATACCCATTCTGCTTCGGTGACTTCCTCCTTTCCACCAACCTATCCAAAGTTGGTTTTTGCTTGTTATCGTTATCGACGCATGACCAACCACTACCGCTGGATTGATTGATTGATTGATTGATTGATTGATTGATTGATTGATTGATTGATTGATTGATTGATTGATTGATTGATTGATTGATTGATTTGCAACGGGGTAATGACGTGTCATTTTACCAAAGAAACTAATACAGTGAAATCTCGTTGATACGGTTTTCACGGGAACTGGAAAATAAAACGCGCTATCCGAAAATCGTGTTATCCGGTCGGTAGAGCGCTACGTACCTCCCGTTGTGGTGAGAGGGCTAGCGAGGGCACGGGATCAAATCCGTGCGCCGCAGCATCAATGGCACTTTTTCTGGCGATGTCCCTTCCGTGACGGATATGACGTGAGTGAAATCTTGGTGTAACCGGGCACTTTCGTGTTAAACAGTTTGCACGCGAATGTAAGCACCCCCTCCTCTAAGCAACCGTCACGAGGGGGATTTCAGACGCGTGGGAACGGGTCCGAGTTGCCGTTGTGGCCAAGTCATTTACATTGTTTTCAATTAAAAACCACCTAACGGAAGAGAGGACGACCTGCTGGGGGGTCCTGAAAGCGGAGGCCCAAGCGGCGCAACTGACTAGAATGGTAGTGATGGTGACGGAGTATCATACGTAATCGGTGGCATGGCTGTCTGTGCCCATTTCTTTTTAATGTTCGTCAAATGAAACATCATTCGTTGCGCCCGTCTTATATATACGGCCGCGCAGAAAAAGTGGCGGGAGAGGGGGAGGGTAATTTAGGTTTCTCGAATCTAAAACACTTTGGACATCGCGATGGTGGAAAAATTAAAGGGGGTCCGTAGAATCGAGTAAATACGGTATTCAATGATTTGCAATGCAGCGTGCTGTTGTATGGGGGAGAAGCGACTTAATTCGCGAATGCCACGCGCCGCCGGATGCATCAGACGTTTCAAACCATTAGGCGTGTATTCGTGCCAGGCACTGGTGCAAGGAATTTCACCGCCGACTCAGCCACGACCCGAAGGCGATTCTTCTCTTTTTCCAAAGAAACCAGCAGTTTACACACGGACTGGCTGTTTTGGCCACTGGACGAGACTGTCTCGCGCTTTTACAAGCCAGCTTCGACAAAAGCGTTTTGCGGACGCTTTACTTTGCATTCATCAATAGTCATTTAACTTACTGCATGGAATCGTCGGCCTGGACTTATGATTCTTATCTGGATCCCCTTCGGAAGTTTCAAAAGCGTGTCATAAGAATAATGAGTCACAGTTACCACAACGAACCAAGCCGGCCGTTATTTCGAACTCTGAAAATACTATACCCCTCGATCTTTTGCGTGAATACAACACGACTGTTTGTGTTAACAGCATCGTAAAATACAATAACCCATTTGATGTCTCGTTAATCTATACCCCTTCTCATTCTACTAGAAGTCTCACGTTCGGTACCTTTAACATGGCGCCAAGAAATAACGTTTATGGGGTGATTAATGTAATTCACAGGAATGAAAATCTCGAATAGTTTGCCCACTGAATTGAACAGATCACACAATGCTTCGGTAAAACTAAAAAAAAAACAGTTTTTTAGCAGGCTGTAACTGCTGTTTTTCTTTTGGTGGTAAACACCTATTATTTGTACTATTATACACTGGTGAATCTTGCAAACCCAGCCATTTTTTTTCCTCTTCATAAAACCCGCGATAGCTATCGTGGTTTTTGTATTTTGGCTCTCATGTTTCTGGGTGTGTCCACAAAGTGCTCTGTCGGAACTTTCCGATTTTCTGCGCACGTGTAGTTTTGTTTTTTCTGGGACCTGATTGTTTAAGGAGAGAAAGACTTCTCTGCTGTGTAAAAGTGTATGCTCATAATCACACCTAAGTGATATTTACAGTGTCTGCAAGCTGTACCTGTATTGCGCGTAATTGATATTTCCCGCTTCTGTCCATTACTTTTCTTATTGGACCCTGCACTAGCCGGAGGCTAGTGCAGGGTCCAACAAGGCGACAAAAAATCGCCTGCTCCGAGAAACCGCCGCTCATAGCTCCGCCATGCTTGCATGGCGTGACATCCGGGTGTTTGGTTTTAGCCAATCAGGGCTTGCTCAAAACGGACACTTTTGAAACGGACGCAAAACAGACAAAACACGAGAATAATGCCACCCCCCTCCCTCGTTCTGTACGAGATTTTGTTAAGACACCCGGCTGAAAATCGTCGTGCGATACGCCAGCCAACTATTGACCGGCGAAGATTTGTGGAACAACGTCGGAGCGTGTCTGCTAGAAGAGACAACTGAGTGATTCCTGTAAGAAGTTTTACCGATAATTAAGTCGTGGGTATTGTACATGTTGAATTATAATAATGCCCCTGAACTTGAAAGGGGATTCTGGTAACACACATAAAAAGATGATACAATTCGTAAATGGTCCTTCATTGTTGTCTATGGGGGTGACCTACAAAATTGAAAAGAAAATGAGTGGAGACGACAACACTTTGAACACAGAATTCGGCAAATTAGGTGACTTCGATCTGGGTTACACTCACGTGAACGTGTACTAACTGCTGCAATACATTCACGGGGACACGTCCTATACTTCCACAAGCGGTGGTCGAAACGCACGACCAGTCGCACTTGTTTACCGGCTCTTGGTTTGACCAGTTAAACAAAGCCGATACGAGAGAGGTCCATGCCGTTTACTTCTATCTCGCCACACGCGTGGAATCCCCCGAAACGATTGAGGACGCGGTAGCAAGAAGCTCTCTCCTCCGGATTTCTATATCCGTTTCCGCAGCCATAGCGGAAACGGCGGAAACCAGTTATCACAAGGGCATAACTGCAGTCTGGATCGTATGTAACGTGTAACGGTGTGTGACAAAGAACGCCTGTGCAGTTGAGATTGGATGTTTTCGAAACTGACGGGCGCTGCTCTTCCGGTGCTGGGACCGTTCGATTTTTGCCCGTCAGTGCACGCTCGTCCCGAAGTGAGCTTCTGAGTGATACAGCATACTCGTCAATTCGAACTCGAAGGGGACCATGAAATTGTTTGAATCAAGCAGAGTTCGAATTAGTGGGCGGGCGCCGAATAATTGCGCCATACTGCGCGGGCAGAACACAAAAAAGCCCCCTCTGGACTCGTTATCGCGAATTAGGCGCTACTACACGTGTCTGGTAGGTGATTTTGTAAATAATGTTTCGTGAATAATAATGGCATGCGCCGGAGCACTGGCGCCGGTGGCGCGGCGCCCTCTGTAGACGAGAAATAAGCTGTTGCAGGAGCGTAGCGCCACGCTGTTGTTTTTTTTTTTTTGTTTGTTTTGTTTCGTTGCTTTGCATCTCTAGTAAATTTGGTTTGGTTTGGATCTGCAACACATTGTAATCACTCTGGGCCGACTTCTTCTGCCAGGAGCGATGGGAATCTGGAGATCATAGTTCGAATTAACCGTTCTGGATACGGACGCGTTCGAATTACGGAAGTTTTGCCCCATTGAAATATCCAGGGTTGTGCCCGGACCAGGGCGTGAGTTCGAATTAACCGGAAGTTCGAAATAACCGAGTTCGAATTAACGAGCGGTACTACGTCGATATTCCCCGCCTCTCAACCAGCACTGCCGGCCGGGTGAATTTTTCTTGCAGAATCGCCCCAACTACACTGTCGACAAAGTCCAACGAAGCGATTTCGAAGAGAAATGTTTTTATTCGACTCTGGTTCAAACGTTGCGCGAACACGACCCAGACAGGTTTGGGGGAAATCGCTTTGCCGCAACTGCTGTTTGGCATGTACGAAGGAAACGTGTTTGCGACCCTGACCTCGCCATAGCACGTAAGGGAGAACCATTGGCTCCTGAAGTTAGGGCACAAACGTTATCGTCAGCTTTACGTAATGGTGAGTCACCGTCATATCTTGCTATCGATTCATTCGAACACTGAGACTGCAACACGTGTAACGCCGGCAAATCTAAAAGAATTCAGAAATATGCACCATCGCAACTAAGCGGGATGCTTTAAAAATGCTCGGTGCGCGCAAACGCGAATGCAAGCGGGTCTTTTGACAATAACGTCAATTACAGATTCGTCACAAGCGTGACCTTATAGGCGCGCCCGGGGCTCCGGTTGGGAAAACTTTAGCAAGGGAATTTTCTGACAGGTTATTACCTGTTATTACCCACATATACAGCTCTGTTGGAAGCGATAATCAAGTGATCCGACGAAGGGTGAAGAAATCTACAAGCAAATACAGTGGAATCTGATTGGTTCATTGGTTGTAGGGTTTAACGCGCCAACGCAACGCACGCCGCAGTGGAGGGCTACGGATTAATTTGGCCCCCTGAGGATCTGAGGAAATCTCATACACACGGGCGTTTTTGCTTTCGTCTCCATCAGAAAAGCGGCCACCGTGGCCGGGAATCAAACCCGCGACCTCGTGCCCAGCAGCACAACGCGGCGGGAAGAGTGGATATTACGTTTTTCGGCCTAATACGTTTTTCTTTTCGTTCCCGGCCAACGTCCCTTTGAAATAATGCATTTTCGTGCGTTTGTGACGATCGCATTTTTCCCCAAAATTGGACAATACTACCGCGAAAGCGGATCTCGAACGACATTTCTAGTAACCTTGCGTTTATTGTTCGGTATACGCCTCCAGCTTCGCGATCGCTGCGCCGCCTGCCGACGCTTCTCCGCGGCGTTGACGGGGTGTGCGCTGCGTGGCTGATATATGGGATCGTGCAGTGTTTTGGTTCTATTTCGCTTCTTTCGCCTTTCCTCACCCTAAAAAACTTGTTATGGTGACGTCTATGAGCAAAGAGTACGTTTAGGTCACTTAAAAAGCAGCTGCGTCTTCGTAGAGTACGCGATCGCCTGCAAGAGCTACCCGGGGACGCAGTTCTGCGCGCTTCGTCGCCGCTCTACCGGGCGTCGGCGACGGCACCACCATATCACCCCTGTCACCTCCAAATACGCCAGGCGCAAATTAACTCTAGTGTAACCTCGTTTAGACATGATACTGCCACAGTGAGAGGTTGGCTTCATTTTGCAGCGTGGACAACGAGCCTCTGCGGAACTGCAGTGGCGGTAATCTAGACCGAGCTTCTGCTGTCCTAGCTTCAACGTGGCTTTGAGGTGCAAGAAAAGGATGAAAGCGCTGATATGGTAACATTCGCTTACTAAACCATTCGCTTACTAAACCAGTCAAACAAATATATTACTTCAAGAAATCGTATGATGCAATGCAACATCCAAGATATAAAAGAAACTTGCTCAAACTTGCTGTGTTTGTTTTCAAGCAAGTCTCCTTAAACTTAGATGTGTTTTTTAGTAAATTTGTGAACATAACTACTGGGTATGCGCTACGTCACGCAAATGTTGTGGTACACAGGCTGCGTACAAATTACGGCGTGCCGATGACGGATTATTTGATAATGAAACTTTGTATTGACTACCTTGATGTAATCTCAATCGCCAAGAGTTGCAGTAATGTTCGCAAGTTGAAACGTACTGCTCGAGTCCTGCTTCGTTTCACGGATAAGTTATCATCCCAATAATGTAACTTTGTATGTTCTAGTACTTCTTAAGCGCCATCCTTGTCCTCGTGATTCCTTGTATTGGTTTATGTTAGCGGATCTGATGTGTGCTGTTTGTGATAATTATTATGAAGTGATTGCTAATATCTCGTTATCTTAGGTGTATTGAAGTGAAATGTATTTTTTTTCTTTTTTCTTCGTATGCCTGAAGACTATTTGTATATTTTATGTTGTTTGGGCACTACAACTGCTTCTGTTGCTGCTCGAGCGGGGTGAAGCTTAGTCAGGAGGGTATACCTTCTTTTGCTTTGCCTCGCCATTATTTCTGCACTGTACAAATCACTTAGTAGAACATTAAAAAAAGTTTTTGTGGAGGATAACGAGGCTTATACTTAAGCGTCAAAACGATTTTTGTGGGGGATCGATCCTTGGACAGTGTTTAAGCGATTGTGCGCGTAAAATCGCAGCCTTTGGAACCCTATTTAGGAGACGCTGAAGTGATCAGTTATAAGCATTTCTTAACAATCTTAGCAAATTAAGGTTGAATTTTTTAGTTCCATCTACAAAAGTGTTCTAATAAGAAAGGTGCGTTTAAAGGTGACACCTTGTTCCCTGCCAGTTTAAGACGTCCAACTTTTAAGCCCACAGGGCAAAATTATCCGATTGCTCTGGTCTCTAACCTGCACCTGACCAGGTTATAAGGCCTGTTCCGGACCAGGTAAAAGGTAATGTCAGTAGTGAAATCTCTGCAAATTTATATTTTGAAGAATTGGACGCGAAAACACATCGCCAGAAAGAAGGTGCTTAGATTCTCTACAGACAAAGGATGAAGCTACCCCGACTACTGACATGGACACCTCGACGGTACCAGGTGGGGACATCGACCCCTCCGAAGTGACCGAAAAAACGAGGCTGGTTGGTCTGCTACGGCAACCGCAGTCAGAAAAGGCTTCAAGCCCTACACGCCGAGAAGTCCTCGCAGGGAACGGTGAGCGCCTCTCTGACTAAGCAAGGGACTGCTAAGCATGCACTGTCTACCCTTACTACCACGAGAGCATGTGAAAGTCGTTTTCCGCCCGCAAGGAGGACTCGATGTCTCCAAAATAAGCGCCGCCATCCGACGCTCGGCGACCCTCTTTGCTGCTACGATCACCAAACTACAAGCCTCAGAAGACATACTTTGTCCCAATGCGGCTAGAAACGTGTTTGTTATGAGCCCCCCAAGCATTGAGAGGGCGAAAACATACAGCATGGTGCGCCAACTCAACATTGCGAATCGCGCCTACAGCACCCTCCCTTATGTGGCCTTTCCGGAAGACACCTGTAAAGGAGTGATACACGGGATCCCGCCCGAGGGCCCACCGCCAGACATAATTGAAAACATCGTGAACTCAGCTAACCCCCAGGCAAAACACGCCAGGCGTATGGGGACGACAAACACCTCTCTCATCGCATTTGACGGACCTAAAGTGCCCCTCCTAATATACTGCCAAATAGCGGAATTTCGCTGCTACATACCCAAGAAAAATCGGAAACATGTCTGGCCTGCGGAGCACTTGGGCATAGGGCTGACGTCTGCCCAAATCCAACACCTGGCCGCTGCTAGGGATGTGGGCAGCACACCTCAGAAGACAACCCACATTCGTGCAGGCCTAAATGCCCGCTCTGCAAGGAAGACCACCCTTTTGGAGACAAAAGGTGCACGCGACGCTTCAAGCCACCGCCTTTTCCAAGCAAGCCATCCAACATCCAGATACCAAGGCAAGACGGTGCCGAGCATCCATCAGCGCCCCGTGGGAGGACAACGCCGCCAGGCTTACGCAAGCAGAGGGCCGCCGAGGCCAACTTTCGGGGACATCCCGAAAGCTTCGAAAATCTGACACCACGTGGCGTTCCGAAGTGGAGACTTTTTCTTTTTTTTTTTCTTTCCTTCTCCCCTACTCGGGAGGCCCGAAGCCGCTCTTACCAACGCACCCCAAGGGTCCCCCTCTTTCCGGTTAAGCATGCCGAATTATCAAAAGAAGCAAATAGGAGGGTCGGGACGTGCACAAAAGGCTGTGCTCTTTTGTGCTCTTCGGATCTTCACCATTCCTAAACATACAAGAAAACACGGCTGGGCGCTCGCGGACCGCGCACGAGTGGGTGTCTTCGGTCCCGTGAATGCGACTTCTTACCTCTAGAGATGTAGCCGTTTTATGCTCCTTGCGATGTAAAATATTTCAGCAGTGTGCCTGCGAGGGGCTGCAGCTGTACATATGTGTTGGAAGCAAGCGCTAACAGCAAATAACTGCACTTCTCCATGCGTTTTAACGTAGTAAATATTCAGGGAGGAGTCTACAGTAAAATTATTATTCAAAGGCTTGTGTTTAGAATTGTGTTTAGTCATCGCTACTGAACATTTTAGGTGAGGCGTTGCTGACGGTTTTTTACTTCGCGGGCAACTTAAGCTGCCGAAAAAGTGCGATGTTTATAGCGTATATTATCTCGGGAAAAATTATGGTGTGACATGACAGATCTTTCAACACGGCGAGTTCATTTACTTGTCATAATTAGGTGGGCCACAGTGAAATAGTAAACGTTGAGGAATTGTTGTAAACATATGAACGTCTACGGGATGAGAATGGTTACAGAAAATGGCTGTAACTCTTGTTGTGCTGAAGAGACCCCGAAACATATTAATGAAGTCTGACTGCTCAGGAGGCTACATGTTCATGTATAGTTTTATCTTAGGTGAAATCGCGCGCGGGTAATTACGAGTCACAGTTTTAACACAAAGAACATGAAGCCGCTGCCCTAAGACATTCCATTAGCGTGTTGAAAACACCGTAAAACAGACAGCCTCATGTTTGTCTGCTTGAATAAAAACTGCAGGCTTTTCAAATTTGGTTACTATATTGAACAGAAGAATAGCTTAAATCGCAAACAACAATCGTGTCGTGTTCCTTGTGCTCGTTCGGGCTACGTCCGGTCAATACGCTCGCAAACAAGATACAATCGACTCCCGACAATTAAAAGTCGCTTAGTTAGAATTTTCGGTTAACTTGAAGTGATGTTCTGGTTCCGGAAATTATACGGGCAATTCGATTAAAAAATTGCCTGATAATTCGACGCCAAAACCAATTTTGTCGGTTAATTGGGAAGTATTTTGAATAAAAACATACAGGTAGCAGTCATTTTTCGAGGAAATTCAAATTTTTCGGCGTCAAAACGTACCACCGTGATGTGTTATGTCGGCGCCCTCGCAACTGAGGCCGCCCGCAGCCATGCAGTTCACTTGAAACTCGCGCCAGCGTTCGCATGTCTACGTTCTTTGTAGTTTCCTGGCTGCACACAACTCCGTGTAAGCATTTGGGTGGTCTAGGCTTCAGGCTTCAACTTTAGCGATAAGTCTTCACACTCAGAACAAACCATGTCGTGCGCTTGTATTGGCAAGGAAAGTCGAGGTTGTGACCAAAATCAAGAAGGAAGACGTGTAGCGTAGTTATGGCATTGCTCTCATTGTGCTTTCTAATTCATTGATTGATTGATTATGAGGTTAACGCTCCGACGCAACACAGCCGGTGAGGCGTGCTGCAGTGGAGGATTAATTTATACAACCTGGAAATCTTTAACGTGTGCGGAAATCGCAAATACATGGGCGTTTTCACTTCTCGCTTCCATCGGAAAAGCGGCCGCCGCGGCTGGTAATCGACCCCGCGTCCCTGGGCTCAGCAGCACAACGCCATAGCCACGGCGGGATTCTGTTTGTTTTGAGAGTTTTGTTAGTTCGGAGCTTTGTACGGTCCACATGGAGTTCGTATTAGTAGGAGTCAACTGTATTGCGAAATTGCAATTCGAAGCGCTTTTCTAACTCATTTCGTAGAATCATTTTCATTATTATCTAACAGCTTAGCTGTCTGATCAGCTGAGCAGGAGTAATGGTCAGTTTTTATACGAAGATTCCGTATTTTGGTACCAACTGTGCGCATCGCTGTCGAAGTTGTTCATTTTGGCTTTCTGAGTTTTTAAAGCGAAGCTTCAGAAAGGTTCACATATTCCAGCAAATATTCAACAAATAAACACGTTATTGGCAATGCCGCGCAACCAACCCCTGGCCTAACTTATCGCAGGATTGCGAACAAGAACATCTGTAATAAATAGGTTCGTATACTAAGTCCGAATCAAAAGGTCCGCGGGCCGCGTCTTTACCCCTGCCTCAGAAGAACAGATCAGGAGCCCAGCGGGCCGGGAACGGCTAGCGGGGCTCCGGCCGTGGTTGAGGTCAAGATGACGACGTAGGCCACGTCTGAAGCAGTATTGTACATAACGGCGTTCCTTGCAAGGCCGAACGTCTGTGCACCGAAATGTCCGCACCGAAACGTCCTGCACCGAAATGTCCTACGCCGAAATGTCTCGGAAACGGAAAAAATGAAAAATGGTCCCGGAGAAAATGGTCCCGGAAAAAATGGTCGCGGAGAAAATGGTCCCAGTGACCATCTAGGAAAAAATGGTCCCATGACCCAGTCAACGTGTTTCTCTTCAATTCTCTTCAAGTTAGTCGGATGTGAACTTTTTTGCGGTTTTATTCTGTCCCTTTGCGTTTTAGCTAAAGGGTTGAGAAAGAGGTGGAATGCTTTAACATTTCTAAAGGGGCCGAAATTAACGGAATGCGGCACTACACTGGGATTTTTTTCTTTTTTTGTGTGTGTGTGTGTGCGCGTGAACGCCTTTGGAGGCTAAAATCTAACAAAGAAAACTGGGTAGACAGACGGACGGACGGACGGATGGATGGACGGATGGATGGATGGATGGTAGGGCTGAGGATGGATTAAAAATTTTAATGCACGTAATTGGATTAAAACCGCACAAACAACTGCGAGGCCTCGAACCGTCCATACACGCTTTAGCAAGATTTAAGAGAGATAGAAGCTGCAGCTGTCCTCAAAACGGCCCATTCTTTCTTCACGACGATATTCTAGACTCAGTAAGAAAAAGCTGCCGACAACAGTATTTGCAAGTTTATTTTAGCGTCACAGCGCTGCCGGCATGAAACACTTCATTTTTCTGCATTTTGGGAGCAACAGAATGTTTTTAAAGGTGCTCTCTTGCGATAGTGGGAGTGTACCGTTTATTTAGAGACAATTACTTGCAAAATACATCGTAAACATTGGCTGATTTTCTTAGCTAATGTGCATGCGACAAAAAAGAGCGAATCTACATTATAAAGTGCTGTAGTAAAAAAAAGGGTCTGCGAAAGGATTTAATTAGTTGGCTGCGTAATAAATGTTTCCTGCAGATAGTATAAACAGAAATATTGAAATACTCAATTTATTCAAGTACCTGGCGCCAATAAAAATGGCATCAATGTAAATGTGCAAGCATTGCAGTAGATTATGGGCTCCATAACCCAAGTTACGCGGAAATATAGAATGACTGTTTAAAACAAGTAAGCACCATGTAATTCGTTTCCCGGAAAGCTTGCGCACCGAAACGTGCATGCGCCCAAATGTCCGTACACCGAACTGTCCGTGCACCGAAATGTCCTAAACCCGGGCGGAGAGGGAAGGGGGGGGGGGGGGGGATAGCGTTTACCGCCATCGTACTTTGAACCCTCATTTAAATTATGGCAGCTAAGGGAAGAAGGAATAACGCCCCAGTGCTACTTCGGGAAAGCGGCTGACCCAAAGTCTTCTTCTTGAGAAAATCGCCCAACCTTACTTTCTCTAATTAAAAAAAAAATATGGTCACTTAAAAGGAAATGACGCGCCATAATATAGCTCCGGGAGAATGGGTCGGGGAAACTGGCATCGGTGCAAATGGCACGCGGGGATGCTGCACGCGGGGCAATCGTGATACACCCCCTAAGAACATCCTGCTCATTAGTACAATAAATGTTTCTCTCTCTCTCTCTCTCTATCTCTTCCTACCTTGCCTTTGGGACCATTTTTGCGGGACAAATTTTTGCCAGACCATTTTTTTCCCAGACCATTTTCTTCTGGGACCATTTTTTCCTACCTTGAATTTGGGACCAATTTTTCCGGGACCAATTTTTCCTACACCCAAATGCCTGGATCCCCGGCGGAGCTCACGCGGTGTTCGATGGAGGAATAGCGCAGCCACGGGTATGGCTTTTCACCTTTCATCGTTTCTCTGGAATGGCCAGGATGCGCGTCTGGCCGATAGAATTGTTCCCTGCCGAGGAAAGGTTGTCGGAAAAAACTGTCTGGCGTTGGGTGCCGACGGGGGAGTTGCGCTCGCTGTGAGGTCATCCGAAGTGTCGATTGATTGATTATAGGGTTTAACGCGCCGGCGCAACGCAGGCGATGAGGCGCGCCGTAGTGGAGGGCTCCGGATTAATTTTGACCGCCTGGGGATCTTTAACGTGCGCCGAAATCTAGTACACACGGTCGTTTTTTGCTTTTCGCCTCCATCAGGAAAGCAGCCACCGCGGCTGGTGATCGAACACGCGACGTCATGCTCAGCAGCGCAACTTCTTAGCCACTGAGCCACCGCGGCGGGTTCATCCGAAGTTTCACCGGCTATGAATAGGGCTGGGCGCGCCGCAGTGTCTCGGTATGCTGTACTGCTCAAAGTTAGAGCACGCATGCAGTTCGTCACGGCGCGGTCTGGGGGTCGACGGGAATGGGTCGAAGGGAGTGCCAGGACCTTTTGTATTGCCCGCGTCGTGTTGACAAAGGACAGGAATTTCGTCATTGTTGGGCATACTTTTGTCGCATGCGGTATCGACAATACCTGATAGAGGCCGCTGGAACGTGGACGGCCAGCGTTCAGAGTTACTTTAGTTGGTCGGTTTCAACCTGTGCTTTTATTTCCTGTGCTTTTCCCTTATGCGTATTTTTCTAACCACAGCAACTGATTTGTGCGTCGAGTCAACATGTTTGGCTATTTTCGGTTGTTTACTTTATCTACTACCCTGATTGTATTCGGTATTCTTTGTAATTCTTGCGCGTAGATTTCATGTGTGACTACAGTGCTGACTTTTATTTTTTTATTTTTTGTGACTAAAACTTGTGTTGTGAAACTTGCAGCCATTACTTGTTCTGTTATGTTTTGTTACTCGCAAATTTGTGCTGTATGATCTGCAAAGCTTACTCAATTACTCTTACAAAGCTTACTCAAAGCTTACGCAAAGCTTACCCCCCTTACTCAATTCCCTGCGCAGGGCCTGTAAGGCATTTTAGATAACCTGCAATATTGTAATAACCATTCATTAAACGCCTATGTATTGCTCGTTTCGACACAGTTTTTTATGCAAGAATTTTAATTATGTGCCTGCATGTAACTTTCTATCTGCACATCTCAAGCGCAGTAACCTTACTGCGCTTTCGTAAAACCGAAGTTGAAAGTGCCATATGTGTTGCATCTATAATAGACGAGCACCAAAATCGCAGTTAGACATGTCTGGAGTTTTTTCGGTTCTCCCTCCAAAAAAATTGTCTAGGGGCGTTTCTGTGGATCCATTTTATCTCAAGATAATCTGCTGCCGGCAAGACTCCTATTCCTATAATATACGTAGTTTGGTGTGAATTTTAAATTTCACACTTTATTTCGCCTCGGCATTATCCGACACCACACTTTTATTTAACAAATGAAATGTAACGTTAATGTAACGACACGTTTCAATGTTCGAAGTGGAGCTGGAACGCGTGCCTTTCGCAATAAAGGAATTTGTAATGGTAACTCGTTCCAAAATTGGGAAGGAACGAGGAACGAGCTTTCTTTCCTGTTTTAGAGTAACTTTACTGCATGATCAATAACTATTTCTTCCAGTCGATATTGAAAAAAACATAAAATGAATACAACATAATCGAGGAACGATTCTCAATAAAGAATGACAGCTAGGAGAAATCATCTCAAGGAAGTCGAGTGCATTTATATTAGGCTGTGTTTATATGCCGTCCGACAGTATTGTAAGCCCTCCACTGAAGCGCGCCCACCGGCGTTGTTTCGATGAAAAATGTCCAGCCTGGCTGTAGGGCCTAGAATGTACTAGGCACTGTAGTCTGGCACTGCTTCGCCTTCCATTAACGCACCTACGGTGAACGAATCTAACATAACCTAACGAACAGAAAAAATTGAAGACACCGAAAACTAACCTGAGCTGCGAAAATTACAATAAAATATGAAGATGTAAAAAATAATAAGCAGAGAACCGACAAAGACTCCTGGGTTATAAGGTTAAATGGATATTTTTTTCCAGTACCGGTCCTCCAAGCAGCCACCACGGCGAACTGAAATTAGTCGTAAGGCACTTCCCCCCAAAGTCGGGCTTTCGCAGAACCTGCGCACAAGATATCTTCGGCCTGCAGTGCCTCCTGCACCACGCGTCACCTGCGCTATTCACGTGAATGTAGCAGGCGCACGATCGCGTGACCAATCTGCAGTGGCCGGAGCGCCCCTTTGTGTTCACTTTCTTTTTTTTTTCATTTTCGTTGCTCCCTCACTGGTAACCAAGTGATCGCAGGGTGGTCAGCCTCAAAAATTTTCGCCCCTTTCTTTTGAACGCCTTTTTTGTGTGCACGTACGGATTCGCTGGGAACTGTCCGAAAAGAGGAAACAAAAACGTGCAGCCCTAGGAAGCATAACCGCTCCCTAAGCAGCAAGCTGAGGGGCGCCTTTTGTTTATTTCACCTGAGGCTACTGCCAAGAATGGCGTACCGGCAGTCCGCGCATGCGCAGATCGCTACTGGTAAAAGGTCCATTAGCCAGTGTTTAAGGTGTGGTAATGTATTTTTATGTAGTTTTCTCTAAATGAGCTTCACCAACATTCGGTTACCTGAAAAAAATGCAGAAAATCGTATGAAAAGATTTATGTAGGCTGGACTGTCACGCTAAAATGAATTTGAAACACTGTTGTCGCTAGCTTTTTCGTGGGGAAAAAACGGTCGTGGGGAAAAAACGGTCCTTTTTGGAAACAGCTGTTCAAACTCGTACGGGTTGTGCTCGCAAATACCACTCATTCCCGTATTAGGGCTTTCTGGTTGCACGCGTACTTCTATTTCATTTTAATTCTTCGCCCAAGCCTTCACCCATTCCCTCCCCACCCTCGTCTTTAGGTTTCAATCTCCCCCGGATTCCTTTTCCACTCATATTCTATTCGGTTTCCCTTGAAAACCTTACAGGCCTCTGAAGCCTCACTGCATTGATGCAAGAAAAAGCTATACGGTCACCATGAGCTCACACAACCTCAATTACGCAACAAAAAACCACCCGAACTTGAAGCCGCTGAGGACACAATATCCAGGTATCGTTGGCGCCTGTCCACCCATCGAGGAACAAGCTTGCTGGCGACACCTTTTCGCGCGTGGGGTCTTGCCGACTGCGCCTCCCCTCCAGGAATCGCTCTTTTTTCGCCCTCTGTCGCCCCACCGGAAATTACCTCTTCAAGTCGTGCATATCGTAGACACCCCAGATAAACATCGCTTTCTTCCATTATAAAAAGGAAAAAAAAAATTGAATAGGCTGGTTTGGCGAGAGCTGAGACAGTCGTCTTCATGAGAAAAACAAGTGACACACCCCTCTCTTTACCAAGGGGGCTGGTAGATGAATAGGAGAAAGCCTGAAAATTACCAATAAATATAGTTATCAAATGAACTAGAAATGTGCTCGGAATTGCGATTTCATAATACCTTCTTATTGAATGTATTGACTGGGCTAACTCTAAGCGTGTGTGTAAGGAGTAGAACAACCTTTACCACTGTGATGCTAATGGATTGTTTCAGGAGGAGCGGATTTGTGTTCCTTGTATGAAAACTGCGACTGGCAATTACTGATAATATCGATTGGGATAAAACTTCCTGCGATTATATAGCCGCTTGATCCGTCAAGCGTCATTCATTCGTTTCATGGTAATTACGATAAGTAAAGAAACTGCGCGGGGCGTAGTGACATAGCAATCCTATCGCACCGTGATTTCTTCCCGAGATACAGAACTACAGAAGCTTCGTAGGAATGTTGGCTTCGTCGCAAAGCATATTCTGCTGAACGATCCCGCTTACGGGCCGCGACAAGAGGAAATGAAGTTGAGTGAGCCATATACAGCTTCCCGCAAAATAAAGATCACTGCCACCAAATTCTCACATAAAACATAATAATTGCCATCGTTGATCGGCTCATCAATCAATCATTTAAATTATTCGACTAATTAAAATGTTTGATTGATTGATTGATTGATTGATTGATTGATTGATTGATTGATTGATTGATTGATCAAAATGTTGTTATTCGGATATGGGGAAAATTCCCCTTGATTAATAAAATGCCGTCGGGGTCGAAGCCCCTTAGGGGGTCGGGCTGTCGGCGTCCCGTGTCATCGTTGTCGTCGTATCATGTAGTCACGGCACTAAAACACCGGGACACTCGTTTTCCAATTCCTCGCGCTAGAACGTAACGCATACTAAACGAACGCACCGGGACACTCGGTATACAACGCTTCGCGCCAGAACGTTTTATCTCCGTCGTCAAAAACTCCTACTAAAAAACACACCGTGACACTCGCTTTCCAACGACTCGCGCTAGGACGCTTCGTGCTTCAAAGACACGAGACTTACAGCAAAGCTGTATATCATACCCCCGAACGGTTTCATCTCCGTGGGCATAACCGCCAAGCCGCTGAGAATACACATAGAGTCGTACACCCTTCGCCCCTCCGCAGGTTTCACGTTAGTGAAGATGGCCCGGGACTAGTTTGCTAATCATGCGCAGGTCCAACCTTCGACTCCGCGTCCTTTAAATGTACGTGTACAGAATATAACTTGCAGAAACGGCCTCTACAGAAGGTTTTTGTACCGAAAAGCCTTCGTCCAAACGTTTAAATGTTCGATGAAACGACCGCCGGGAGTTCGATAAAATGGCGTTTGATAAATTGCCGGGAACAATTTCTCAATCCGCCCACCTGCTCTCTCCCTTTTTCATTTGTCAGGGTTATTTTTCCCGTCAGTGCGCGTTAAGTAGTTTTAAATATTTCCGGAAGGTAATTTGAAAAATCTCCATTTGCTGCCCCAGTATCGCGACACAAGGAAGAAATCGAGAAGCTCGCTCTGGGAATTCGAAAACTTTAGGGGGGCGAGGAACCAACAATTTATGCTCGGCAGGGCTGAAATTCTACCTGTGAGTGCGCTTTAAGTAGTTTTAGGTATTTCGCGAAGGCCTTTTTAAAAATCTTTCTGTGCAGCACTAGTATAACCGTTAGTATTGCGAAACAAATCAGAAATTAAGGGCCCCGGTTGGAAAACTTTAGGTGTGTGAGGAACCGGTAATTAATGCTTTACACTGCTCTAATTTTCGCCGCGAGTGCGCTTTAAGTAATTCTAGGTATTTCAAGAAGGCCTTTTGAAAAACCTGCTTCCGTTCGAGAGCTACGATTTTTTTTTGCTCCCTCCCATTCAGTTACGCTCGCCGTCGACGGCTGCCGCCGAGGAGGGCGCTAGGCGTCTTCGGAGGCGCGTGTCCCCGAAAGTTGGGGATGTGCTGATCCACCTGCTAGCATGGAGGATCAACCTGGCACTACCTTTGCACAGGGCCATGCGTACGAACTTAAGCATCCCGCCCAGAAGATCAACAATTCAACATCCACAAAGGTGAGCTGGGCTGAGATGGTAGTTAAATCTCCCACTGGGTACGCGCCATTCATCATCATCATCATCATGGAGATAGACCGGGCGAGTAAATTTGTCATCCCCGCGAAGGGCAGCCATGTTCACGGTCTGCCTTCCGTCGTTCTTCCGTAACAATGGTAGCTCCCCGAACATCACCACCATCATCAACTCCTATTGAACACCCTAGAAGAAAACGAAAAGCTTAGCGCAAAGGTAGCTGAACTACAAAAACCGATAGCCACACTCACCAATGCAAACGTGGACGCAATGGCCCCATAGATAGCGATACTAACTCCCCCGCGGAAAGCGAAATCGTCCTTGCATCCCATTCCCTCCGCAGTCCCCCCAAAAAGGAATCGGACTGTCGCTCCATCTACGTCACAAAAATGGAATTCATGGAAGGCATTGAGAAAATTTCTAAGGAGGATAAGGAGGTCATGAGCCCTAGCTACAAACCATTTCAAGCGCTGGCTGATCTTCTCATTTCTAAACTATCAGCCTTGGAAGCACGACAGGCTGAAATCGAATCTCGACCCTCTCTTAAGAAAGCATCCAAACCATACAATCGCCCCTCGTTATTAGACGACAAATACCATGGCGTTGAATAACATCATCATTTGGCAGTGGAACTGTAGAGGATGCCGCCGAAAGAGGGACATCCTTCAGCAGTCCTAATAAAACAATCTTGTGGGTTCGATCACTGACGTAATTTGCCTACAAGAAGTTGGCGCAGTAGCGAAATTAGCCAGCTACAAAACTTTCATGCCTAGGTACCGAAATCCACCTGCAACCTCCATTCTTACTCGCCGTAATGTGATAACGCAAGAACGCGAGATAGACAGCGAGGTGGATCACACATTTATCGAAATTGTCACAAACGTAAATCGGTGAACCAGCCTATTCTAAATATTTATAGCAGTCTGTGGGGAAAGGACTCTAGCCCCCTTCTTTCCCTAATCCATGGAGCTCTGCGCACAGCGGGTAATCAACCTGGGGGATTTTAACGTGCAGCATTCCACTTGGAATAACCCAAGGGCCACATCTAAAGGACGCCGGCTGTGTAAGCTGCACAAAATGAACACCTAACATTACATACCGACCCCCTGTTTCCCACGCGTCAGGGAAACAGCGTCTGTGCAGATGCGACACCTGACCTAACGTTCACCAAAAACATAACAGTAGAGGTTAAATTGGCTAACAATGGGAAGGACTTCGTCAGTGATCATAGGCTCATTCAACTCGATGTACCCGCATACCTAAAGTCTCCCCAAAAAAAGACAACACGTCTATCGACCTGGGACCTCCTTCGTAAAAAACACGAGGCACTACACCTACACTCGGCACTCTCTCAGAATGGGAGGAGGAGTTACACAGCACGGTCGCAAAAGCAACCAAAATCATACAATCAGACCCCGGCCTACCGCCGCTAGACTCGCGTACGTCCAACCTAATCCAGGCTAGGGAGAGCCTCAAAAACAGACTGATCCGCCACAAACACAGCCGCGGCCTACGCAGAAAAATAGCTTACATTAATCGGGAGACTGAGAATCACGTCTCCAGACTGGTATCTGAAAACTGGAATTAAGTATGTGATTTCCTGAATCACACTTTCAGTACCACAAGGACTTGGAATATCTTACGCCACCTTCTTGATCCGACGTCGACCAAATCACTCCACAACCAAACGGTGTCCGCTTTGATACAAAACTACCCGGGGACGCGACATGCACTCATAATATATTTACACAATAAGTACATACCACAAGGCCCTCCAACAGAACACCCGCCATACACCGGAAAGGCCAACGCCGCCTTAGATGCACCTTTTACAGAAGCCGAGGTCAAGGCTGCCATTTATAAGTTAAACATTAGGTTGGCCCCTGGCCCTGATTACATTACTAATAAGATTCTTCAGCAGTTGGACGACTCATCCATCACTGGCATCACGGCCCTTTTTAATGAATGTTGGACCCAGGGTCAAATACCGAAAAAATGGCGAACGGCCAAGACCACACTGATTCCAAGGCCTGGGAAACCACCATACATCGATCATCTGAGACCCATCGCCCTAACATCGTGCCTGGAGAAACTACTAGAGCATGTTGTTTTGACCCAACTCGCGGAACACGCCGACGAGACTTGGCTGTTCCCTTACACCATGCTAGGATTTCGCCCTCTCTATGCACTCAGAATGTGTTGCAACTACAACATCACATTTTGGATCCGACATCGCGCCAAAGCATACAACTAATGTTATCCTCGGTTTAGATATCTCCAAAACCTTCGACACTGTGCGACACTCGGCCATACTACAGATGGTGAACAAGAATGGCTTTGGAGAGCGCACGTACAACTACATTAAATCGTTCCTCTCATCTCGTACACTCACCCTTCATTTCGGAAACATCCACTCGGACCCCATTAAGCTGGGTAGCCTATGAACTTCCCAAGGATGGGTACTGTCACCCTTCTTGTTTAACTTCGCCATGAGGGACCTTTCGGCCCTTCTCTCGGTCATACCCTACCTATATCATTCCATCTATGCAGACGACATGACCCTGTAGATGGCTCGAGGCTCCGACAGCCAAATCCAGGAAGGCGTGCAACGGGCAACCCAAACCGTTGAGGAGTACGCAGCCGTGCGCGGCTTATCATGTTCCCGTCAAAACTCGGAGCTTTTTATCTACAAACCACATCATAAAAACACACCGATATTCAACGTAACCACATAATCAGAGGCCAACATTCCCATAGTTCACATCATAAAGTTTTTGGGACCCGACTCAATGCTATCGGCCGGCATACAGATGCACTCAGGGAGATCGAGAAGGGGGTATATCAAACCACCCGGCTCAACTCCAGGGTTGCGACAAGGCAAAAGCGAATCAAGGAGTCCGACTTCATTAAGATGGTGCAGGCTTTCGACATCTCGCGCACTACATACGCATTGCCTTTTCTCACCCTGCGGAAGACGGAGCAGGAGAAAGTTGATAGCCTCATCCCTACGGCACACAAGCGAGTGCTCGGCCCCTCCCAAAACACATCAGCTGCAAACCTACTGCACCTCGGGATACGCAATACCTTCTCCGAACTCATACAGGAACAGCGAACCACACAGCCAGAGAGACTCTCGCAGTTTTGCCGGTCGGTGCATCGTGAGGTCTTAGGGCCTGGTACCACAAAAACCACACTACACATGTATTGTTGCCCATCCGTCTTCTCTGAGGAATGTCATCAGAGTGCCCCCAACGCCTAGGTGAATGCACCCCATACACAATAAGGAACGCCGTCAGGCAAGAGCGAAGGCCCTTGCAAACAACTCCCATGGGGCCTCCTGTGGTATACACCGATGCCGCCACATTTCAAGACAGGAACGTATCGATACTAGCGGTGGTCGACTCCAAGGGGAGCCCCATCGCTACAGAATCTGTAAGCTGCGCGTCCTGCACAGAGGCAGAGGAAATGCCAGTCGGTCTAGCCATAGCCCACAGCCCGTTTCCGCATCTGAACATCATAACCGATTCTAAATCGGCCGTACTAAATTTTTTTAAACGGCAGGGTATCATCCAGAACCTTGGC
The DNA here is from genome assembly GCA_013339765.2 of Haemaphysalis longicornis. Classification (NCBI taxonomy): domain Eukaryota; kingdom Metazoa; phylum Arthropoda; class Arachnida; order Ixodida; family Ixodidae; genus Haemaphysalis; species Haemaphysalis longicornis. Next base: position 111,188 of record JABSTR010001162.1, read on the forward strand.
AACCATGTCGCAAGGGTCCACACCTCATAGCCGGACCTACCACATCATCTGGTTACCGGCACATTCTGGCCTGATGGTAAATGAGAGAGCCAATGAGACTGCTCGAGGTATGGTTGGCCGAGAGCCTCATAGGGCCACTGAAGATATCCCGCAACCTTTACATCATAAGGACCATTTCCATACTTTTGACGATATCGTCGACCATTTCCGCCATGATCGGGCAGTTTTTCCACCACCGCATTCATCGCTCAGTCGAAGGCATGCAGTCCTTCTCAGGCAGCTTCAAACATTATCATTCCCCACTCCACATCTCATGTCCATCTTATATCCTGGGGAATATAAGGACGCTTTCCCCTTCTGTTCTGTGGAACGAGCATCACTTCACCACATCATTTAGTCATGTCCAGTAATACCCGCATCACGTACAAGAAATCATTCCATCCTTCACAGCATATCATCCTTACCAGAGTTAGAGGCTGCCATCTCTAGCCCAGCTCCCCACGTGCGAGAAGCGCTTGCCCAGTTCGCTGAAGAGACCGAGCTCACAAAGCACCGGGAGCCCCGCTGTCTAGATGACTGAGTGAACAGCTCGGTGGGTGATGCAATCACCACAACTTTTGGGCAAAATAAAGTTACTACTACTATTACTACCACTACTACTACTATACTCATATTACATCCTGCAGGCATTCAGGTGCTGTCCGTAAGGGCTAAATAAACTGCTACAAAGTGTAGAAGTTCGTTTTCGAAATACAAATCTTCACAATAACAGAAGGCCAACATTCTGCCAAACTATGCCATGCCTTGCATTGCTCTTGCCACCTGAAGCGACGTATGGATAATCTTCAAGCTTCTCAAAGTTGGTGATCAAGTGCTCTTCGAAGTGGGGAATACGGCAGAGGAACCTTTTGCATTAATGCCACAATTTCGTATGCTCAGCATTCGACTTACTTGTAAGACATTTCATAAATTTATCATCTCGTGGTCACCCTTCCTCCTCCTCGGCATGATGTGGCTCCAGTTGGTACATTTGTGGCAATAACAAAGTGGAACACTTGGTAAGAGTCATAAGGCCTTGATAAATTGTACTGTCTTGAGGTCACCGAATTTAAATGCATACCTTAACTACTTTTATGAACTCCTAATTGGTGTTTTGATTAGCCTAATACATGTAAAATATGCACCGTTTGTTACTTTTTGAGAAAAAAATAGAATTAAATTTTTGACAAGCTGGAGAGACTCAGCACACGAAAAACCATGCTGACGCTAGTTTTAAGAACCTGTTGAATTTCATTGTGATAATCGTGAACAACATATGAAAACAGAAAATTCATCAAATTTAGAATGGAAGATTTTCTGGCGCCATTTTGTGCCCTTTCAGTGGTAGTGAGAAAAAATGCATTTTGAACAACTTTCTAAGAACCTAAGTACGAAATATTTTCACAATTTATTACCTATTTGAGGTGCTGCTCAAGCGACCATGAGATACCATCGTTTGCAAGCGCAAATATCAGTGACGTCATGTTTAGAACATTTGAGATGGATGCGCTCTTTGTGTAGAATATATTTTGTGAAGCTGCAAACCCGGTATTCTTAAAATAATGCACCCTGTGTTGCTGTCTATAAACAGTTTTCTATCGCCGTTACCAAAGCGCCACTTGGATTGTTTGCACACCGGTTCTCTTTTGAAGTTCATGTTCACTTGCCAAACTCTCTTCTCAATCTTACCTTTGTTGTATCAGAGGGTCGGAACCCACTCAAGCAAAAAACAAGAAACTTTAGCACCCTGGCTGTGATTCAAACTTGCGGCCCCCATGCCGGCCTACATTAGAGTTAAATGCGTCGCTAACTTGACCACAGGCGTAAAGAGCGTGCGCAACTGAAAAAGTCGACGTAAACACAGGTGCTTCGTAGTTCCGGAGCATGTACAATATACGAAACAATAGGAGCATTGTTTCTTTCAGAAACGGATTCCCACTTCGTGATGGGGGCTCGGTTGTGTAGGTAATTATGGTTTCAGGCAGACAGCTTTCGTCAAGTTGATATCATAAACTGCAGAAAGGGTTAGTTGCTGCCGCTAGCAATACTGCAGTTGGGGTGAGCGGTGTATGGTAGAATGATGAAGCCTGGAATCGGAAGTGAAACTAGGGAAATGGATTTTGAAAAGGACGGAATTTCGGATGTGAGTACAAAAACGTCTCAAGTTGCAAAGGAAAATGTAATGGAACGGAACAGGCATGGCCAGAAAGGGCAAAAGATGCGTGATTAAGCTCGAAGAATTACAGCATGAGCAAGTAGGCTGGCAAATAGGGCTCCCTAAGACGCTCGAGAAGGCGCTGTGAAGACATCCGATTTTCTGCTGCCATTTAGGACAGGATATGTCACCGGGTTCTACCTCGTAAATTCTGATATATTGTGTGACTGGCATTAATTTAATCGCAATACCTTGCCAAGGCGTTTAATTGCTGCCTTTTTTTGGATGACCGGCGTCACAGGTTGTGGCGAGCTATAACTGCTATGTGCTTCCGAATACTACAATTTGGTGAACTCGGGACAGCTCGTGAACTAAAGGTTTTGACAGAACAGTTCCGGAGGAGAATTTGACAGAAAAATGAAGCTAAAGAAAAGCTTTGTTAAATTTGATTTCGGATTGAGGAATAATTTACTGAATTTACAAAGGGTTCAGACGCTAACGGGAATCTTTCTCAAATGAAAGATCTCGTTTTTCAGAGCGCGGTATCACGAAATGACAAAGGCTGCGCCAACGCCCCTTTCCTTGGAGGCTTGAGGTGCTTATTTTTCAGTTTTCGACTGCTATGATATTGTACAAGCACGCGAACATCGAAATAGTTGAGGGAAAGCAGTTGATATTTTCTAATATGGAGACGCAAAAAGTACGAATTAACTTTTGAATTAAGCGGCTTTTAAATACATTGAAAGAATAGGGGGCCAAACAAAAATTTGAATTTTGTTTGAATTAACTGAATGCGCGAATTACCGGAGTTTGAATTATCGCGAGTCTACTGTATTTGGTCCAATTTTTACTTTCACTCCTTTTATTACTGCACCCGTTTTTTCCCAGAAAATATTTTTCTTCATTTTTACGTTATCTGTTGAAGGTTCTTCAGACAGCATGGCCGGGTCTAGCACAAATACACCCTCAGCAACTGAAGCACTAGTTAGTCGAGCTTCAGGAAGTGATACATTCATGTTTGGAGTACTGACACTGTGTTTACCACATGCAGGGGGGCGCGCACGACCGAAGCGTGGTGGGATATGTGGGACGGGTTTTAGAGCAGAGCTCCACAACCTTCGAACAGCTAACGACATCACCATGCTTCTCCCGTTTAAAAAGAAAGTGTAAGCAGAACAATGTTAATTAGCGTTTGCTAATGAACTGAATTACTAAAAATGTGTATATATAAATAATTGTAATAAAAAAATAACTAAGCGAATGTTACCCGAATAAGCTACTGATGACAATGATCGTTGGTCATAAGAGATAAAAAACAAAAAAAAAAGATCAAGATATTAAACACAGGAAATGCTGAACCAAGTCGCAAACATTTTCCAAATACAGCGCCGTCACCCGTTACCTAAAAATAAAGCTGTAAAATTTAAAAAATGAAATGAACATAGAGCAACTGATATTGTGACCTCACACGGTTATATCAACGAACCACAAAAGAACCGACAAATTACGCCGTCTGGTATGGCGTGTTCCTCCAAGGCCACCAAGGAAACGTAAGGTTGGTGAATCGAAGGAGGGGTTGGGAAGAATGTTTAAGCGTAAATAGAGAATTGTACGAATTCCTGCATTTTTTTTACTTGAATATGATTGACCAAAACCGTAAATTTTGACGAGATTGGTAAAGTGTCCAGTTGTCCTAGAATACGACTTTATAGTGCGAGATGGCCTATGACGACTTGCCCTGTACGACGAGTTCACCTGGCTGTGGCGAGTTCAGTTGTGACGAGTTCTCCTAGACCGGTGGTTCTTCAAGCTTCATTTGTTTAAGGTGTGAAGGTGTGTTCCTGGACACACGAAAATTGATCTGAATGAAGCGACTATTTGCCTTGCATGTGTTGCCTTTAAACAGCCCTATCATTGCTGGCCCCCCTCCTCCAGGACCGCGTGAAGTCTGCACGATTTAGTCGGAACAGCGGGCTGCAAAGCTTTCCGAACGCCTCTGGCGACCACTTTAGTGTCGTTTTTTGACGAGGCCTGAGACTATCTCACACCTCCAGTGCGCTTGCAAGCATCCGTACGCTTGGTACCGACTGTAAAAGGTGGTACTCTCACTCTGCCGCGTATCAGCCTTCACTTTTTTGCTACCCCACTTTGGTTTTGCGCATTACACCCTGTGCTGCCGCAGGTAGCTCTTGGCCACTTCTTTCTCGGCTGCTAACGGCGTTTTCGTGCTCACGAGGGACACACCACGATGCTTCTTACTGTTAGATTTTTTATCGATGCCTAATTCACTGAAAAGATCGGTGTTGTCTATTCGAGATCTGCTCCGAGTCGGCGTGTGGGGTTATCTAAACCAAGCTCGTGTAGTTATTATGGTTTAGTTTGCTTAAATAACACACGGCTTCTTATCTTGCTGCTTACTTTTCTGATATATTTCCAGTTTTTCATAAATAACGACACATCAATCATCCTGTGGCTTTATTGCGCATCGCATGCTGCATATTATGCGTGATTACATTGACATTTCGAAGCCCACGCATTCAGTATCTGTGAAAATTTTTTTTTACATTGGTATCTAAATGAAAGATACAAAATTTGACAAGAACGATTGCTCTTGTCGCGCGATGAGAGCGATGCCGAGCGAAAAGAGCGACAAAAATCGGTTTTGGTAGCTCCAGTCGCAAGTGTGAACCAGCCTTAATATGGTAGCAATGGGAGACATTAATATTATTAATAATAACAATAACACTAGTTTTCTTAATAATAATTGTTTTGTATATGTGAAAGGGTGGCAAATTTTCTGGGCCCCGGGTGCAGGTTTACCCAGCAACGCCACTGCTTGCCACTGTTAAGCCAGGTTTCTCATTGTAAATGTTATGTTCATAATAAGAAAAGCGAGCAGACAGTCTTGGTGTGTTGTGTTGCTCAGTTGTTTTTGGCAAGTCACGTAGTCGCTTCGCAAAGATGATGCAGTTAATTTATTGTGCCTTGCGGCACGATTTCTGTTTTATACGTGCATGCCATTGTACAGAAAATTATTGAACGAGTGTGCATTAAATAATTTCCTGCATAATTGAATGTATAAAGCAGAAATCGGGCCAGGCGGCAACCCATAGAATAGGCATTGGCCATAAGGACTGTCCACAAAGCCAGAAAAGTGCTTAAAAATAGCATGGAGTCCACCCATAGGCATTATGAGGGCAACATATTTTGCCAAGCGTTGTCCAATATTGGCCTTCCAGAGCTTGACCAATTGTTGGCTTGTCACCTTTCCCTAACACCAGCCGATAATGGAGGCCGAAGTATTGCCAAGCTACGACACATTAGCCACTGATGATTTGCCATGCTTGGGCTTGGTAATTTCTGCTGCTTGGTTAATAGAGGCGCACCTGTCTAGTCAAAGATTATGGTTAGCAGCAACCGAGACGGGGAGGCTTATCCTCTAACGCATGGCGCTGTCGGCCCCACTCAGCCACTCAGCTGTCCTTACTTGAAATGTACACCACTCCATTACAAAACCCTTAATTGTGCCCGCATTGCCACGCAACTTTGCACCCTGTGCATTACGAAGATCGCGGAGAAGTCCGACTCCGGAGAATATTTAGGTTGTATGGAGATGAATCATCTACCGCTACACGGACGCAGGCTGTTACCCCGAAAGAGCAGCCATGGCAGCCACAGTCATTTTAAATAAGCAACACGGGTGCCGCATCTCAATCCCCGGCCACAGCCCTCTCCAAGCCGAGGAAGCGGTGATAGCACTTGCGCTTAGCCAAAGAGACGCCAAAGCGACGCCAAAGTTATAATTACCGACTCTTAACAGGCGTGCCGAAACTTTGCCAACGGTCGATTGCACGTCACAACACTTCGACTAATCCATCAGAGACCACACCGAGACCAGTCAAGAATGTATGGGCACCAGCAGGCGCGAAGCCAGGATTTTTTTTTTTTTTTTTTGGGGGGGGGGGGGGGCTAAAGTTGTTTTCGAGCTCTTCCCCCCTTCCCGACAGAGAAAACGCGAGGTAGTTTGCAGCCGCACTTAAAGGCTATGAAGGCAAAATACATGTTTGGTTCATTAAACAGACTGCATTTTCCCGGTAACAATGATACCAATATTATAGCAAACTTCAAAAGAATAATAGAGATATGAAATAAAACATGAAGCAGGGGCCACTCCCCACCCACTTTCGGGCGGTTTCTCTATGGCATCACAGGATCTTTTTGCGATTGGCGTCAAACGACCTAAGACACAGCCAATCAACATGGCTGCGCGATTGTAGAGAGCATCTAGTTCCATTTATCCTATCGTTTCAATTGTTACGTGCTCAATCGTTCAATTGTTCCACACTCATAACTACGTTTTAGTGCTGGCCTGTACTAAATCACTCCTGTCCATATTACGTCACTGCTGTGAGAAATTTGAAATTTTTTTATATTTGTTGCATTACTCCGGTTGAAAATTTTAAACGCTTAAACGTCTTCTGGGGTTGGAATGTAGCTGAGTGAGTTACCAAGGGCTAGTTCTTTTAAATTCAACTAGGTTTTGTTTTGTATTCAAATGGGCTTAAGGTCTCTATTGGTGTTGATTATGATGGTATTTAGTGCCACATGAAGTTGTAAACTGAAAAAATCCGCCAATCACGTGGTGAATTTGTGCGCACGTGACACGGTACGTATATATACACTGCACGCACGGGCACCTTACTTGTGAATACTTGCTTTATTTCAACGTGTGTGGTATGATGAGCGTGACATCCGCAATAAAATGGCGTAGGCCATAAAAATCTGATTTTTTTATTTAGTTGTTTTTGTCCAAAACGCAGAAGAAATTTTTTTTTTTTGCTGATAAGCATTCTACGCCGGATCGCGTGGTGTGAAATGGGGTAACAAAAGCCACGATAACGGGCACACCATGCGACAGCCGCTACCTCACTTGGAGTTGCGTGCTGTAGATGAAGCAAACTACTAAAACTGCAGCGACAACAAATATATTTTTTCTCTTCATGTAATTTAACTGTTCACGTAATTCACGAACAGCGGTAGCTCTTCATGTACTTGAAACTGTCCCGATACGCTTTGAGTAACCCTCGTCAACTTTGTGCATCATAGGATATTTAGGTGTTTATGAGTAGAATTTAGTTTTCCCTTCTCTAAGTTACCTACCCGCTTCATAGCTGGCGCTCCTTTCAAACGCAAATATTGCATTAGAAATAAAATAAAATATAATTTTTTTGGCTCGCACACATAAAGGTACTGTGACATCGTGTTTATATTATGAAGCGATTATTTAAATATTAAAACACAGTGATCACGCAAGGATAAATTAGGGGTCAGCGGAAGAAAATGACTTACAATTTCGGCCTCTTTTGTGTGTTGCATGGCACTTCGAGTGTGAGCTTCCCAAAGCCAGGGCGCTTCGGCCTTTGCACCGTTCTGTCATGTCGGCGTTGTTATGACTCAGGCCCCTGAATATACACTGCTCTGGGCAGCCGTCGCCCAGGCAAGGAGGCCGTGGACGCAATGGAGGGGCTTTATTTGGCCATCGGGTATTTGTTACTGTCGCGAGCGCCGTCTGCCTATGGCAGGGCTGGTGACCGTCAAGCCTTCACGTGTAGGATAAAGTCTGCAACTCGCTCGGCAAGCAGCAGCGTGCCCTTTTTGTCAACTCTCTGTTCCCCAGTTTCGTAGGTTAGCGAAAAATACCGCTGAAAGAATCTGCCTAATCGCGGAGGAGAAAATGACTCTCTGCAACACCGCTTTCTGAAGGGGACACGCAGTGCGCGCAAGATGAGCCCATTCCGTTATCCCACGCCAACACCCTCCCGGGCTCCACAGAAACGAGAAGAATGAAGGGGTGACGCGCAGAAGAGGGGCATACTTTGCTATGCGCCTCATCCATAAAGGCCCTCTGCCCAACCACGACATTCATCCAGCTAAAGCACACGTTTCGCCCAATAGGCACACCCATCGCTTTCTTCAGTTAACTTGCAGGACTGTCTGCCACCACCGCTTGCACGTGGTTCGGTTTAAACATACAAAAATCGTCTGTTCCCTTTCTGGCCTTCATCGCACCAGTCTTCACCCATCAATGGCAGGCGTTCTCTCTCTTTTTTCCGCCGCGTGTCAGTGCGGACCACTCCTTGCTTTCTCAGTTATACCGTGACGAGTCAATCTCCTCTGCTGAGAACGACTCAGCCGGCCAATTATTCTGTGTGTGGCCACATGCCACACACTAAGGGACACAACGCACGCCTTTGGTGTCCCGTGCCCTGGGCGTACCAGAGGGCTGCCACCGCTTTGCAAGAGGGCTGCACCGGTGTGCAAGTAAACTGAAAAAAGTAAGCAGGCCTCTTACGAAGTTTATAAAAAATAACCAGTTATGACCAGAGGTACGTTATATGTCATATGAACCTGGCAATCTGCGAGGGGGATGTTGAGATGAAGCAGAAGCGTGTGTGGAAGGTGGGTTACCGTGAGGATGCAAAAATTGAATGTAGCACCTAGCAACTAAACCAACGAAGAAGCAGGAGCAACAACGAATAGGCTGAGGGCCTGTGCTGCGTGGGAAAAAAAAGCCAATGAGGAAATGCCCCAGATGTGAGAAAAAAAGATTCCTCAAGAAGAACGACGAGGGGAGAGGAGAAAGCAGGAGGGAGTGCCAAGAGGTACGCGGTTCTGGAGGGGCAAGCCAAGGGTGACGCAAGGCCATCAACTTCACGCCAGCCTCGATAGGAGTGGGCTAACCTCGCGTCAGCTCAGGACCCCGTCCGGCGCCTTGCCCGTCAACGTGCAATGACGGCCCCTACATGGCGACGGTTCTGGATGCACCCAGTGCCTCCAGCTGCCACGGCTACAACGGTAGTAGCCACGGAGGTCTATATATGATGCACAGCCCGAGCTGACCACCTCCGCACCGGAGCGCCAGGTCGCCCTGGTGGGACGCGCACTGGAGGCAGCCCGGACAAGAGGCCTCCTGGACTTAGGAGGCTAACCACGCCCTTCTACCCCTTCCCTTTGGCTCATTAAACGTTTTGCCACCACCACCGTCTGCGTTGCCGGCCCCACCACTGCCATCACAGCTATGCCACGTCAGCGCCAACGACCGTGGTTGGTCGTTGGCGCTGACTATTTTTGCGCTGTAACGTTCATAGCTCCACGAGCGATTTCGCAGAACCCGGGAAGACTAACAATGACGCACTGGCGAGTTCTAGTTGGCGTGGTGTTGCCATATGCACAGAGCGCTTGCGGGCTCTGCGAATCAGCCGACCCTTGGCCTGGTGTGAACACGCCTCTTACGATACTGGAACGAGCCAGGAAAGCTCCAAAAAAGATGGGGGGAAAAGCGCATCGTATTTGAGCATATCTGCGGTAACGTGGAGGGCGTTCACCCATTCATTGTTCGCGCATCGGCTAGTGATTGTTACGATTCCAAGCCATGCTGGTAGGCTTATCTGACGCATTTTACAGTCGACATGGCGGAAGCGTGGTATGGCTATGAGATATCGAGAATGCTCATCCAACGATAACGTCGGATGTCAAGCATGTTGTTTCAGAGAACCAAAATCGAAACTGGTTTGAATTCTAATCGTGGACATCGTCCAATCACGAAGCACCTCGTATTGACGTCGCTGCTATTAGGGCGGCCGCCGCAAACCGAATGTGGTAGTTTTTCTGCTTTCAGGCTTTATAAATTAAATACTCTTATCGCCCGGGTAAACGATGAAAAGTGTGTTGTAAGCAATGCAATGCAATGCAAATGCAATGTAAGCAAATGCAATGCAAAAACAAATGCAATGTAAGCAAAAACAGGAGCTTGACAAATTCACTTCAGTGTCCGTTTAACGAGGTAGCGTAAATAACTGGGATGCTCAGAAATCTTGGAATCATTGGCCTAACTACAAGGTGTCAGTAATTCTACATCAGCTTGAGCAAAAAAAATTAGAATGAAAGCTCAACTTCATGTCGAGAAACAGCAGTTGAATATTCTTCCAGATGCATCACCTCTTGGCAGCCAGTATTTTGTTATGGCTGTTTCTTGCGTACTGCTCAGCGGTTCAGCCACTATGTTCACAGTTTCTGTTGCCATCTTTTCATTTTAGTTAGTAGCCAGCTTCCTGCAAATATCTACCACCCCAGATTTTTACTTCTTTTGCTGGCCAAAATCTGTGTGTGCTTTTTTCATGTAAACTATTGAGATGCAAAAACAGTCAGCTTGTTCGATGGGTGTTTTGAATGAAAAGGCAAGTTTTTTATTGTTGCAAGAAAAACTGGTTTCTTGATTTATAATATGAAAATCCAGTGAGTGAGTTCCATTATTAATAAAGAAATTTGATTGAGGCCAGCGTAAGATTGACAAATAAATTCATTCCTTTGCAAAAGGTCAGCCTGATTTTTTGTCATGTATTCATCGGGCAACAAGATTTGTTGATTTGTAGACATAATAAAAGGAGAGCAAAGGCAAGCCTTTCTTGGTGGACAGTTGTTCTTACAGTTTGGAAACTGGGACAGGTAAGCTAAAATAATTTTGTAGAGGGATAGAGACAAGTTGAATCATGGAGGCACATTTTGTGGCTACAGGATGTTTTGGGTACTTCACATGCATTCAGTTGTGTGAATGGGGCCTTGCATCGCCTTGTAGTGGAAAAGTTATCTGGATCACCAGTCAATATCTGCTATATATGATTCAGTAAGCGGCCTGCGCTTCACACCTTTGCAAAGAAGCGAAATTTTCGGCCGTCTAGGTATGAACTCATATTTTTTGCTTGTATTGAAACAGAAAAAAACGATTCACAACCTCCTCATTTCTTGCTACATTAGTAAATTTGTGGTTATTATCCTCGTACACGAAATAAAATGCCGGGTGAGCTTGTTTAGTTTAGTGTAAATTAGAAGTACGCGTGCTGCGTTGTTTGTCCTTATTCCTGTTCACATATCGAATTTGGGTTTAGTAAGCTGACACAGTAGGTTATAGGAGCTGAGTGCTTCTGTGGTCTAAAAATTACTCTTGCAGCCAGAAAACCAATTGCCCAGCCTTCTTTTACTATTGTAGCAATATGGCCTAGTTGGAATAGCTGCATAAAATTTTTGCACCAGACCAACAAAGGCTACAAATTGAATCGCTGGCACTTGTGCTCATAAAAAGGTTTAAATTATTTTCACCAATAAAGTAATGCAGTTTAGCTTTAAAATATTGAGTTGGAGCATGACAGGTTGCTTTCGAACTTGCACTTGGTTTGTGAACCACAAACAAAAATACTGGCTGTATCTCTATGTATTAAAACATTCTAGGAGCAGCCACCAAGCTGTGTGAAACAGCTTACCCTAGTAGCACAAAATGTTGCCGCAACGTTGCTGCCATGTTGCCAATGTTGTGTAACGTTAGGCAACGTTACCCAACGCGCTGACAATTGCCGAATGCGGGTCAACGTTGGACACATTAAGTAACATTCACGCAACGTTTACAAACAACGTAAAGGGGCCCGAGCGTGGGCAGGTGGCGCTGCAGGCGCCGTTCAACAGCGCCACCCGCGGAAGAAAATCGTAAAAATTGTCGGGCCCTGCCCTGGCGTGTGCTTGTGTAGATCGCGTGTTTCCGTGTTGTTTCCGTGTGTGCAACCGCTCGTTACCGTGATAATGGTAGTCATATGACACGCACCTTTTTTGCCAGAAATTAGGTCTGGGCGACGCACGTTCATTTTAAACTAATTGGCTAATTTATGTTAACAATTAATTAGTCATTAGTCATTGATTGTGTTAAAAGTCAAATTGATGTCACTAGGGCTTGTGAGGTATCAAATTAAAGGTCTCAATAAAGGGAATGCGGGACAAATTAAAAATTGCTTCCTGGTTCGAGTCATGAGATAGTCACGTGAGTCATAAATTGGGTTAAATGTCAAAGTGATGCCACTAGGGCATGTGAGGTTTCAAATTACGTCTCGATGAGGGGAATCACGCGGGACAAATTAAGAATTGCTTAGTGGTTATGGTCATGAGATAGTCACGTGAGCCATAGATTGGGTTCAAAGTCAAAGTGATGCCACAGGGCTTGTGAGGTATCAAATTAAAGGTCTAGATGAGGTGAATCACATTCGACCAATAAAATTGTTTCCTGGTTATAGGCATGAGATAGTCACGTGAGTCATAAATTGGGTTAAAAGTCAAAGTGATGCCACTACGGCTTATGAGGTATCAAATTTAAGGTCTCGATGAGGGGAACCACGTGGGACAAATTAAAAATCGCTCCCCTCTTATAGTCATCAGATAGTTACGTGAGTCATATATTGGGTAAGCCAGAGTGATGCTACTAGGGCTTGTGATGTTTCAATTAAAGGTCTCGATAAGGGGAACCACATGGGACAAACTAAATATTGCTTCCTGAGTATAGTCATGAGATAGTCACGTGAGTCATAGATTCGGTTAGAAATCAAAATGATGCCGCTATGGCTTGTGAGGAAATAAATTCAAGGTCTCGACAAGGGGAATCACGTGGGAAGAAATTAAAAATTGCTTCCATGTTATAGTCATGAGTTCGTCGCGTGAGTCCTAGATTGGGTTAAAAATCAAAATGATGCGACTAGGTCTTATGAGGTATCCAATTAAATGTCTCAATGAGGGAATCCCGTAGTACAAAAAAAAATCTTCCTGGTTATAGTCATATAAGATAGTCACGTGACTCATATATTGGGTTAAAAGTCAGAGTGATGTTACTAGGGCTTGGGAGAGATCAGTTTAAAGGTCTCGATCTAGAATGTTTTCATGCAAACTATTTTTTGAAAAGATAACAGAGGAATAGTTTCAAATAAATAAGGTAAATCACCAGTTTAGGTAACATCAGTAGACATCACAAGCCGAGACAAGTCCGCGAAAAATCCGTACTAGGGTAGAGAGCGCATTGTTGACGAGATTTTGTTTTTAGCTAGTATTTGTTTGTCTTTTTTTAAGAACAACATGAGGGGGGAAATGTGTTTGCTGACAGTTTTTAGAAACCGTATAGTTTAGTTTATTACTGAACTTTCTTCTCTGGTGACGCGCCACTGCTGTCGAGGCTACTCATTTCGCCGCTGAATGAGCTCCCGAGCCTCAAATAGCCGCTAAATGTCATTCGCCTCAAATGTCCTTCGGTGTTGTCGTGTAGCGCTGAATTATTGGCATTTAGAGCAAATGCATTCGCTCTAAAGTATCATTTGATCCGCCGTCTGAGAGTAGTATTACATATGCTACGCAGTTTCGATCGTAATCTCAATTTTTGCTCATGAAATAAAATATTAATGATAAGGTGAAACGTTTCTGGGGCTGCCGCTTGTGTAACCAAAGTAATGCAGACTTCGCAGGACACTCCGTGCCAATACATGGCTTGCACAACGTTCGCACTGGCCTCTTACATGATGTAGTTGGCCCACGCGGGGCGCGATGGTAAAGTAACACAAGGGCGAGGGGGGAGCATATATGGGAGCCTGACATGTGTTGCTCTCCGTCCACCCCGAAAATATTTCTACGGAGTTATTTCTAATCCCGGGCTGATATTTTCTCAGCTACTGCAAAAAAAAGGAAGTCGGCATTGGATATATATACTGTAACGGTCGAATGAAGCGACCCTCAAAGCTAAGCTATTGATAAGAGCTGCATAAGAACGGACGTCACAATGATGATCATAACCATTTCTTTGTCGATGCCTCCAATTCATACAGTATTGGAATGAGTATTCACGTTCTCGAAGCGCACATGTGGCAATAACTGGTCTATTACCTTTGCGCAATAAGCCATAAGCCCGCTCTACATGGTGCGAATTTACGTGCGAATTCGAAGATGCGGCGTCGCTAGCGCAGAAGTATATCGTTTGGCTGCACAAGCTAAAACAATCCAAACGATCGGTTTTAGTTGCTGCCGAAGCTACCGAACAGGTCGTTTTGCCACCCGAGCAGTGCCGCAAATGCGAATTCGCAAGTAAATTCGCACCATGCATAACGGGCTATAGGCTGATAAAATCTCATCGAGAAACACTTAAGAGAGTTCCCACACATCCGGCATATTGCTATGGAAATGTGAGGGTATTCGCGTTTTTTTCACGTCCTCGGGCGTCGAGAGTAGTGGTGTTGTGGTAATGGTGGTGTGAGAATGCACCGGCCAATCGAAGACCTACGTCACAGCAATTCCAACGAGTGTCCACAGGTTCAGAGCAACAGTTAGAGAATACGAAGCGAGAAGCGACTTAATGAGAACCAAAGGAAGAATAGGCTTAAAATACAAGAAAAAGTGAACGCTGCTAAGATAGCATTGCCAGTTGCACGAAAGAGGTGGTCAAAGTCCCTCTTAAACTTTCGCCTTATCTTCATGGTGGAATAGTTTACAAATGCTGGCGCCAGTATTCAGATAGTTGTAAATAGTTATACCGAGACGACACAAACAGATATCTCAATATTGAGATACATGTATATCGATTTATTCAAGTAAGCTAGGAGCATAAAATAGTATAGTGCTGTTACCTTGAAAGAGTAACTCTGCGAAACGTTTTGAAGGCCGCATCATGGCGCTGTTGCGCCACGTATTGGGTAACGTTGCCACGAGTATTCTTGGTGACAGTCATCCTGGACGGCGCTCCGTCGGCGGCTTGTAACTTATTCTCTAGAGCATGAAATCTACAGGAAAGTCTGGCACTGCACATCAGGTGCCGTCATCGGACTGCCCAAGCAATCGCTAGACGTCCATCTGCCGGCCAACGTATACATCCATTCCGGCTCTAGCGGGCGTCCGTAGGACGTTCGTTTCAGTATACCGTTGGACGTACCATGTACGTCCGTGGGACGTCCGAATTTAATACTTCCGTACGTCCAGTCGGAATTCCGAGATTAGATGTATTTTGACGCGCAGTAATTTTTTTTTTAAATTGCATGACGAGAAGTTGCTACAATGAATACTACACTGGACAAGACAAGGACCGGACAAGACCTCCGCACTACCGGGCAGAAATGCATACATGAACACTTGCTTCACATTCATGGCTAACGGTTCTCACTTATATATCCTTCCCCATAGAGATAATCGTTGGAGACGGTGAGCTGCTTCAAAAAAGTAAGAAAATTAGTCTTAATTTCAGAAATATGCCGATGAAACTTTCAATATGCAAGTCAGGGTGTTGATGTACAAAGTCTTTTTAATTGAAAAGCAAAGTAGCTTTTTCGTGTTTGCTTTTATATGCAATTTAAGCCATCGTTTGATGCTTCGTAGTAACTTTGTACGTTCACTGGCGGATGTCATTCGGACTTGTACATCCGTTTCTGAATGTTCACTGTACGTCCGTAAATTTGTATCCAAACATGGACGTACAGTGGACGGACAGTGGCCGCCCAAACTTGGCTTTGGATGTGCGGCTGTATTTCGGACATCCTACGGACGTCCGTGGTTGCTTGGGCATGCTGGAAAAAGGTTACATTTTACTTCACCTGCCGTTCAAATTCATGTGCTTCGTGATTGGCAACTCTCTTTAACCGACGGTGGCTCGACTTTCTTTTCCTCCTAGCAGCGCGACGCTCCCTATGCACCACTTTGGAGCAAGCACTGCAGTGCTTGCTTTCTTGAGGCGCGCGTGTTGCCTTTTCACGGGCTGTTGTTAATTAGCAGAAAAGAAGAGCTCTAAAACAGATGGAGCGAACGCAGGAAAATTGGATCGAATTGAGCAAACTTCGACTGCGTCCATGATGGGGAGGGGAAGCGAAGGGGACCACTGGGGGGGGGGGGGAGAGAAGGGGGTATTACAGGCACGGGTGGCAGAAGCTTACTACCGTCTTTCGATGAGATTTGCAGCAAAGGAAGCATATACGCGGCCTTTTTAGTTTTATTTCAGTTTAAAATTCAAATTATGGGGGTTTAACCAAGTTTAACGCGCCGCGGCTGTGCACCTGGGCCACGAGGGCTTTGGATTACTTTTAACCACCAGCGGATCTTTAACACGCGACGAAATCTCGACATACGAGCGTCTTTTTTTCTCCTCCATATATAAGCAGCCTTAGATTCCGCAACCTTAGATTTCAGTCAACCTAAAGAACAAGCAGGGTTCCGTAAAGGTTTTTCAACAATAAACCATATTCACACGTTCAGTCAGGTGATAGAGAAGTGCGCTGAGTATACTGAACCCCTATATATAGCCTTCATAGATTATTAGAAAGCATTTGACTCCGTCGAAACCTCAGCAGTCATTCAGGCATTACGGAACCAGGGTGTACATGAGCATTATGTAAGAATATTAGAGGATATCTACAATGGGTCCACAGCTACCATCATCCACCATAAGGAGAGCAGTAAAATACCTATAAGGAAGGGCGTCAGACAAGGAAGCACAATCTCCTCAATGTTATTCACAGCATGTTTACAAGAAGTATTCAGGACATTAGACTGGAAACAGGTGCGAGTAAGGGTTAATGAAGCATACCTGAGTAACCTCAGATTTGCTGATGACGTTTCCTTGCCTAGCAACTCAGGGGACGAATTGCAAAGCATGCTTTCCGCATGACAAACAGAGTAGAACCGTGGGCCTGAAAATTAATATGCAGAAAACTAAAGTAATGATCAATAAACCTCGGGACAGTACAGCGGTTTGAGATAGGTGGCGAGGAAGTGGAAGTGGTAAGCGAATATATCTACTTAGGCCAAGTTGTGACCCCCAGATCCCAACCATGAGGCAGAATATAATTCGAAGGACACGAATGGGGCGGAGTGCATTCGGCAGGCTTTCTCAGATAAATGAATGACAGCCTACCATTGTCCCTGAAGAAGAAAGTGTATGACAGCTGCATCTTACCGGTACTCACCTACGGGGCCGAAACTTGGGGGCTCACTAGGGTTCAACTTAAATTGAAAACAACTCAGCGGGCAATGGAACGGAGGATGAAAGGTGTAACATTAAGGGACAAGAAGAGAGCGGAGTGGGTCAGGGAACAAATGGGTGTTAAGTACATATTAGTAGAAATTAAGAAGAAGAAATGACGTGAGGCAGGGCATGTAATGTGAAGGCAAGATAACCGTTGGTCATTAAGGGTAACCGAGTGGGTCAGAAGGCAAGTGTTTCAGGGGGTGGCAGAAAGTTAGATGGGCAGATGAGATCAAGAAGTTTGCAGGGATCAATTGGTCGCAATTAGCACAGGACCGGGGTAATTGGAAATTAATGGGAGAGGCCTTTGCTTTGCAGTGGTGTAGATAGGCTGGTGGTGGTGTGATGATGATGATGATGATGATGATGATGATGATGAAAAGCAGCCATCGCGGCCGGGATGGAACCCGCATATGGGCTCAGCAGCATAACTGAGCCATTGCATGGGTGGTATTTTCAGTTACTGCCGTAAGACTGATGCAAAGCTGCTGCGGAAGTTGTGCCTGTTCGTCATGTGTATGCTTGTTTACTACCATAAAAACTTAAAGTCATAGACATGTTTACCATCCTGGTACATTATTGTGTTGGTGCTACGTATATTGCACCTGGCATATCACCCACAAGTGAAAGTAGCAATAAATAAGCAAAACAAATGAATGAATTTATTTTATATATAAAGCAAGCGTTAATTCGAATTGCCAGGAGATTGCCACATCAGTAGAGGGTGTAACGTTTTATGAAATAGGTAAGAGCGTGAAAAAAAAATTATTTTCTGTTTGTTAGAAAAATATCGAAAATAAAAAACAGGCGATTCCGAACATATTAAAGACTCGACATGCTCTTAAAGAGCTACTGAAGAGCTTTTAAAAAAATTTTTGTTGGGGGCATTCCTTACAGAATTGTTGACGCCGAATTCGGAAAAGATTTTTTCTGGTGAAAATACACCCAATCAGCCTTTTTTTTTTTGCGAAAGCAAACGACCCCCTGCCCGGGGTGCGGTAAAGAGCCCTGGCTGTCCTTCGCAATCGAACAACGGTAGATTCCGAAGTCCCGCGGATCGAGTTGCGGTGACCACTCGGCCTGAAGAGTTCATTCTGTTCCTATTCATATACGGGTCAGAAAGTCCCCAGGAAAATCGAAGACGCACAAAAGCTTTCCTTAGAATAGGTGAGCTTGAATTAAGGAAGCATAAACTGAATAAGTATATGCTCGCGGCGAACTTTAAAAAGGAGTTTTCTCTGAACGACTCACGGCCGACTGTATTTTCGGATGCAGGGTTCTTGTGCAGATATTGGATCGTTGCTTTCACTACCAGCGCGAACACACATTCCTAGCACAATCAACACACCATCACCCCTTTCACGCATGTGTAACTTTGTTTTTACATTCGCGCAGGCGGTAACGGCCCGGGCCCTATGGCATCCCTTTGACATTCAACCTAATCTATGACTCACGCTGCTATCTCATGACTATAATTGGGAAGCGATTTTTTAATTTTACCCACGTGATTCCCCTCATCGAGATTTTTAGTTTGATACCTCACAAGCCCTAGTGGCATAATTGTTTACTTTTAACCCAGTCTGACTCACGTAAGTATCTCATGACTATAACCAGAAGGCAATTTTTAATTTCTCTCACGTGATTCCCCTCATAATTTGATACCTCACAAGTCCTAGTGGCCTCACTTTGACTTTTACCCCAGTCTGACTCACGTATCTCATGACTATAACCAGGAGGCAATTTTTAGTTTGCCCCACATGATTCCCTTCATCGAGACCTTTAATTTCATACCTTACAAGCCCTGGTGCCCTCACTTTGACTTTTAACCAGATCTATGACTCACATGACTATCTCATGACTATAACAAGGAAGCAATATTCAGTTTGTCCCACGTGATTCCGCTCATCGAGACCATAAATTTGATACCTCGCAAGCCCTAGTGGCATCACTTTGACTTTTAAACCATGACTCAAGTGACTATCTCTTCAATTTCTCATTCCTACCACATGATTCCCCTCATCGAGACCTTTAATTTGACACCTCACAAGTCCTAGTGGCATCACTGACTTTTAACCCAATCTATGACTCACGTGACTATCTCATGACTAAAACCAGGGAGTGATCTTTAATTTGTCCCACATGATCCCCCTCATCGAGACCTTTAGTTTGATACCTCACAAGCCCTAGAGGCACTACTGTGACATTTAACCCAGTCTGACTCACATGAGTATCTTATGACTATAACCAGGAGGAAATATTTTATTTGCCCCGCGTGATTCCCCTCATCGAGACCTTTAATTTGATACCTCACAAGCCCTAGTGGCATCACTTTGACTTTTAACACAGTGTGACTCACGTGAGTATCTCATCACTATAACCAGGGAGCGATCTTTAATTTGTCCCACGTGATTCCCCTCATCGAGACCTTTAATTTGATACCTCACAAGCCCTAATGGCACTACTGTGACATTTAAACCCAGTCCTGACTCACATGAGTATCTTATGACTATACCAGGATGAAATATTTTATTTGCCCCGCGTGATTCCCTCATCGAGACCTTTAATTTGATACCTCACAAGCCCTAGTGGCATCACTTTGACTTTTAACACAGTGTGACTCACGTGAGCATCTCATCACTATAACCAGGGAGCGATCTTTAATTTGTCCCACGTGATTCCCCTCATCGAGACTTTTAATTTGATACCTCACAAGCCCTAATGGCATCATTTTGACTTTTAACCCATCTATGACTCACGTGACTATTTCATGACTATAACCAGAAAGCAATATCTAATTTGTCCGACGTAATTCCGCTCATGGAGACCTTTAATTTGATACCTCACACGCCCTAGTGGCATCACTTTGACTATTAACCCAATCTATAACTGGCTGTGACTATCTCAGGGCTATAACCAGAAAGCAATATTGATTTGTCCTACATAATTCCATTCACCGAGACCTTTAATTTGATACCCCACAAGCCCTAGTGGCATCACTTTGACTTCTAACCTAATCTATGACTCATGTGACTATCTCAGGGCTATAACAAGGAAGCAATATTTAATTTGGTCCGACGATAATTCCACTCATCGAGACCTTTAATTTGATACCCCCACAAGAACTAGTGGCATCACTTTGACTTTTAATCCAATCCGTGACTCACGTGACTATCTCATGACAATAACCAGGGAGCGATCTTTAATTTGTCCCCACATGATCCCCTCATCGAGACCTTAATTTGATATTTCACAAGTCCTAGTGGCATCACTGACTTTTACCCATTCTATGACCAACGTGACTATCTCAGGGCTATAACCAGGAAGCAATATTTAATTTGTCCGACGTAATTCCGCTCATCCAGACCTTTAATTTGATAACTCACAAGCCCCTAGTGGCATCACTTTGACTTTTAAACCAAATTAACACAACGGCCGCCTGTATAAACAGTGCCTAACTCACAAGCCCTAGTGGCATCACTTTGACTTTTAACCCAATTAAACGCCGCCTGTATAAACAGTGCCTAACGCGTGAGCAAAAAATGGCCAAATAGCCACTCTCCTGTTGCTCTCCCTCCTACCTTTCCTGCTCCGTAGCCTTCCTGCGTGCTTTCAAGTCCGCCAGCCAGCGCCGCTTCTTGAAACTATGCAAAATAGTTGATTTTTTCTAGCATTCCCCAGGCGGCGCTGCGACGCTTTCGAGGCAAGCTGACAGACACGCGCTGTAGAAGTGGGTGCAGTGTTCGCGTAGGGTCCCTAGAAAATTGTGCTAGTCTGCCGTCCGCGCGCTTTCTCTATGGGAAGGCGTGTCCCGCGCCGCTGATGCACGCACAGCGCTGCGCAGAGGGCGCTGCGAGCAATCGGAGCGCCCGAGCGGCCGGAGCAAGAGCGGCCGCAGGCCGGCCTGTGGCGGTGAGCGCGAACACAGGCGGCGCTGCGAAGCGCGCCTCCGTGACGTCAGCTTAGGGATTCTCGCATTTGTCGTCTGCTTCACTCAGGATCGCTCTCCCTGCTGTTTCTTTGCGCTCGGTCAACGTCTGATGCTTGTCCGCACCAGAATTGGCGTGTGAGTAACTTTTTATCATAATAATAGGCTTAAAATCGCATACACTAGCTCATGGTGTCAATTAAAGTATAGTTTTGGATACCGCTACGGAAGAAACGTTGCCGGCGCCACCCCATTTCTTGCGAAGCCGGTCCTGTGCGGAGCGCTAAGAGTCGGAGCTAGGCGTCAGCTTCTCATGTAAGCATTCGAACAAAAGAAACAGTCAGCCGCTAATAACCGACAACAGCGAAAATGCAAGACCAAAACAAATTCTAGGTCTTAGGGCTGTCGGCTTCGGCAGACGGCATCACAATTCCCGGTAATCATATGTAAGGTAAAACAGTTTTTGCAACCTTGCCGAACGCTCGAAAGCGTTTTGTCACATCACTTTACGTTGTCAAGGCATGAACGTTTGCCGACATGCACTATAGACTGCAAAAACTGTAGGTTCAGTTCCAAATAGCCCAGTGTGTATATACGCGCGTGCTGATTCTATACCAGCCATCTAACCAGTATGGAGGTTTATTGAGCAAAACGAGTCACGTCTTCGTTAAATTTATAGTAACACATATATGTTTGTTAAGACCTGGAGGGATATTTCGGAACATTTTGCACAGCGGTATCTTCCCGATATTGGGATATGCGTTATAGGAAAACTGCACTCAAGAGGAGGAGGAAGAGTAAGGGGAGGAGGGGAAAACTTTGTTTAACAATTAAATCGATCTGGCTAGTGGGCCGAGTCCTCAGTCCAGGACAAGAGAGTAAAAGTAATTTTCTTCAAATCATAGAACGCCATCCCGAATAGAATAGGATTTGTTCTTCGCGCCTGGAAGGGTTGAAAAGCAATAAAGAGCTACTTGGAATTTTTCTCAGCTTCGAGTCTTGTAATATATGCAGGTATACTATTTATTACGTTACTTAGCGAGTATATCATGCCTTCAACACCGTAATCATGTCATCATTGTTCGAGTTAAGAGTCAGTTCGTTATGATAACGATATAATTACGATAGAAATTCGGAGCACAAAAGCCGCCTTCGAGTACTGTGGACCACGTTGTTTAGAGCGCGATCGCGGTGGCGTAGCACAAACCTTCTCATTGTATTTGCATGTGAAAAACAAAGCACGCTGCGGATATGCACCTTCTTGCACGCAGCCGTAATGAAAGCCAATTTGTGAAGAAGGGAACGTATGCCATGCAAAATGAAGGAAATATCCACACGACCTTCGTGAGGCTCCCAAACATCCCGAAACCTCCTAATAAGAAGTTTAGTGACGGCGCAGGAAAATTAATGCGTTGGGCAGAAAAAAAAGCAAGAAACATTAATCCGATACAAGACAACAACGAAAGAAACACAAGAAAGCCGCTTCATTTCCTGCTGTGCGATGAGCGTGTAGAGGCCGCTGCTTGGTACGTAGTATTAGACTGTTGAGTCTTCATAGGAGCATCTCAAAAATATTGCAGGGAAGCCTACGCATTTTGAATACTTATCGAGAAGCTCTGATCGCTGATCCTCGCGAATAAGCAAGAAAGGACGAGTTACACACGATCTTCTGACCGATACTCTGAAGAAAGTTGTTCTCTATCTCTTCGTGTATTGTAAACTTGTGGGGGATACAGCTTCAAATTATTCAGATGCGTCAGAAGCTTGCAAAATAACTGAGTCGCTAGAAATACGCTTTTTAACGCACTACAGCAACGAAGCGGGCGATTTCTAGCCCAGGCACTGTTGCCCCTCACAAGCGGAGTGTAGCAGACGACAGCGGCGCGAATCCCTAAGCCGACGTCAGAGCCAGGGGGCGCACTCAAAGATCTCACCGCCAATACTGCGCGGGAAACGCGAGCGCGCATCGGGGTTTGTCGGCCACTTAGAGCGGTGAAATGGAATGGTACGAGGTACATCAGCTCACAATTGAAGGTACGATAGTACTATAAGACCTTTTAGTTTCACGCCCCGAGTTTTTCGCGAATTGGGCTACGGAGCCTCTAGGCGGCCGTTGAATTTCGCGAGTGAGACCGAAGGATGAAACCGCAGCAACCAGCGTAGCCGTTTCACTACCACCGCTTGGACCATTATTAAAGTAAAGCTTTCTATGTCTCACTGATGGCCTATGTCGCCTTGAAAAAGCACTGCGGGAAAGCCAACTGTCTCTGACGACGGTGATGTTTGTGAGTAAAGTGAGAGGGGAAAAAAAAAAAACGCTCTCGTGCTCAGAATCGAAGCTGTCTCCGTCGCGTTTTGAAGCCGACGTCTATCTCAATGCGCAATTCCAACATGGTCAAAGCAATTTGGATTTGGAGAGGAGTGCATGGACGTGCACATGTAATTAGTCAGAAAAATTATTCACTCCTCCACTCCGCAACGATGGTTGAACACGAAGCTTTCTTCGCGTGAAATCAAACGGCAAAGGGTCGATTTCAAATCCGGCGCGATCATAAGTCCAAAATGCGTGCGAGTCAAAGTGAAAGCTCAATGAGTCAAAGTTAAAACTCAGACGACAAGGAAGCGCTCACAAGAAAGCTTCGCGTTCAACCACCAATGTTCAGACAGTGAGATCCCGTTCAAAAAGAACTCCCTCCGGCACCAGCAGCTGTGTTTGTTCCACATCGAAACTACCGGGTCATTCCCGAGCGTCATTGACGGTGACAAGCACGCAGCTGGCTGGTAGGCTGACAAGAAGAAAAGCGAAAGCTTGAGTAAAATGTTGTGCCAGCAAAAACTTGTTCCTATATACAGGCGAGCCTGCTTATAACGAACACAACGGGAAACCGAAATCACTTCGTTATATCCGCTTTTCGCTATATCTGGACAGAAAATCTATGTATACCAATGGTAACGGGAAACGAAGATTTGTTCGTTATAGCCGCTATATTGTTAAAACCGGGTTCGCTATAAGTGGGCTATACTGTACTTTGGGCAGAGTGCGGGGGGAGGGGGGATAAAGCAAGGTATATATGGTCATGACAGTATAAATAAACCTCAATATTTTTACTCCTTGGTTTCAAACAGCCACGATTATATGATTCGCCATAACACAAATATTCTCCCGTTTTGCTTTCCCCGCGTGCGTCTCGCAATTCTCTCCGAGTGTGCGGGTGATCAAAAAGAACCTGTGTAATGACTTGCAAGCGAAGTTACTGATTTGCAGCCGGGTTTTATTAAAAATCAGTTTCACGTACCCAATGCTGGCGAATGTTTCAAATCGTGGTATTCACGAAAATTACAGGCACGCAGAAGAGGTTTGATGTGTACCCAAATTTTTGAAAATTTCGAGGTAAGCGTGTTGGGTTAAGCGAAATGCGAAAAATGTATGGCCAGATCACTGGAATAACAGCTAGTGCTGGTAACAAACGTTCCAATGCACAGGGACGCTTCCGGAATACAGGCCAAAAATAATTTGCAGAAAAAAACAATTTTTTTAGTATTGCTGAAAAAGAACTGCGTGATGCTCGCCTGTTTTCGCGTTCGCATCTGGTCCCAAAAAAAGTGTTCTCGCCCTGCCGAAAAAAACCATTGGCCAACCAATTGGGCCAATTTGCCACCCAATGGGTCCAAATGGAAACCCAATGGGTCCAATTGGACCTATTGGAGCGATCCGAATTGGGCCCATTGGCTCGATTAGGATGGCCAGTTGGGGCCAATTGGACCCATTGGCTTCCAACTCTATAAAGTTAATACTACTGACTGCTCCAACATGAGTGACACAATCGGGGAGCCGTTGTGGATAGTATTTGGATAGTATATCAATTACGACAACAATTGGCTGAAATTTAATTTCTCTCTCTCACCCTTAATTGAAAACCTTCAGAAAATGTTCAAACTTCACCTTACAAATGTATATTTATGAGGGCAATTAATTTTGATATTACAATCAAGCAATTCAAGATAAAGTTCTTGAAAAACATAACTAACAAACACTAATGAAAACTTCCCGACACGAGTAGCAAAATTGCTATCTCTATGCAACATTGTTTTGAAAATAAACCCCGATCTAATCCAATCGAATCCAATCCACAGACGGACAGTGGATAAGTGATGTTCAAAGTGGTGTTGCGGTGTAGGTAGTGTAGGCGTGTTGGTCGGTTGCAACACGCAGTCTTCTCTGACTGCATTGCATTGGAAATGTAAGGTGGTCTGCAAGAGTGTGAGAAGTGGCGACGATGATATCGCACACCCATAGCAGTGTGTTTCAAGATGCATCTTATACGCTGAACGCCCGCTAAGCCTCGCAACCGAAGGAAGAGTGTCTCTTTATGTGAGTATTTCGCCCCGAGCGCGACCAGGTACAGTCGGCCCCTGGCGGCGGCGGGACGAACCGCTCCTAGTGGTGGATGGCGCTCTCTCGCGTCGTCTGCTTTTTCACGTTGCGTGCGGCGAAAGACGCGTGCTGCACGCGACAAAACAACCAATATGTGTGCTCGTTTGGCAGTAAGCAATGACAGTAACCTCTGCGTGCTCGTTTCTATACAAACGCAATAATCAGCGGCCTTTGCGGGTTAATGCGCTGGTTTAATTCCACGAAACATCTTCGCTGTGGTCACCGGGTTGAGTGTCAAACGTGTTATAAATATTGCTTCCACACATTGCACTTTTCGTATTGTTGAGTGCAGTCGTCTGCCGTTTCGGGAACGTCGAAGGGTGATCTTTGAAGCTGGCGTGGCGATTATTTCAAGGATAAAAGTTTAGTACACCAAAACGGGTAAGAAGCGACAAGACCTGTGGGCATACGCGTGCAAATTCCACACCCTTGTAAAATTTCGCTGTGTCCTTATAGAAACAAGACACAAACAAAAACATTACACCGCACACGACCCGTGCGCTATCGCCCCCATACATTACCGGCCACGTATTTTATGCCCGCAAGCGCCTGTGTGATCGTGTTCTTCCCGTACTTTTTCTAAAATAAATATTTTTCATTTTTGGACAGTCTTTGGTTATACTCTGGAGGAGGAGGAATAAACATTTATTCAACTGTATCGAGTTGCTAATTTTACGTATTATTTAAAATACGTTCCTATCGATGCGCAAGAGTTTAGGGGGAATTTTTCGGTAAAATTAAGCCGTTGTGAGTTTGCGTCAGTCATATGGCATTTCGTGTGTCCTTTTCATATATATCATTTTCAAATCCGACATGAATCACCTTGTCCAGAAACGTGTCTCACTCAGCATAACCAAATGCCTAATTTGTTCACGTCTTAACCTCGGTGGACCTAAGTTTAAAGAAAGAGGAGAAAACGCGTAATATATAATGCACGTTGTTGCCCACATGTGTGTGGGGTGTGCGCATGACTCGCTGGTTTTTTTATTTTTATTTTTTCCCACAATGCTTGCTTTCAATGCAATTTTGAAAAAGGCGTCTCACAATTCCTGACAATCTCGGACCAAAGGGGGGTTAATCATTTTGGAAAATACGTGTACTGCTTTTTCACCGCTACAGAACACGATGCCTAGTGTAGTTTCGATTGTAAGTACTGATAACCATAGTTTGGCTTTTCGCGCGCGTTACATGCGTTCTCTTCTCGCTGCTCTTGCAACGTTGGCAGGACCCCTCCCCCTTCCCGAAAAAAAAATGAAATGCGCAGAATTTCACTTTTTAACCAATCCTCAAGAATTAAATGCCAAGACAAAGGCGATGGAACCCGTTACGCTGATTTGCAACGAGAAATAAAAAGTAAATGTTTTACTACATATGCAACAGCCCAACTTCATTTATTGCCATCTTTAGGGTTCGTAAGCGACCTTATACGCAAGAATGCAAACATCTCGCTGTTGCAGGCACCTGTTAGATTTTAAAAGGAACGCAAATGGTCAACAGAGCAGCAGTCACAGAAAATTTGTGCTCACTTTGAGGTCCCAGAAGCTTGGTTTGCACACTGTAAACCTGCTTGTAACTTTGCGAAAACCTATAGCTAAACATGAGATGTTGATTGTACTGCGTGCGTTGACAATTCAATTCGCAAGTTCACTTGCGACGAAAGCTTTAAATAAGTGATCCGAAACCGTTATTCACGAAACCTAGCTTCCTTCAGAGTCGCTAAAATTTCATTTAAAAGACCCGTTAGAGCGGTTACATTTATATCTCTGCGCTGATCAAAATTCAGTAATTTTATGTTGCCTTTTGAACACACAAAAAATATCGTAATCTCTTAGAAAGAATTTCGGGGCAGTTAAGTAGTGTTACCATTTCAGAGCATCCCACAAATGAAAGAATGCGTCATGCTACCAGTGAAAGGGATTGAGACTGCCGTTGTAAACAGAATTTCAGAGATCGAGGCTTCCTGATTTATTTCTATTTATGCTTTTATTGAAGGCTCAAAGCCATAGTCTGGAAAAATCGAGCTTGCTACGAGCCACAGCGTACAAGTTCATTGTCACAATTACGGTCATTCTGAAATTCCCGATGAGTCGTCGCGTTTTTTGGCGTAATAATGAAAACTGACTGCCGGTTCTCCCAGCAAACCACGAAAGTCCATAGGATATCCACAAATGGTCACAATATCCAATGTCATTTCAGGACATTCATGTGATGTCCATACAATGTTTCACCCAAGATCATCTGCTTGCGGACATCCATGCGATATCACTGCAGGTGTGTTAGTATAACATCATTACGCGATATTGCTAGGATGTCCACAAAGTTACATTTTTCCTTACACTGAGAATTCGCATTCATAACGCGGTGTACATATGGGGCCCCAGCCACACAAAGTGTGTCTTAGTTCAAATCACCCCTCATCCCCGTCTTTCCTTAAGCTTCGAAATATTTTCTGCCTGTTTCTAACTATATTTTAAATGAAGAGCGGGTAGTTTTTTGATTTCGAATTTGAGCGAAATCTGGTTGCCTTTCTGTTTGATTCGGGAATTGCATTCTATATTTTAGGCTGCTTGATTTATGTGGATGAAGAACAAGCGGGACTGTTGATTTTCTCATTTCTCATTTTCTCCGAGCACTGGTACGCAGCCTGCATGAGTACGGAACCAGTATGGAGCCCGCTGAGTAGGCAGGACTCTTGTCACCCAAATTTGATGCTTTGGATGCGAGCAGGTGCATTGCATGATGCAACTCACGCGTCTGGGTGTTGTTTGTTTAGTTCTTGCGCGATGGAGTGGCGGGCCTCGTCCAGTCTTGTAACATCGGGGGAGATGAGGGTACGGCCGCGTAATTTTGCAGCGGTTTACTGCATCGTGAATACCCTCGTTGGGTAAGCAGTCGAAGGCTTTGCGAATGTCCAAAAGGACGACAAAGGCCATGGTTTTTGGTAGCTTTCGCGTTTTATAGTGCAGAGACAAGGTCAGCAATTGAATCCATGGCACTGCGCTGGCGGCAAAAACCCGTCTGCTGCTCAGGTTCAAGTTGCAGATTCGCACATACTGGTAATTCGAAGCGTGCGAGCGCCATTGATAATGTTGGAGGCAGCGCTCGTGAGTGAAATAGGACGAAAAGAGGAGAAAAGTTTGGGAGATTTGTTCTTTTTTAGGACGGGAGAGACAAGTTGGAGGCCAAATTGAGCAGGGAGGGTGCCGGAAGACCAGTGGAAGTTGCAAAGTCAAGATGGCGCGAGCGCTGCCTCTCGGCTACGTTTCCGATATCCTGGTATGTGATGCCGTCAGCCCCGGGCGCACTTTTTCTTTTTGCATTTTGAATGGCCCACACGAGCTCGGCCGCCATGATTTTCAAAAGCCGTGCTGGGGGGGAAGGAGGGAGCGGGCGCGCGCTTGGCGTCAGATTCTTCCTTTTTGGGCTGCGGCAGGGTTTGCGCGAGAAAGCTCGGCCGCGTTTTTTCCACTTGTATGGAGTGGGCGAGGAGGGGGGGGTGGGGGGTTGTATGCCGGGGTGTCGGAGAGGGCGCGAAGCAAGTGCCGTGCATTCGCCACAACCCCCCCCCCCCCCCCCCCCCCCCCCCCCCCGAGCGCAGCATCTCCGTACTTGCTTGGCGTATCGTCTGACAAAAGCGGCGGCGGTGGAGAAGGACCGAAGGAAACCATCCTCGCCCTCTCCGACGGGGAGCTGGGTTCCCGTGGTTCCCGCGCTTTTCGGTCGCTCACTCGCTTTCGCTCGCCTGTTCTGCTCGAAGGACTACGCGTCTCAAGTAAAGTGAGACGCGTAGTTCTCTAGTTCACTTCTAGTTCATTTTAGTCTCAAGAGACGGGAAATCGACGGCTGTGTTCGGTTCCTGTCTTCGGCTGCACCCAAGGAGGTTGTATAGAACTTCCTTGGCTGCACCACACGGTTCTCAGATCACCGATCGGCTTCACTTCAAGGACCCGGCCATCTCTGTTCAAGGTATTTCTTCTTTGCGATTGTGATGCTACTCGCGACCCCAAAATTACTGTTTGGGTATTTTCTTCCAGTTTTCCTCTGAGACTGCCAGTGAATACATCACAAAAACTTCATCCCAGCCCCTTGATCAACGTCTCCAGTAGCAGGTAAGAAACTATCATAATGTCAGCAATAAGCTGAAGCTAACCAAGATATACGACATTTTTTTGCAGGACAACTAGCGTTTTCTCCAGATTCTGCCATTCCAAGAAGGGTCCCTAGCATTTCGTTCCTTTTCCCTTTCTTCAAATTTTGCTGCCGCTCTTTCTGCTGAAGAAACAAGATTTCTGGATCAAACACAAGATTTCAACTGGCGGCCCAACTTCTCAGAAGCAAATTTAAGAAGACGTGAACATGAATCCAAGCACGTGCCTTCTTTTGCGTAATATTTTAGCATGCAGTATAGTAGACTAAACATTGCTTTTCCGGCCTGTTTCTTAGGTATTCTGGCAGCTCCTATTTTCTCTGGTGTTCTGTTTAACTTCATGATAACTTTTATTTAAAATCTTTTGTGGGTTTATTACATTTAAATTTTATTCTTTGCTTAAGTTTTCACGGCTTCAAGTTGAATCACTTTGTTTATTTGGCACTGTTTTTATTCAAAAGCCGAAATCTTTGCTGTGTTTTTTCTCTTGTCTCATTTTAGCTGCACAGCAAGAAACGATTCATCTGAGAAAGATTCATCTGCAAGAAAGATTCATCTGTGCACGCCTGTTGATGGTGAGTTTGTATGTAAAGTATTTGACCCGCCCGGTTGATTGCAATTTTCTTTTAACCTGTCACTCTTTCAATAGGCAGAATGGTGTAAGCAGCTGTTACAATAATAGCTATTTAACAAGCTTTTAATTGTGCTGTTTTTATTTTTTTTAATGTTTTCTAGGTCTTGAACTTCCAGCAAGGTTCATCTGGTGGATATTGAAATGATTTTGAAATAAATACCATTTTTCTTTGCAATAAAAATTGGGGATGGTTTCATGTCACTAAAAATAATATATAAATAGTTATAATAATAGTATAAGGTCCTGAGAATGCCTCCACATGGCATCAAATGGACATTATATGATGTCGTCCGGATATCTGTGAAATGGCCACAGAAAGTTTCCATGAATTTTAAGGACATCCTGTGGATATCCAGACGAAAGTATTTGTGGATGTCTTTTCCGAGGCAATAGGGACATCGCCTGAATATCCTGTGGACATAACGTGGGCGTTCACGAATATCCTCTGCACATTGGATATCGGGGAAAGGGTTACATTGAATGGACATCCACAGATTTTTTTATGGTTTGCTGGTATACATTGAACGTTGAGTAACCGAACTACAGCATACCACTCTTGTTTGCACCTTTCGTGCGCACATACGGCGAGAAAAAGGCACGAAGAGCGCCCACAGTGTGCATTCTTACGGGCCGCTCAGCGGAGCATCCACACTAGCAGCGCGACTCTGGCGCCACCTACATGTCGAGCTCGCGGCGAATACTGTTTATATGCGAGTTTTCCTTGCCATTTTCACCAATCATAGCGTGAGCGGTGTTATTAAGAATTAATTTGTCTGCCTAAATATATTTCAGGGCTGTTCATGTTACGATTGACGGGTTCACGACATCGCCGCGCAACGCAGTTCGCCATGCATGGGACGTTGTTGAAGAGGTGAGCTCACGCCACTCAACATTTTAGTGCCTTGTTTTAATGCGCGAAACTGCGGTTTATTATAAACTTAGGACGATGCTATATGTACTACGTAGTGAAGTCCCACCGGAAATTGCTATACGCACTACCCATATAGCGCCATCTATGAGGCGTTGTCAGAAACGCTCCCGAGCTTGCTTGGTGGCGGGCTGACGCGACCTCCGTACGAACGGCAACCTACCTTTTCGGTCACGGCAAAGTTTGCGCTGTAGTCATGGGCGTGAAATAGATTATGGCTGCCCACAGGGTCGTTTACGACGCGTTTGAGCTTTTCATCGAGGCAGGAACAGAAATTACGCGGGCAGCTGGTGCACAACATACGGTTGATACGGTGTTGATCAACATATCGTATGTTGGGTCGGGCCGGCCGAGTCATTTTTTGTTTGTTTTATTTTTGAGTTTTGTATAAGCAAGTATGTGTAGCCCGAAGCTGTTCATTCCTGGGTATTGCCAACTCTCTAAATAATAACCCACGGCGGCTTTATTCGCCTTAATAAGATTTCTCAGGCGCCAGTTTGCTCAGATCTCGCATGGTCTCTCATGGCTGCAGGGGGTACAATGTCTCGGGTTCGATTCCCGGCAGCCAAGGCTGCGTTGAATTTACGATGAAGGCGAAAAATTACTGTGCGTACCCGATGTTTCGATCAACACTAAAGATCCCTGAGTAAGATGTCTACAACGCTGCCCCGTGCCATCTTAGCGCGTTGTGGTTTCGGCGGCGCACAAAAATCCAGTTTTAATTGACTACGCAGCAGTCATCTAAAGCATGTTCTACAGGAACTCCTCAGTACAAACGGGAGAACGTGCACCTGTGCTCATATGTGTTTGTAGGACTGACAGCTCTTTATACCTTTCTCTCTCTCTCTTTCTACGTTATCCTATCACTCCCCCTCTACTTCCCTTCCCCTGCACTGGGTTGTATGCAGGTGAGCTCTCTGTCGCGCTCAAAATATCCCCAGTGAATTTCCTTTTTTTTTTTCCCGTCGCAAACCACGACCACCGCACTTGCCTCGAGCTGTTAAAGTTGGCTTTTCCGCATGGCGGTTAAGCTGTGCAAGAAAGTCACCGGGGCTAAATGTGATAGTAAGAAACGCTTCTGATGTAAAGCAGCTCATCCATAGTTTTTAAGAAACGCTTAGGACACATTCTTTAGCAGTGTGACCTTTAAAAGTTTCACACCCCTCCTCCCACTCGGGCCTTCTTTGGTAAATAAAGGCGGTTTCAACATGCAGACACAGGAAAAGGAAACAGGACGATGTAGAGACTTTTTTCTTTCACGTACATAATGTTACATGCTAGCAGTGCCATTTGTCCACCACGTTTAGCTTTGTGCATTGTAGCAGTTTCTTACCAAGATCCAAAGACTCGCTAAAAAAAATTTCACATCACGAATGGTAAAAAAAATTATCTCTGTAAATTATGTGGAAGCAATGCCCATCTCTTAATTGTTGACACTTTCTAGTTTATCAGAGCTGCTGCAGCCAAGCGTCATGTTACATTTGTAAACTAGAAAATACAGGAAAGAGGCCATTCTAAGCAGAAGGAATTATATTGATTAGCATCTGCGTTTGTTTGAATTGTGTTTTCCAACTGGCAGGGCAACTGCTATTATTTCTGTGCACATCAGATGTCCACGATTTTGCTCCAGTATGTGACTCTTAGGTGGTTACATGCTGATAAAAAGAATTCTGTGCTATCTTCATTCATACACTGCAACTCGTCCATGCTCATGGTGAGCATGCAGGGTGCATGTGTGACGCTTAGCATGGTAAACGTCAGGCGACGTCTGCTCAGTTGTAACGAGAATATGTCTACTCCAGAATGCTTAAGAATCAATCGGGAAAAACAGTCAACTCAAAACAACCTGAAAAAAAAAAGAAGCACCCTCCACCCTAAACGAAAAAGAAGACAAGAAGAACGAGTTAACTATTTTACATTGTTTTCAGGTTATCCAAAAATAAGTCTCCATGCAGAAGGTCCACGAAAGACTGTTGTTACTGTTGTTTCTTACACTTTCAAGAACACATCACACTGCCATTGTTTTACAATATAAAGTAAATTTTTATTACACCATATCCTCAGCTTCAGGTGGTGTTGTCCTTTCTGGGTGACCTGTAAAACCAAAGGTGCAATATAATTAGCAATACAGCTGTGCTCCTTATATACATGATAGAAATAGAGCAAAAAAAAACATACATGGCAAAACCCAGGACCTTTGTTGCGTTGTTTTCTTCATTTTGTGTTATTTTTTGTCCTACTGGCCCAATTTCAATTCTTGAAACCAACTTTCGTGAAAACCTATTGAGCATGATTTTCCATACCAACTCTATTACATGAAATGGCTGCACAATACTTTTTGCCTAAATGTAAATGTGGCTAAGAAATTTCTTCATTATTATTTTGAAGCAGCCAGTTTTTACTGACAGTCACAGAAAATCGGGGCAGATGGTGCAGAACTGTATGCGACGTACCACACAGTGTGAAGTGGTGTCCAATTTTTTTGCAATCACTTGTTAGCCCAACTGGAACCACACCACCTACAGAAGCTGTAGTAGTCTTTGACATAGCCTTATAAATTGACGTGAACCTTTATCCCTCAGTTAGAACTGATATCCTTTTTTTGCTGCTTGGTGCTGTTACAGTAAGAACCACATTTTTTTAGGAAAAAGGAATTGCCACCCAAAGAAAACCACTTCTGATTCAAAATAGCAATGTACAAGATTAGAATCATACTGCAGAATGGGAACGTATACATGTTGCCCTCCCCAAGCTACCCCAGCACTTGCACCCTCCCCCATGCCCTCTGCCTCTTCCTTCGTGAAACTGGATTTGCCGGCCCCCTCAAGATAAAATCCTGCTGACGCCCATGCTTATACATAAGGAACCAATAAAGTGTGCCGCTGGCCGAATTGGTTCTCAATGCATACATACGAGGCTGATTCAAAGAGAAACGATAAGAAAAAAGGGCACGGGTGCCTTCATGGTCTGTCCCACAACTTTCACTACAACTTGGAACGATATTTTGGCCCTGAGAAAGATATACGCCTCCAGGCCTATTCGGCACTAGGAAGCGGATCCAAGCATCGGCACTGACTCCCCCCATGTCCTATCATTACTAATAGCTTGACACTTGTTGATTAAAAAAGTGCTTGTCCTTATGCGTCATCGCACTTGTAACAATGCATGCAACGACATTTAACGAGGCGAGGGGAACGCGCTGAAGGCATACAATACGCGCGTTCGCACCGTTCGGTTGCACGGGCAGGCTGAAGGACCCACGCGACGTGCATGCATGCTCGCGCATCGGCTGGAAAGGCTGGTGAAGGAAACGTAAGCTCGGTTGGTCGATGCGGGTCTCCTACTTCAACATCAGTAAAGCAAGCGTTACGGGACAAAACCAACGAGGCCAGAAATACCTACCTTCAGATTGGCCAAGCCGTCTTCGAACCACTGCGGTGTGTTGACGGCGCGATCGGGAAGTTGCCACGCCAGCTTGACGGCCCTGGCGCGAATCGTGTGCATCAGCCCGGCCCAATACTTGCGCTTTATTACCGTGATTTGCCGCAACAAGATTGGTGGCACCGATCCATCCATGGATCGGTCAAAAGCGACGAAAAGCAGCCATGTCGACCGTCCGAACGCTCGAGACCACGTACGTTAAAAAACATAAAAAAAGTGTTTCTGACAGCACCCATAGATGGCGCTATATGGGTAGTGCGTATAGCAATTTCCGGTGGGACTTCACTACGTAGTACATATAGCATCGTCCATAAACTTAACCCATTGTTCGCTTTTGCCACTCACTTTGTGAAGGTCCAGCCAGCCTGCGGCGAGCGGAGCACGGCATGGACAATGGCCTGTGAAAAATTGCTTTAACGACGAACTGTCTGCATGCTGTGTATACAAACAGAGCAATAAAGATATTCATTCATTCCGAGAGTTCTTGTATTTGTGATACAGGTAACCAACGCACTGCAGCGGCAGCTCAGATGGAGTGGCTGCGGCAGTGGGATGAACCAAATAAAAGTGCAACAAGTTGGCGGCCAATGGGAAGACCTATTGGCGTTCCAATGGGTCGGCCAATAGGTCGCCCAAATGGACGGCCAATGGGGTTCAATTGGACGGCCAATGGGTACGCCAATGGGTGCCTAAAACATTATTGGCCGACCATTTGGTCGACCAATTGGCCGACCCATTGGAACGCCAATAGGTCGGCCAATGGTTTTTTTCGGCTGGGCGAGCTTCTCAATGCAACTGTTGGTCGCCAACGCTATATTCTATCTTTGCTGTGAAGCAGGCAAAGCATATGTTTTTCTTCCTGCCGTTTTGGGACTTTTTGAGACACGTCGTCGTCCACATGATCAGAAGCGTCTTCCCCAGCTATATCAACGATGTAGGCGCCGGACAGCACTCCGCTAACGGGACATCGGCCGCGCACAGTGCGTACCCCGTGCAAATTTGCCGTTCGCGACGGTGTTCGGCGCGTAATGGGAGCTAAGCTTTAACCGAGAGCTTATCAGCTGCCTGCAGCGGATGTTGCATTGCGTCCTATTGTCAACATTTCGAGATATCCGTGATCCCCGAAAAGACGTCTCAAGACAAAGGGTGGAAAATGTCGCCTATGGCAGGTATATGCACGGCAAAAAAAAGGTTTCGACTTAACCAATATTTCGAGATATCCGAGTTCGAGTTATGGAGAGATCACTGTATCTGATGACTGAAGGTGATAAAACTTCGTATGCATGTGCACACGTCTTGTTTTTTTATTCGGCATTTACATTTAACAGATTCCCAGCTGACTGGACGTAACTGAGGGGGCCGCGAAGACGTGCGCTTAAGGGCCTCCAGATCAACGATGCGAAAGGTCAGGAGGCACCGGTTCGAGCTGCTTTATTTACATACACGTACAGGGGACAACATCTTGGGAAACTTGCAAAGAAAGACGGTTCCAAAGAGCCATAGAAAAAAGCGGAGCGCCGCCACACACCACACACATTTTCACGCGCTAATCCATCAGTTAACAACGGCGGGGGTATTCACAAAGAACGGTTGTTTGCTAGCTGAAGTCCCGCATGATATTTCCAAGCTGGAAAACGATGTCTTGCCGGCAGTGTTCCCGAAGCCCCCGAGTATGTGTCCGAAATCGGTTCGACACATACTCGGGGGCTAGCATAGCGACACGATTCCGCGGTTTTTACAAGGCTCGATCCTTCATAATACGCGAAAACGTACTCCTGTCACTTCACGCTCCGGTTAAAACACTTCGTACTGGTAAGAACCAACTTATTTGGCTAATCTGGTTTGTCGACAGAAACGGATAGGGTTCGAAAAGGGGCAGTTAAAATGGGCTGAAACCCGCCCAGAAATAGGGCAGAACTACGAAGGCAGCAGCGGCACGGCAGAGCGCCGTCCGCCGCTGCCCATCGCGCCGGCCGGCCACCGCGCTCCGATTGACTGCAGCGCCGCCGCTGCATGCATCACGGAGGAGCCCCCTT
The DNA here is from genome assembly GCA_013339765.2 of Haemaphysalis longicornis. Taxonomy (NCBI): domain Eukaryota; kingdom Metazoa; phylum Arthropoda; class Arachnida; order Ixodida; family Ixodidae; genus Haemaphysalis; species Haemaphysalis longicornis. The sequence continues at coordinate 147,788 of JABSTR010001162.1, forward strand.
CGCGGCCGGCGGACGGCAGACTAGCACATATTTCTAGGGACCCTAGTTCGCGACTCGCGAGCAGTGACGTAAGGCGGGGTGTCCGCCGGCGCGCGCCACAGCGGTGGAGTGGCTGAACTAAGCATCCCTACCCTTCCCATTGGAAAGCGGGCGACGCGTCAGGCAATGATACAGGCGGCGTTGACCCAATCTATGACTCACGTGGCTGTCTCAGAGCTATAACCAGGAAGCAATATTTAATTTGTCCAACGTAATTCCGCTTACCGAGACCTTTAATTTGATACCTCACAAGCCCTAGTGGCATCACTTTTACTTTTAACCTAATCTATGACTCATGTGACTCTCTTATCACTATAATCAGGAAACAATATTTAATTTGTCCCACATGATTCCGCTCACCGAGACCTTTAATTTGATACCTCACAAGCCCTAGTGGCATCACTTTGACTTTTAACCTAATCTATGACTCACGTGACTATCTCAGGGCTATAACCAGGAAGCAATATTTTAGGTCGCTTTAGGTTTGCGGCCCAGCCAATGACCACGTTCTCCATCGCGCGAACGGTCATGTCACGTGGGTCCTGTGTGTAGCGAAACGTTTACAAATACGCATCCCGGTAACGAGCGGTTGCACTTTAAACAAGAGGGAAACACGCATGCTCCACATGCACACGCAGTGCAAATCGGCCGCCAATTTTCGCGATTTTCTTCCGTGGGTGGCGCTGTTGAACGGTGCCTCTGATCATCATCAGCAGCAGCAGCGACACCTGTCGAACTTTCGGGCCCTACGGCCGTGGCAAAAACTCCCAGCGAGCGAAGACCACGCTCACGCAAAAAAAAAGAAAAGAAAAACACGTGCCGGGAGTTGTGGGCGAGACGGCTAACTGCGCGCCCACAACTTCTATTTCCCGCCGCTACGGAAAAAAGTGGCGCTAGTGTCGCGCGGCAAACTCCAGGTTCCGGTCTCTATAGGCTGCGTCTTTCGAAGTTGGTTTGCTGGATTGGCAAAAAGAAAGTGCCAAATGAGAAGCGAAAATGGGCTTTTTTTCTTCTGGCAAAAGACAAACCTGATTGGCTTCCTATTGGTCATGCTGCAGGAATACTTTACAACCACCGTAGTGGAGCGTAGCAATCTCAAACTGAACGTCGCTTTAAATTTCAAACACTTTTGGACAGTGATATTCGAGATGTGTACAATTATTGTCTGGCTATAGGCTGCAGCAGTTAAAGGGACACTGAAGTGAATTGTCAAACTCCCGTTTTTGCTTGTATTGGGTAGACTGGCTCAAATAAACAGTTTTCATCGTTTGTCCTGTCGATACGGTGACATGCACGGTCTGCAGCGGCCGCACCAACTAAAGCAGTGACGTCCACACAAGATGGATGTGATAGGACGATGTCCAGGATTATTGAAAACAGTTTTGGTTTCAGTTCTGTGAAACATCATGCTCGGCATGCGACGTTATCGGTGGCTAGGCATTCTCGATCTCAGTAATCGGCCTACCGCGCTTCTGCCATGTTGTCGGCTGTAAAAATGCATCAGGTAAGCCTGCCAGCACGACTTGGAATCGTAACACACTAGCCGAGGCATACACAGCGGATGAACGCCCTCCGCGTCACCGGAGACGCTAAAATGAGACGCGCTTTTCCCCCCCCTTTGGAGCTTGCCTGGCTCGTGCCTGTATTGCAAGAGGCGTGTTCGCACCAGGCCAAGCAGGCCAAGAGTCGGCTGATTTGGGACGTGCCCACAAGCAGTCGGTGCATATGGAGACACCATGCCCAACGAGAACTCGCCAGTGCGTCAGTCTGTCTCAACGTGTTCTGCGAACTCGCTTGTGGAGCAAGGCACGTTACAGCGCAACAATTGTGGATTCAGTATAAGAAAAACTGCCCAAAAACAAATAAATCACCTTCAAAACAAGAAAACAAAACAAAAACAGAAAAAACGTGGTCGGGGATGGAAATATCAAGTATATATATTGCATGGCATGTTTACAGTTTCATTTATAGTTTCAGAATATCTCGTCTCTAGCAACTGCCTTCCTTTGGCAGGAAAGCGTTTGCAGATATGTGGTCGCGCTGCTGGCTGTTGCTCTAGTTCACGCAGCACAAAAAATGCTTCCCACACCTTGGTTTTACACTGTACTATTAATGTTTCGGTTGGTTGTGATTTCTTTGCACCTGTATTAATTTCGCTGGCTCTTCTCCTGCCTTCACTTGGCCTTAGATTATTCTACTAGTGTACCAGTCAGCGAAACATCGCATGTGCACTTGTGTAGAGAGACTTGGACTTAGAGCTTGATACAATCTACAAACTAAGCAACTAAAGGCACATTCTTCCAGGCACAAACGCGTCGCCGCTTAGTTTTAATTGAGCTAACGAATCGCGACGATCAGCCAACGGTTGGCTGATCGCGTTATCGCTCCATGTGGCCGACTAGTTCTGTCGGAAGGTCGGCAAGCCATGCAGAAGCGCAGTCAAGCCAAGCCAAGCCATCTTGTTCTGATGTCATACGAAATGTCATAGGAAATCGGCAAAAATGATGCAAAGAGGAGGACAGTATTGTCGAACTTATTTTTCTGCTGAATAAAGCCGCGTAAACGCAGCTAATTTGCGCTAATAATTCCGCAACGTTTACAAAAAACTTCAGCATCCCTTTAACTTCACCCTCCTGCAGTCTGCCTGCAAATAACGCACGTTTTTGCAGAAGGTGACTAGGTGGAAGGAACTTCTGGAAAATGCAACATTTGAATGATCGCACAAAATGGTGGACTGAGGGGCTCATAAACTGGCTGTCAGACATTTTATTCACAGAGAGGTGTGTTTGTACAACTCCACCAAGATGAAAATACGTTCACAGGCAGCACAATTTCACTGAACAAAAGCAAGCCTCATCACATAACTTGTTCTACTTGCGAATAAATATACAAGCCATTCAAAAACGCTCAAAAGGAAAGTTTAGAAACGCACACGGTCCCAGTCAGTCAACTTAAAAGAAATGTGGAATCTCGTAACAATTCCTTCAAAAGCTGTATAGAGCCAGGAAGTTCTGCATTCCTCTCGAAGAAAAAAAAAAAAAAACTAAAAATTCGTTACCCATCGTATTTACAAAGTGCACATTCGACAAGATCTGCCAACAGACTTCCATCTACAAAACGTCGAAGCTTGTTCCTGTCTTGCCAGTTATCACAGCACAAACGAAGCTTTGCACCACTAATGGGCATTGCCAACGTGATGGCCAAGGATTCTCAAACACCATTTGAACAGCTGTGCACTTTTTTTGCAGTTTCTTCCTAAGCTCCTGATATCTGCAAGTATTTTCTGCATCTCCCCGCTTGTCTCAAAAGTAGGCAGAGTGCGCAACAAATGTTTAACCTTTGCTACGTCCCTTTTGTCTTCGGCAAGTACGTATGATAACTGAGCTGAAAAATTTTCAGCAATATAAATGGTGAACGTAGTGTACAGCAATACCAGTCACTTTTGCTGGGATTCACAGCTGCACGTTTATCTCCGAAAAACTGGGGGCAGTACAGTGTAGACCGCTTATAACGTATGTCGCGGGAGCCGCAAAAATCCGCGCTATAAGCGGTACCGCACTATAACCAAAACGTGCGCGAATTCAACCAAATCGCCACCTACCTCTCAAGTCATCCTAAATTTTTTATCACCCAAACGCACAGCGCCTAAAAACGAAGGAAGGGTCTTTATTTCGTATTATTTTTAACATCAGCCGCTGCTGCCGGGTCTCACATATTGCAAAAGCGCGGTCTTACAAACGGCGAGTGCGGCTTTAACTTCCGTTGTGTTTGTGTTTTGAAAGACCATGGCTGCGTTTTTTGCGCCTATGAAGATGTCGCAGGACATGATAAGAAAGGCCAGCGGGATTTTTTTTTTTCATCCCACCTTGCGTTCACGATGCCGAAGGAGGCCTGCTTATCAGAGCAACGTACTGGTGGTGGAAAATCTTCGCGCGGCTCGCTTGTTCGGGAAAGAGCGGTGGCTTATCTGCACAACGTTCTAAAGCGTGAACCGCATGGAGCGATTTCTCCGCGAAAACGTGCAGCGCACGCCGCAAGCGCGGCGACGCCACGCGGTAAACTGACGTAATGTGTGCGGCGCCGGGTAAGAGGCGGCAACATGGCGTCGGCACTGGCCGTGAAGCGGTGCAGGCAGCCTTCCAGCGAGCCTTCTAACCGCTCGCTGAAATGCCGCACGAGGCGCAAGCGAATATACTCATGCAAGAAAAGAGCTGATAATGTGACCGCAAAGTGGAATATAGACTGCCATCCACGCTGCTTGTGAAAGCGCCCATCAAAAATTACTGCGGCGGTAAGCCTAAACTAAAGTCCCTTCATCTGATCGAGGGACTTTAGCCTAAACACCTTTGGCGCGGCTAGCCGGCTCGGAGCGCTTCGAATCTCCCGCCATTAGGTGCGCGTCTTTCCATTGGTGCAAGTCGTCAGGCTCCTCCCACTGCCACGCGAAGAAGCCCACCGCGAGCGCGGAATCGTAGACGCGAGCATGAAAAAAACGCACGCGCACGCCGATAACAAACGCCGATGTGCGAAAACGGGCCATGCGGTTCACGATTAATAGAAACAACTTGCCATGCGCGGACGGGGAGCCGGTCGCTATCTTCCGAGGTGCATTCAAGCAAGGACAGCTGTGGTTATCACGTACGCGCGAACTAAAGGGTGCCTATTTTTTGCTTCTGTGTCGTAAGTTAGAGAGCAAGGGGTGTGCGCTGCGTCAGATGGCCGATTTCATCATTTCTTTTTTTCTTTTGCTACCCTAAAACGATGCCCCCTGCGCCGATCGATGAGCAGACCCGCCGAAAAACCGCACTATAAACGGTATGGTGCTTCGGCCAACCGCATCTTAGCGGTATGCTTATGCATTGAGTTCTATGGGAGGCAAACCGGGGGTCACGAAAACCCGCGTTATATCCGGTCCCGCACTATAAGCGGTTTACGTTATAAATGGTCTATACTGTATCACCAAAGTTGAAGCTGGGGCAAAAAAAAAGCTCTTGAAACCCCAAAGCACCCCAAACCGCACAAAACAAGTACAACAGAGGTCAAACTCGGTGACCTGAACACGATATTCAGCTTGACAAAAGGGGCGTCATGTATACTTTACTATCATTAGTGAACAAAACAACAACAAAAAATCGCCGCACAATGCCACGCGCACCCAAATCGAAGCTGTCGGGATCGACTGAATCATTTTTGAAAACCTTTCCTCAACTGCACCGCTAAAAGGGCATAAATATGCCTAGCCTACGAGAATTGTTTTAAAAAATATCGGCGATCGCGTGAACAAGGCAATGCTTAGTAACAGTAGAGCACGTACCCTTTCCTTGCCTCAAAAACAAGGACAACTTGTTTCTCAAAACACTGGATAGAAACAAAGTGACCGATATTTACAAGTTTCAGCAATGTACAAGCCAAATGCAGGAAGTTTCGGTTAGGAAACAACCTGCAAACACAATCACACTTCGATTTCCCTCTCCAGAGTTGCAATATAGCCCCGGAGGACACCTGCTGTACCAACCCTGCTTCGTGTTTTTCCCACCGACTTCGTATCTCTGAGGGCATGAAAGCTAGGCCGCACTCAAATGTAAACGGATGTGATTATTACGTTATCCACACCACAACTGTACTCCCATTCCCATAAACATGGCACTGGTCTATCACCAGCCACTGAAAAGTGGCAAAAAAAACCTTGACTTGTCAACAAGCAAGGAAGTACAGTGGAACCCCGATAATACAACCTTCAAGGCACCACGAGAAAGTGTCATATAACCAGGGTGTTGTACGACCGGGGGTGCGGGTAAATTCCAGCTGGTACACGGTCTCATGCGACAGGTGGATTAAGAACTTATTTAAACTAGTACTATATTTAGCGCGTTCTAGCATGATTCGCAAAACTTTAGCTGAAATCCCAAGTCAAAAAAACAAAAAAACAAAACAAACAATGCCCTATGCTTGTGCACCCCCCCCCCCCTCTCTCTCTACTATCCCCTCCACAGCATCCAAGTTAAGCCCACCAGACAAGGGCCGCGCACTACACGACACCCGTGCCGTCTGACGCTAGCCCGCCAGCCTTGGGGGAGCGAGATAAGCCCGACGTGGTCAAGCTAATTAGGAGGGGGAAAAGCAAGTGCGAAACTGCCAAGGCTAAGCGAAACGAATGATAGTACAAAGTGGAGATGAATTAAAAAAAACCCGAAAAAAACAGCATTCCTGTACGTGGTAGAGACGCCCTTTGAACGGCCCTGTGCCGTCGCTATTGTGTTAAAGTGCTCAACACACAGCTGTTTTCATTTCCCACAAGACCCGGCAAACCGAAATGGATAAGCTGATTCAAACTTCGCGAGTAAACCCCTTTGCAGCTAAAATTTTAGCGTGGCTTTGCTGCGGCCAGCGAGTGACCCAAAATGGCGGTGCCAATGTATACGGGTCTCCACCCTTGCGGTGAATGCACATGAATCGAGGCACCCTAGCAAAGAAAGGAGCGGAGTGACAACGCGGCTTTGAAAGACGCTGATAAGCCGAGAGCAGAGTTATAGGGAGAGAGAGCGTCGTGAAAGGAAGAAACTTGGATCAAGCGGGTGGAGAAAGCAGGTGTTCGGTCATCGCCGTGGGGTTGCATCGTATGCGTTTTTGCATTCACTGGCAGCTTAATGGGAACTTCAAATTCACGGTCCGCCTACCACCTGAACTTCAACCTCTCACGGTTGACGCGTAGGTTAGGTTAATGGCCTTGCTTGCGTCTGTTTAGCAAGTGGTCTGGCCCGCCTGCGGACCTTCGCACATCAGGCAGTGTCGAACCAGGGTTCAGAACAAAGAAAGGCCCGGACGAGGCGGCGAAGCGTTGTAAAAGATGGGAAAAACGCCGGTTTATCCGCGCCAAGGTCCGTTGTATGAAGCGGACTGCGTGCACTCAAGCGTCATATCATTGGGGTTTTCAATGCATTGTTTCTATGGAAAGTTTGCTCGGACCGCGTTGATCCGTTGTAAGAAGCGGGTCGTCATAAGTCCAGGGGACGTATCAGCGGGGTTCCAATGTACCTCAGAGTTGCATTAATCAAAGCCCCAAACAGCTCGCCGACATTTGATGACTGTGCTGTACAAAAGTCGACATTTCACTGCGACACTCCTCAAGAGAAGAAGTTTGGTTTTCAGGTTAAGATATGGCACTAAGCTGCAACTTTAGACAGGCTGAATGGACGTGACAGTGCCACGTAGCTAACTATGGCACCGCACGTGATGACAAAAAAAAAAAAACACGTGGCAAGGTTTTATTACCATAGGCAGACTCGCAGGACACAATACGGAGACAATCTGTCGTGCACTCACTGAGTTATTCCTCTGACGCAGACCTGTCTGAATGAATGTTGCGAAAGAAGCCAATGCCAGATGGTTGCAACTGCACTAGAAAAACAGTGCCACGAGTTGCTCGACATAAGGCTGACAGCTGGCCAGACAAACAAGCACTCGTGAAACAAACAACCAAGAAGTTGCTAACATGACTAACGAACACGCACTTAAGCAACCCTTGTTTTTATCACTATTATATACGTGGAAGATCATGCTTACAGTCACTTATTTCGATTTTTATCTTGGTAAACATTGAAGCCCACCATGCACTTGCAATGCAAAAAATTTATGGGTGGCCATTGTAATTGATGCCATGAAGTCTGCGCCAGCAACTTAATTCCAGTTGTCTCAGAGATCCGTGTTGACGAGCTGAATTCACTTCAACCAGGATGGCACCAAGTTTTTTGCAAAATGACGCTACTACTCCTAGCACAGTAAAACTGAAAGTTGGCCCTTTGTACGCGTCTTGCACATCCTGCTAAACACATGGACGGGACCCGCAATTGATGCACACACACATTTTCTAAACAAGTTGAAACAACTTTGGTAGATACACAGCTTGCACCTGCCACAGTGCAACAGCATCGTACACTTCATGAATTGAGACACTCATCATGCCCGACAATGTGACGTGACAACTTATCACAAACGCCCGCCAGTACAGAAGGTTGCCCATTCAAAATACATCCTTTGCACTAATTTGAACACTGCATTAAAAGAAAAGCACCAGATATTCCTGTTGCAAACAACAGGACTTCTGTCGTATGTTTGCGGATATATGGCAGAAGCCTCTGTCCTGGGGGAATCCTTATTGTGGACGACAGGATTCTTGTCAGGAATCCATTAACTCTGCTCCCCTCCCCTCTTCAAAGCAAAGACGTTATCGCACTGGGCGGTTGCTGGGATTCAAAAAAAGAGAAAAGCAATAGAAATTTCTGTCGTATATCTGCGGGTGTGTGGCAGAACCACCTGTCGTGCACGTGACAAAACCCTTGTCGCGTACGACAGGATTCCTGTCAGGAATTCGGACCTCCCCCAACTCAAAGCGGAGACGTCATCACACTGGGCGGTTGCAGGGGAAGGGACCTCCCCCTCCCCACCTCAGTGGAGGCCCGCTGTCACGTGAGCAGGCTGGCCCACTCGTGGAAGCAGCACGTGGTGACCAGCTCCTCCACCAGGGTGTGCAGGGTGGATGCGGTGGACTTGTCGGCGGGCGGCCTCTCCGGCGGGGCGTCCTCCCGGTGCACAAGCTGGAGATCCTGCCGAGTCGGGACAGAGAAAGGACGGGTGGCTTTTTTTTAAAGAGCCACGATGACAAAATACAAGCTTGGTTTATTACAAAGACAGCTTTGTAGTGATAACACCGGGATATCACCACAAATGCCAGAGAAATTTGGGGATATTACGGAAAACAGGTGAAGCAGTGGCGACTTTCTGGCGATATCTTTACGATGTCACATAATCTTGTGTGCGATTTATCGCACACCACCAAGAAACACGACTGGGCAATTGTAGTGGGGACTCTACTTCCATTTGATGGTATCACTCGAATTCAGACGTGTAGCTGACCCACTGACGACTATGCGTTTAACACCGGTCCGTATTATGCCTCTTCTGCCTATAACACGTCACGACAGCACAAAATTCGGAAGTGTTTCAATATTCATTGCATTTTTTCAATTAAGAGGGGGACACTGGTCTTGAGGATATTTTTGTTATTTTTTAGCATATATGCTTGAGATTTACACATGAAGTGCATTTTAACATGATGAGCACAAATATGCATTCAGTTTACATCCATGTGGTGTACGTTCAAAGTTGCGCAACGTGTTATGTCGTTCTGTTTTGGGCCTCTTTTTAATTGTTTACCTATGAAATAATCCGATACTTTTGATCCCTTTGTGCTCAAGAAGGACTGGGGAGTGCAATTGTGCCACTGCACTAATTTCAACATTGTTTCTGAAAACAGTGTAAATTTATTTCAGGTCATCAATTACCAGTGTTTCCGTAAAACGAACTTCATAAAATCTTGTGCTCGCAAAAACACATTCTACATTTTTGTGGTCTTATTGCACTCCTCACTTACAAAGCTTTTGAATGAAGCAAAATGATATAACTCTGACCAGCACATCCCAAGATGTTGTACCTGATGGTTGACCTTGTGGGAAAAGTATTGGTTTTAAGAAAACAGGGCCCGAACCTTGGAAACATTGGTGAAAATGGCTCTTAAGTGACTTCAAAGGGCGACAGCTTTGTAAATACTTATGCCACAGCTACAATATTCTGCAGGTACATTCTTTTAGGCCTGTAGACTGCATATAAAATTAATACAGGAAAAATTGAGTTTTTGGAAAATTTTCGGTCCTCAAGACGCCTTCCTTAAAAGACGTCTTCTGCGGCTGACATGGAGCTAAGTGGGACAAGCTTCCTAGGACCAGTTCTTTCAACTTGAGCAAAGTTGTATTTTGTTTGAATGGCCCTTTTTAAAGGGTTCCTTGGAGGATTTTAAAAAATCCGGCTTTTTTGTACAGCGGTGCTCATGAAAACAGGCTTGATGGGCATAACATGTGCCCGTGCGGGAATATTGTTAAGTATTGTCGACAATACTCTACAATACTCACCCATGAGTATTGTCGACATGTACAGTAAAACCTTGTTAGAGGAGACACTCAAGGGACCCGGAAAACATGTCTGTTGCAGCCAAGGTCTCTTGTATGCGATGTTCCTAACATGGCCAACATAGGAAAACCAGCCAAACCGTTTTCATACAAATGTCTCGTGTAACCAAGTGTCTCTTGTAACGGGGTTGTACTGTACTTGTATTGTCGGCACATACATATTGTGCATGTATAGCCCATGTAAATTCTAAGCTTTTATTCCGTAAGTGTTTGTGTGTGCATGCAAGCGTATTCCGCAGAGTATTGTCGGCATGTGAATGTTGTGCACGTATATCCCACATAAATTTTGAGCAAATATTCTGCGTGTGTTATCTGTCCGCCCAGAAGCAATATGGCATGCACAGAACGTATGCTCGTGCGTGCGAACATATTCTGCAGAGTACTGTTGCAACGTTTACATTTTCTGCACGTACATCCTACGTAAATTGTGATCGTATAGTCCACACGTGCTCTGTGTGTGTAATCTGCCCGTGCAGTACTGATATTAAACACAGCTTTCAATGCGAGGAATGAGCTATCGGCTTTAAATGAATGCACGTTTGGGCGACCTCCTGGTGATATACATTTCAAGAGAATTTAACTTGGACCTGCGAAGCACAACGGATGTCAGTTTATTTCTCTTCAATTTGTCGAGTCTCCAACTTTTCCGAACATGTGCACGGATGTGCTGCAATACATCGAAAGATGTGCATTCTCTTTATGTCTCAGACTGGTCCCACTACTGCAGACTCTGCCATACGGAAGCGGAATTTTTCATGCTCAACACCCTAGACCTTTCATTCCTTTTGCTGCATTTTTAAGCTAATGGCCTAGCTTGCATTTTTTTAAATTCCGTCTCCATTTTTTTTCTGTAACATGGTTCAACAAATTCAGCTATCCGTCACAATTCAACTGCCCCCAGCCTGGAATGGGAGATCACCACAAACTTAAGTCTGAAGGACCATTTGACTGCTGCAGTAGCTGCATAGAACTAGGCAAGGACAGCTGCAATCAGGAATAGCCATCGCAATGCTTCCCACGCCATCTCTCCCACTGCGATGGCCAATCTACTGCACAACTTGCATGTCAAGCGACTGGCACGCTTTTTGAAACGATTCGGCTCCCTGCTTTCAAAGACATTACACTTAGTAGGGATGCGAACAGGCAACAAGCATCTTTGGCTTGTGCAGAAGTTGTCACAGCTGTACTCACGGCCCGGCCCAGTTGGTTGTTGGTCATCAGCAGGACAAACGAGTCCGCACAGCTGGGGGACATCACCACCTGCACCGGGGGGGGGGGAGGGTGAACAAGGGATGAACATTCAAGGATGAACACTCAGGGTTCAACATGCACACTCTCAAGCAGCTCATAACCATGCTCACAATTTGAACAGCTATTCCTTCAGAACTTGCGATGACATTAGGAATAAGTATCATTGCCTTCTAAAGAAGCCAAAAATTAAACTTGTGTATTTTGTGCTCATGTATTTGTACTCGTACTCGTATTTTGTACTCGTGTATTTTGTGTATTATGGAGCGGAAGATGATAGGTGTAACATTAGGGGACAGGAAGAGAGCGGAGTGGGTCAGGGAACAAACGCGTGTTAAGGATATATTAGTGTAAATTTAGAAGAAGAAATGGACTGAGGGGAGGGCATGTAATGCGAAGGCAAGATATATCTGATGGTTATTGAGAGTAACAGAGTGGATCCCTAGAGAAGGCAAGCGTGGCAGGGGCGGCAGAAACTTAGATGGGCAGCTGAGATCAAGAAGTTTGCGGGGATAAATTGGTCACAGTTGGCATAGGACCGGGGTAATTGGAGAATAATGGGAAAGGCGTTAGCCCTGCAGTGGGCGTAGATAGGCTGGTGGTGATGATGATGATTTTGTGCAAAAGCTTCAGCTGGGCTCTGGGGTTGTGCCATAGCAGAGGGACTGGGGTCGTTCAGACAGCACCACAATTACTAGTATTTTACTCGATTCTAAGCACCCCCCTTTTTTTTGTACGATCGTGATGCCCAAAGTGAGGGGGGTTGCTTAGATTCGAAACACATACATTCCCCCCCCCCCCCCCCCCCCTTAACACTTTTTTTGCGGCGGTATCTTGACGATACAGGTGCAAGGAATAATGTTTCATTGACAAACGTTCGAGAGAAAAATTTTTACCCCTCAAGTTCATTGCACCATTTAGCTTGCCACTTTCTGTATCCTACAGCAGGTCGTCTTCTGTTCCGTCGAAGTGGTTTGTAATTGAACACTTCATGAATGACCTGGTCCCAACATCAACTTGGACCCGCTGACACGCGTCCTAAATCCACCTTGCAATGGCTGCTTAGAAAACGGGGTGCTAAGGTTCGCATGAAAACTTTTTTCCAATTTTTTTTTTTTTTTTGAAAGCAGGGGAGGGTGCTTAAAATCGCAAAAACACGGTATTTAACCTGCGCAGATATATAGCATCCACAGGTGATATCGTTCCTCACTACATCAGAAAAAAAAGAACTTCACAGCCGGGAATCAAACCTGCAACCATTTGCTGCCAGCGCTCTAGCAGACCTTGCTTGTGCATTTTGAAAGACATAAAAAAAAACCCGTTTCCCATGACTTAGAGATGTCTCAGCCCAGGTATACCTTTATTAGAAACAATCATGCAAGCACAAATTTACAACCAAAAAACCCACCATAGACAGATTAAATTACATGACACTATTCAACAGCATTCCCCGTCGCCCCGCTACAAGACTGTTTCAGTGCAGCGCTGACTTCTCCCCAAGAGTTCAAGCAGCAGCATGCCTTTACATTAGCAAAGAAGCACCGCCACTTGGAGAAGCCCTGCCCCAGAACTGGTTCTGGTATGCACACCACCTTTGTTTAGTTCTGCTATGGTCCCTAGAAATTGGGCTAGTCTGCCGTCCGAGGCCCTCAGCAGGGTCCTTTGGCGATGACAACCTCGGGCAGACAGCCCACCGGTCGACTGCAGCGCCCTCTCTCAGCGTACTCTTTGCTACTGAGATAATTTTTAAAGAACTAAATTGTCGTTTTTGTAGATTTCCCCGATATTATTATTTATGACCCTCTTTGTCGCATCAGAATAAATTTATTCAGGAATTTTAAAACTGAACAGCACCGTGCACGCCTCTGGTCGTTTGCTCAACACAGAGTGCAGACGACCACTGCCAGAAGTGGCAGGCAAGCAGCAGACGCTAATTTTTCACGTTTAATTGCTAGAAAAAAAATTGGTCAGGGAAGAAAAAGTGGCCAAATAAATTCGTTTACAATAAAAATTCCAGTCTTAAAAATGATTCGGTGAATAAGCTGTAAGGGCACTGCAGTCAGTCGGTGTGCTGTTTTCGTGCATGAAAAACTGGCCCGGACGGAAAGACTAGACAAATTGCTACGCACTAGACTGCGCTAGTTTGGACGACACACAGTTCACAGTGCCACCCACCAGGTACTGTGTGGTGTTGTCCGGGCTGACGAAGACGCAGTGGCAGTCGGCGGAGCGCCTGAGCACCTGTACCAGGGACCGGTACCAGCCAAAGTGCGACGAGAGCAGCGGCGCCAGCTGGGGGTCCACCTGGTCCAACGGTACCATCTTCACGTAGCCCAGCAGCTCCATCAGCTCCGCATAGCTGATGGTTGGGCGCGTCTGTCAAGGTGGTACGGTCACCTGTCATGCGCTGCATTCCAGTAAAGTTCTCGATACTCATTACTGGGGGACCCTTACTACCGAGTGCTTAGAGGACGTTTAGAGGACATTCAACGGACAGAATGAACGTTAATGGGATGTGCAGGGGAAGTCCGCAAAAAACAGAATAAACCTTGCCACTAGAATAATATGTCCTAAGGAACTCTGGTGGACATTACGATGTGTCTACAGGACATTTAGGTGACATTCAGGGCCGCACAGATGTTAATGGTACATTCCGGGGCCCGTCCATTTAAGGAAAGTAACACTTGCCACTTCAATAGTATACCCCAAAGGAACTCTGGTGGACATTGTGGAGTGTTTAAAGGACACTTGGAGGACATTCAGGAACGGCAGGCATAGACATTCGTGGGACGTCCACAGAAATCAGAAAAATAATGCTAGGCGCCTCAGTAATGACCCAAACAAACAAAAAAACGTGCGATATCAGCTTTGGCTTATGGGTGTACGCAAATGTGCAGCTAATGGCCAAAATGTTGTCACCTGTGCACGCTTATCACAGTGAGCATGTGCAGGTGCCGGTGTCTCAGACACCGACTTCAAAGACGGTGCACATGCACCAGTGACAAACTAGAGCCCAGTCGCTGCAGCCACCGGCCCAACACATACCTACCCTAAGTAATTCCAATGGTATCGAGGCCACAGCCTTTAAACCCGTGCTTGCAGGGTACACTTGACTTAGTTTCCGAGATAGAATGAACTGTTCCAGGTTGTCGATTCTGTGCTTGAAATTTTCAAGAGGCCACGTATGGTGTAGAGCAAAAAGCGATTGTTGTGAAGAAATTCCCACCGACTTTGTTACAGTCAAGCTTGACTGCACTAATACTGTACGTGCTTATGTAACAACTGCAGCTGCTTTTTTTTGTTGCTTTTGCAATAATTTTGACAAGGGGGGGGGGAAAATACACAAGTACCCCACTTTTAATTTATCTTCAGGCCACATATACAAAAATCACTTCATTCCAGCCCATCAAAGAAGCATGCTATCTGCGCATGGCCATAGTAGTTAGTGGTATTCAGCACGGTCCCTGTTGCTTGCGCTCGACTTGTCGATGCACTGGTTTTCGTACGCCTACGAGCCGAGCTTGGCATGCCACGGAAACAGTTGTGGCGGGTTGTCCACTTTCTGCGCTATTCAGTAGGGGTGTGCGAACACTCGAATACGGACTCGAATAGTACCTCCATAAATAATTCGATTCGCGAATCGATATCCACTATTCGATTTTTTCGAATAGTTGAGTGGAGTTTTCGAATGTTCCCTGGCTTTGCGAAAGCGAGAGATGTCGGCACACGCTAACGCACTGCTGCTACACCGTCTACTCGGCAAGTTTCATCCTAATCGCGCTTTCGACGAGCGCACCTTGCAGAGGCGATAAATTTTATCCCGCTGCCGGAATAATCTGCGATTGCATCAACACGATCTTTTTTTCGAGCCGTCGCCGTCGACTCTGGCCGCCATTTTGAATCGTGCGACCCGATGTTTACATGTTAGGGCAGCTTCCGATAAAGACTGCCGCCGTTTTGACAGCGCTTCCGTTAATTTAAAATGAAAAGGGTTCTGGCTGTTTTTAATGCAGTTGGTGTATGGTTACGGCGTGTGTTACTTGTTTTTTAGACCCACAGTGGATAGCGCAGGCTTGTCCACGGCGACTGTAGTGTGGAGCTTTCCTCCGATACTCCTTCACGCTGCTTATGTGCTTCGCGAAGAAGTGCCTCATCGTGGTCCATGATTGCTTTCGCGTCCTATTGTTCATGCCTGAAAAGTGCTCGCTTCTGGAGTTACGAGGCTCTGAATAGTCGTTGCCTATGATTGCAGTACAGCAACTCCAGTGCGAGTCTTCTTTTCTTTTTTCTTTTTTTTTCCCCCAAATGCGTATCGTGCTTGCTTCCGGATTCCTGGAGTACCGCCAGTGCGAGTTGAAAAGTGCGTTCTCCAGGGTTGAAATAGAATGTCATGTCTCCCGAATATGGGAAGTAGCTTCTGCTTTTGCACAAAAACCCATAAAAAATCGAGGCCTGTAAAAAGAAAATTTGATATTCGATATTCGATTTGAAAGTTATTATTCGGCACTCGCACATCCCTACTATTCAGTGGACGCAACAATTTCAGGCCTAAACACTGCACTGTATGCCCACGCGCAGTTAGCCTGTTCTTGCTTCTCCCGCTGCAGGCAGTCGATGCCACAGTCATGGAAAAAGAACTAATTTGAAACTTATTTGGAACTAATTTTACAACTCATTAAACCTTGGTGGCACCAGTGACAAGGAATGATTTCGAACGCCCATTTCAAACACCAAAGTTTAATGAGCTGTAAAAATTGGTTCCAAGCGGTGCATCAAAAAACTGATTCTCTTATTGCACTCACCAGGGTTCATAGTGTTGGAAAATGTAGAAATTACAGTTTCATGACTAACACTGGCCTGTCTATTGTTCCTCCAACAATGACTAATTACCTCTAATTACTTTGGGAACTAACTGAGAGACTCAAAAAATAATGCCACATTTGAATTCAGTGGGACAAAAGCAACAAGCCTGACAAGTTTCACAGAGTTTACTTAACAATTAAAGGAAGCTGTTTTATGAGCAGTGTCCCCCCAAGTTATTTTAGCTGATCGAAATTGTTAAAGAAGAAGAGATAAAAGAGAGGACTGTAGCCTCTACGTTAGCAGACATCGATCCCCACATTAAGATGACACGTGCTGCTGCGCAGGTCTCTCTCGAGGGAAGCCCCGGGGCCAGGCAGAAGGGCACACTCACGGCGCTCTCCCCTCCGCCCCGCATCGAAGAGCTGCTGGCGTCGTCGGAGTTCTTGTGCCGGGACATGAGGCACTTCCACAGGTAGTCCCGCCGGCAGTGCAGCGACGCCTGGGCCACCACCTGGCGAAGGTGGTCCGACACGGCCGCCGCCTGCTCCGACATCACCTGCCAACAAGAGCGCCCAACTCAGCGGCCGCGGGGCCTCTACGGTGCGTCTCCTCAACCACCAAATTGTGCAAGAGGTCTGGCTGGAGTAGCGAACTTGTTCCTCTGCCGTGGCACCCGATATGTCTCGCGCTAAGGTCTGTGAAAAGCTCCGACAAAGTCCTCACATCAGACAACTGTACCATCAAACCAACGCAGTTATTTGTAGTACCAACTACAGTTTAAACCTCTTTACATTGATTATGAGGGTATAAAGCGCGAAAGCTACACCTGGGACCTTGAGTCGTGCCACGGTGGAGGAGGGCTCCAGATTACTTTCGACCCCTTGGAATCTCTTACGTGTGCCGAAGTCTCAACCCACGGGTGTTCCGCTATTCGCTTCCATCAGAAAAGTGGCCACCGCAGCCATGATCAAGCCCTCATCTTTGGCCGCAGCAGCGCGCCGCCTTAGCCATTGCGCCCCCAAGGCAGGTTGAGCCTCATTACATCACACTGTTGGGTGCAGAGGCACCCTACGTCCAAAAATACCTTCTTGGTTTACCGGCAGCCACAACGAGGGGTTTGCATGACCCCTTTTACATTTAAAGCAAGACAAACAGCCTCCGCATATACTAACAAGGTTTCACTACAACATGGGTGCGGCTGGCATGAGCAGTAGTGAGCACACAATCTTAAAGCAGGCAGCCCGCCAGAGAGAGGTTGACGGAGGGAGGGACCGACCTTCTGCATGAGGGTCTCGTGGGAGCTGTAGTAGCCGAGGTAGGCCACTTCTTCCTCGCAGATCCCCCGGAAGGACGTCTTTCTCGACCTGGGCAATGCGATGAGGGTTTTGCAACTGTGAGCCTTTGGGAACTCTACGACAACATCGATTGAGGACGACTACAACAGGGTTTGTACGGGCTTCAAAAGCAAAAATTCAAGGGTTTTCAAGGACTTTCAAGGACCAGAAAACACATTTTCAAGGTCCCCATCTTATGTTTTATCTGGGATTATTTATAACTTTTTCAACAAAATGCAAAATTTTGATATTGACTAATACCTAAGAACATTATTGCACATTTAGATGGCGCTATGGGTTCATGAATGCCCCCTCAGCTTTATTTTTTTTTCATAGTTTATATTTAGAGGTTTTTCTTTTTTCTTGGTGTTTTGCTGAGGCTGCTTGATTTCAAAACTTAGTTAATGTTGCCTGCATCTCCTGCTTTGTCAGCAAGAGTATCAGCTGAAACTAACTCAGCAGGTGTTGCTGCAAGGCAGGGTGAACTATGTACACGTCCACCATTTGCACGTAAAAGCAAACGCAGATGGAGCGTATGAGGCACAGCAAACATGCAATGAAAGGCCGTCCTAAGACTAGATGGAACATGCAAGATAGAGATGAGAAGCCGGCTTTCACGAGATTGTATCGTGACATGAATTCTATTGAGGAGTGCTGCTCCCAATGTTGCCTCGTAATAATGAGAATCCACAACTCGTAATTTCACGCAATACACTGAAACTCGATTGTTACAATGTTTCTTTACATTTTTAACACTTAAAATTCACGACGAACACTTTAAATTCTTGTGAAAAGATAGGGCCATTGGTTATCTCCGGAAAAATCAAGGGTTTTCAAGGACCCTTTAAAAATTCCAGGACTTTCCAGGCCTTGAAATTTACACTTCTAAATTCAAGGGTTTTCAAAGACCTGTGCTAACCTTGTACAATCTCCAGCACACATTATTAGGTGATGCCACACAGTAGCCAGCATTAGGTTTTTGTAAGCATCGTACTTCTAAACGCGTGAGCATTTATACGTGAACGCTACGAGGAAACCTGTATGACTGTCTGTAGTGCTTGATATGCCCTACCTTCGCTACACGAGAAAATGCTATTGAAACAAGGCCACAGGGCTTTCATATTTCTAAAACAAATCATCCATAATGACCCTTTAAATGTCTTCCTAGCAATTAAGTTGCGCATGGCAGTGAAGCCGACTTTGAAGGGGCTCGGTGTATAGTGCTCTACGGGGATATTTGGGGCCTTATGCAGGTGCTTAATAAGAGATGCTACGACCTGCATAAATTCACATCAAACTGCTTAAACTGTCTTGCCAGCAATACATTGGTGAAGCCAACTTTAAATGACCTCGGTGTACAGTTAAACTGGATGTAACAAATCTCCATGTAACGAGTTCCTGGATTTAACGAAGTTGTTCAATTCCCCATTGCCAGCCCTATTGAAACCCATGTATTTGTGACCTCTATGTAACGAAGGCACTGCGACGGTTAACCGTGATGTAACGGATTTGCTACTCGGATGAGCCATTGTTTTTTGCATTTTATCCAAAAATCGGCTGGAGAAATTCACTAACTTAGCGAACTACCATGTGTTTCCACCATGTGTGAGTGGGTGTCGGTTATGGGCTAGGCCGGCCTGTCGTCGTGTGGTCGCGCGTCTCCACTGCCATTTGTGGTGTCGGTTCATCGGTGATGAGCCCTGCTGCCAGAAAACGAAAAGTTTCGTCTTTTCGAGACAAGCTCGCAATTTGAAATGCTGTCCGTCCGCCGGCGAGAACAAATAACGTTGCTGCACAGTACAGTATCCTAACTAGCACCCTGCAAAAATTTTGAGGGGGGCAAAAGGCATCAAGTTAGCAAAAAGGTGCCTTTTAAGCATAAGCTTGGTCCTTGAAACGGGTTTAAAAAAGTGTCAAAAGGCGAAAGTGATACTTAAGCTTGTGGGGAGCGCACTCGCGCCATGCTTGTGTTGCAGCGAGCATGTGGGAGCCGGGCGATGTGGGGATAGCGAATTTCACGCGAAACCCTTTCTGGCTAGCTTCCCATCGCAGCCGGCGTTGCACAACGCGCCTCGCTCATGCGACGGGAGCCATTCGGGAGGGCGCCAGCGACCGGAGGGTTCGTTGTCGCCGGGGTGGAGGTGTTGACCCTTTTTCCCTCTGCCTTCCCCGAGAACCAGTTCTTCCTCGGCACTAGCGCCACCGTTCGGCAAGGTCTGGTGGAATGCAGCATGACGAGGGGACGGCCTCTTGCCTTGGGGGTGCGGTAGTGCGCGGACGTTTCGGCGCGCTGGTCAGGACCTTGGGAACATGCCACAAAGGAACGCGCCCGGGCGAGCTCGGAGACTGCACCTGCACTCGCACGCGCGGCGCCCCGCTGCTCCGGTATTCCATCGGTGAGTCGAACCATCTCGATCTCTAGCGTTGTTTAATGCCTCGCTCCTAATGTTACCGTTATGGCCTACGATTAGTCCGTATGCAGTGTATTTGATTTGCACATTGCAATAAATTCTGCCATTGGTGTTTTGCCCTTGCCGCCTCCTGCCTTTGTCTGTCTCCGCAAACAACGGACCCGTCCGCAGCCGGCGCTCGCAAGGCATGCTTGCTGAGCGCAGATGGCTGTGGGGTGGGAAATAACTAGTGCGTGAAATGTAGAATCCCACAAGCTATATGCCTGTGCATATGAGGGGGAGTGACCTCGCCTCTTTGAAGTGTCGAGTAGTGGCCAAGTTAGTGGGACAGCAGCACATGCAAATCACGCAGTTTTCCACTGTGAAATGAATCATTCAAGGGTGAGTTCACCATCACTATGTATAGCATCTGGGCTTCATTTCTGCTTCACTCACGCGAGCCTTAACTTGAAACCTGCATGTAAAGAAATGTTGGAAATTTTTGTCAACTTCATTATATCCAGGTTTACCTGTATAGGAGAGCAGTTTATACATTTATCTAATACCCTTGTCACACGGCAGATCTAATGACATTTACAGCAAATGTCATTCGCTCTAAATGTCGTTAGTTCAGCGCTACACGAGAATACTGAATGACATTTGAGGCGAATGACATTTAGCGGCTAACTAAGGTCCCGGACCTCAGTTAGTGGCCAAATGAGTAGCCTCGACAGCAGTAGCGCGTCCCTAGACAGGAAAATTCAGTAATAAACCAAGGAATACTGTTTCTAAAAACTGTCAGTGGACTTCTATTTTCTTCTTTGTGTTGTTTTTCAAATAAGGGAAGACAAACAAGCACTAACAAAAAAGAAAATCTCGTCCCCAGTGCGCGCGCGCTACCCTAATCTGGATTTTTTGCAGACTTGTCTCAGCTTGTGATGTCTACCGATTTCACTTAATGGTTTTCTTGTTTTTATTTAAAAAAAAATATTCCTTTGTTACGTTTTTTTTTAAATATTACGTGTGAAAACATTTTAGATGCGCTTGAAATGGTAATTTTGCGGTTTCGCGAGCTCCCTAATCGTCACCGCTATCACAATCAAATGACATTTGTTCCGCCGTGTAGACCCGCACGGCCGAACCGAATGTCATTTACAGCTAATGTCATTCAGTTTGAATGACATTAGATTTGCCGTGTGACAGGGGTATGGCAAGTCTTATTTGCGAGTTTGTAGAAATTTTTAATGCACTCGCTCTTTGTTGCTTCTAACAATCAATATTAAATAAATGACCCCATTATGCATTTTCGTGTAAACAACTAAGCCCGCATGTCAGGGTAAGCACAAAGTGAAAGAAAGAAATCCTTTCTAGCACAGCAGAGGTGCAATGCAACAGGACGGCCATGAATATTTAAACATCATTCACGCACCCTCTGCAGTTTCCTGCTGCACGTGCAAGTGAAATTGACTCTACTGCAACGACACGTTACATGCTCCAAGCAACACCTGAACAACCGTGACACCAGATTAACCAGCTTCAGGTGTACGTGCTACAAGTTTAGGCATGTGTCAGAGAGCCAAGTGAACACTAAAGGAGCTCTCCAAGCTCCCTGTGGGGCCAAAGTGGTGGCTGCAAAAGGGGCAAGGCTCACACCGCAGGTTTTGCCTCATTCCCTGGTCTGTGGCAACAATTATTTCGCAACACACTCCCTGTTTGTATTTTTATGGTCGGTAGTAAAGCTGGCTCGAAAAAACGAATTAGACAGCTATAATCGATTGTTTTCCCCTGCCGATTAAAACAAGCTGTGATTTTTTGTGCAAATATGTCTTATGCTGTGATCGTTCTGCACACAGTTTTCACACTGCGAACGCGTACCGTCCAGCCCAAGTTACTGTTCTTCTAAGGAATCCGTCTCCTCACCTGATTCCACCAGCCGCACTGCTGCCCAGCGAACTTGATGACGCCACCGACGGAATTCCGCCGCTAGAGACTACCGCTCCGCCGCCCACTGTGTCGTCAGGCGACACGACCGTCTGCTGCGGCAGCACCGTCAGAGTGCGGGGACGCTCAACAACCGGCGGCGGCGACACAAAGGGGGTCGCGAGTGAGCTGCGTCGCGACGGCACGGCGCTTGTGGGCTGCGAGGCGTTGGGCGTGGCCCCCCGCACGGGGCGGAAGCAGCCCTCAGAGCCGTCGGCCCCGCTGCCCTCGCCCGCGGCCGCACCGCCACTGCCGGGGGGCGCCGAGGTGGAGGAGAACTTGGGGAAGAGCTCGCGCTGGCTCGTGAGCAGGATGTAGAAGCCGAGCGCGAGCAGCCCGTGCTCGACGAAGGTGGGCGACGTGTCGTGGATGGTCAGGATGCCCACAAAGAAGCTGTCCGTCTGCTGCACGTCGTTGGCGTCCCGGTAGCTCACCTTCTTGCTCGAGATCTCCACCAGGGCGTACTCCGTGTCCTGTGGGAAGCGTTAGGTGGTGGTTGTAACTGATATAGCGAATTATCTGGTACCTTAGTGGTCCTGTGAATGTTAGTGGCTTTGATTTATCTGTGAGAGTGGCGCCAGTGGGCACAGAGAGAGGGCACTACTTGATAACACAATCAACATCATCATCGGGACTGGGGGAGGAATGGAAGGCGTGGAATGTGAGGGAGGTTGGGGCTGTCCCAAAGGGAATTAAGGGTTAGTCGGTCAGCTGTGTCTGTGTTGGTTGAGTTGTCATCAAGTCTTGAAGCATGACGTATTATTCGATTTTTTTTTACGCACCGAAGCTACACCCATGCTACAGGGCACCCTGCAGTTGAGCGCTCCGGATTATTTATTTATTTATTTCTTTAGATAAGTGCCCACAAACAGCATGACGCCTTCAGCGTGGTGCACAGAAGAAACAAGGAAAGGATAGAAAAGGGAGATGTGTACAATGGGGAAAAAAGAGTATAGTAAAAATAACATCAATGGATCAAACATTATGAGGCTGACTCACACGATTCTACAACGCAAAAGAAGAACACACTCAGAACACACTCAGAAGATGTGTACCATAGCGAAAAAAGAGCATGAGAAATGAAAATACCTCAATGGAACAAGCATTACATGGCTGACTCGCCTGATTTTACAACACATAAGTACACACTCAGGCTTTAGATGAATTTTTAACAGCTTGCACAAAAGTGCTGTAACGATCAAAGATACTCAGATCAGGCACTTCAAGTGAGTTGTAAAGGAGTTGCATTCTCTGGACAGGACTTTTATGATTGACGTCAGGATAAAATAGCGGCGAGGAACGGCATCGTGTGGGGACATGAAAATTGATGGAAGTTAGCAAATCGGCAGAGTCAACAGCTCCATGAATGAGCTTGTGAAGAAAGCACATATCGAGGAGTGTTCTTCTGTCACTCAGTCTGCTTAATCCAGTGTGGTCGAGTATTCTGTCATACGTGTAATATATTTTCTGAAAAGGTAACGATCATAATAGATTCTAACAAATCTCATCTGGACTCGTTCCAGAGACAGTGACAAGTATTGAGGAACAGAGTTCCATACAACCGAGCAGTACTCTAGCCGGGAGCGTACAATAGCCCGAAACAGGGACAAAAAGCAGGTAGGATCAGTGAACTCTTTCGTGACACGTGTTACGAGTCCAAGGGATTTCATTGCATCGCTGGCTGTTTTTTCAATGTGGTGTTTAAAACTTAGTGATGAGTCAATGTGCGCACCCAAGTCCCGCACTGTTGACGCTCGAGTAATGGAACCCCCATGCAGCTTATACAAAAATTGAATCGGCACCTGTCGACGATGGTATGATATCACATTGGTCTTTGATGGGTTGATGCGAAGCATGTTTGCTGAACACCATGCTGACACGGTGTTGATGTCATCTTGTAGAAGAGAGCACTCGCTAGCCCTGTCTATAGGCCGAAAGATCTTAATGTCATCAGCAAAGAGGAGCATTTCAGAGTGTTGCATGCGCTCAGCCAAGTCATTGATAAAAATCAAGAACAACAAGGGGCCCAGGTTGCTTCCCTGAGGCACTCCAGAAGTTGAACGAAAGCCACCAGAGAAACAACTCGAGACTCGAACAACGTTTGTACGGTTAGACAAGTAACTTTCAAAAAGCATCAAGTACATCTTACATACTCCATAGTTGTTCAGTTTCTGTAACAGCAAGGAGTGTGACACAGTGTCGAATGCCTTTGACAAATCAAAGTAGATTACATCAATTTGGTGTCTTGAATGCACTGCAGGGACCACTTTGCTAAGAAAAGCACACAGATTTGTCACAGGTGAACGATGAGGAATAAAGCCATGTTGTTGTGTACACAGCTTCTGGGAGAAGTAAGAGTAAAGGCGGTTGTACAGAATAAGCTCCAGAACTTTGGACAAAGAGCAGTGATACAGGTCGATAATTGACCACAACGGAAGGGTCGCCAGACTTAAATATGGGTGCAACAATTGAGTGTTTCCAAGTGGTTGGAAAGACTCCAGATTGTATACAGAGGTTGAAGATGTGTCTCAATAAGGGTGTAAGTATCGGTCCGCAGCCCTTTAACAATGAAGGTAGGGATGCCGTTGTGGCCACATGATTTTTTGGCCTTCATTTTTCTAAGGGCTTCACGAATTTCCGTCTCTGTCACTGGCGTTGCCGCCAGGCAGTCTGCCTGTAAGGTCTTATCCGCATAGTCAGTGTTGCCAGTATTACCAGCTGAAAAACTGGAGCTGAAGTGGCTAGCCAACAGGTTGGCAATTTCTGTTGCGTTGGTACATGCCTTGCCTGCAGCTGTGTGGATCGTTGAAATTTTAGATGATCGTGAGCCATAACTGTGCATGAACCTCCAGAACTGTTTGGGGTCCTGCCTCAAAGATGTTTCAACTCTGTCAATGTAGGTTTGCCTGTCCCGTTTCAACAGCTGCTTGGCCTGTCTTCTACAATCGCTGAACATTTTATACGCTGTTGGGCAGCCTGATACTTTATGAAGGTGGTGCAGGTGTGCCTTTCGCTCGAGACACTGTCGCAGCTCTTGAGAGAACCAAGCCGGATACACGGATGGACGGGAAGTGCGTTGCGGGATGAACCTGGCCATTGCGTCTTGTAGTGCAGCAGTCAATTTGGCCGTGGCCGATTCTGCACAGTGGTCGCTGAGCACGTCTGACCAGTCGTAGTCCCTTAGGAACACATACAGGCTGAGGTAGTCCCCACGGTCAAATTGAAACTTAGTTTGTGCACGAGGAACGTGCCTCACCACTTTCAATGAAAACACTATCTCTAAAGGAGGATGATAACTATCTACCCGTGTTAGTGGAGCACATGCCCTCTGGACACAATCATCAGGAGAGGATGTTAGTATGACGTCAAGAAATTTTCCCTGGTGGTTTGGGCAAGTGTTTTTTTGATATAGGCCATGAATAATGATGAAGTCTAACATAAAAGATGCTTTCGGGCGTGACGCAGCAGCAACCTCGTGAACACCTGTAGCTGCCCAATCCATCCCAGGCAGGTTAAAATCACCACAAATGCGGACATTATATTTTGAAAAGTCTACAATTTGCTCAAGGCTCTGAAAATGGTTGATGAATTTGGTAGCATCATAAAGAGGTGGAAAATAATAATTTCCCAGTAAATAGCTGGCGCCATTTCTGGCGGATACCTCAATCCAAACACTTTCCTCGTAAAGCTCTAGATCACCTCTACGGCGCGTGTTAAGCGAGCTGTCCACCGCGATTAGCACACCCCCTCCTCTTTTTTGCTTAGTCGCGGCATAATTGCGGTCACGGCGGCAGACTGTGTAACCAGGTGTGAAAAATTGAGCACTTGAGCACTTAATTTTGACCACCTGGGGACCTATAGGAATCCTTAGGGACCCAGCAGCCCAACACTTTCAGGGTGTCTAGCAAATTGCCTAATTCAATTTCCCTGACTTTTCCATGTTTTCCATGACAATTTTATACGAAATTCCCTGACCTTATACAACAGGCGCCATTCTGTGGAAATGGTTCGTGAAGCATATAAAAAGCGTAGGAAAACACATTCTATCATTGGGAAAAACACTTTTGTTGCAAGTGCCCTAATTCTCAAAATGCACTTTGATTAACTCCAGTTTGTTTGTCCAGTTTGAGGTTTGCTTGCCTTCAGCTACGGCTTCAGAGTTTATTTCATCTTGCGGGATAGAAGCTTCAAGTTGCGCTTCAGCGAGCACCTTTTGATTTTTTTCTTGATTGTCCTGGCTCGACATGCAACGTGAACCGCATGGTGCATTTTTTGCATGTGATTCGGGCGCGTCGGCCGTGCGATTTTTTTCACGCCCGCATCGACGATTCGCGCACGCAGCAGCGAATTCTGCCTCGCTCAGAAAATGACGCGCCTCGCGCGTGGCAGTGGGAGGAGCCTGATGACTTGCGCCAATGGGGAGCCGCGCGCCTCATGGCGGCAGTTTCGAAGCTCTCGAGACAGCCGGCTGGCTCCGCCAGAGATGTTTAGGCTTACCACCCCCGCAGGTATTGCATGGGCGCTTTCACTAGCGGCGCGGATGATGCTTTGTAGTACCATTTTTTGCCAACATTATAAGCTCCTTTACCTCACAAGCAACTTCGTGCGTGTCTTGTGTAGCATTTTAGAGAGCATTTAGAAGCAGTCGCTCGAACTCCCTTCACCACTTCGCGGTCGAAGCCGCCGCCGGCAGCACCGCGCGCAGCGTGCGGGTGGTGCGGGTAGTTCTGTGCCAGCGTGAGCACGCCTGTGACAAGCACGGCGCGTTTTCGCGAGCAGAAAATGCCCCATGCGGTTCACGCTAAACCATATCATGTTCCTTTTGATTATGTAACTCTGGCTCCTGATGT
>JABSTR010001163.1:0-56362 GCA_013339765.2 Haemaphysalis longicornis
CTCCCGGACTACAACATTCCTTAAGCAAGACGTAGCTGGTCTTTGCCAAGTTGATGTACGGCTGAGGTCAAGCCCGAGGTAGAGACATGCCCAATGATTAGTATACAGGAAAGGTATTACAAGTGTTTGATAAAATGACTCAGCGACCATTTCTAGAAATCAATGTGTTACTAGATTAATCAATCAATCAGTTTCAATTACACTTCAATAACTCAATAACTTTCACTAAAGTTCGCGGCACCCACATGGACCCATTCAAAATTTCTATTTGGACAGCTAGGCCCATAGCATCCAATAGCAGTGTGCATGATATCAATAAAGGCGCAGTCGCGAAGGTGTTTTGCTGCTGAGCCATGGGCGCGGCTGCAATTCCGGCGGCCGTGGCTACATTTCAGATGGAGCGAAAAGCCCGAAACGCCCGTGTGTGGAGATTTTGACGCATGTTCGAGGTCCCCAGGAGGTCAAAATTAATCCTGGTATGTCCATTACGACGCGCCTCGTAGCCCCGGTAACTTTGGCGAGAGAGATAGAGAGAGAAAGAAAGAGATGGTGATTCGGTGAAAAGGAAAGGAAGTGCATTGGGATATTTTGATCCCATCTGGGGGCTCACCTGCATACACCCAGTGCGGTGAGGAGGGGGGAGGGGATGAAAGATAGAGAGGAGAAAGGGGGTGATAAAAGATAGAGGTAAACCCTACAATCAGTCAATCAATCTTTGATTGATCGATCTATCGATCTATTATCAACCAACCAATCAATATCAGGAACACTTTATTTCTTGAGGGGGGACGCCGCGGTGAGAGACGAAGATGCACGTGGGAAATGGAGATGCACCGTCCTGGAGGACTGAGAATAAAGACAACCTTATTTTCAAGAGAGAGAGAGAGAGAGAGAGAGAGAGAGAGAGAACGCCTAATTTGTTACTTTGTTTTGTAATTTTGGGTTTAAATCTGGTTTGTAACTCTGGTAGGGTGGTGGCGGAAAGGCGGTGGCCTTCATGGCGGTGGCCAGAGTCCGCGGTGTCGTCGAGGGCCCGACCGGTAACCAGTCTTGGCGGTGGCGCCCGAGTTTTCAACGGGCGCGGAATGTCGGTAAATGGGAGTTGTCGTGGTGGTGGTGATGATGTTTATTAACGGATGGACCTAGCCTTGCGTGGTATGTGGGCGATTGCTCCCCCGTTGCACACCTTTTTGCAGCTATGCGCGGGAAATCACCACGAGTCACTTACGCTTGTGTCCCTTTTAACACTGAAAGATCGGGCCAAAATGTCTCTCCTTGTGATCCAATGGCCTTTAGGAAAAATGACAGCAACCAAATTTTCTAATGCGTCGCATTCTTATGCCGCCTGTCTTGACTGTGAGTTCTTTACAGCCAAAAATGGCGAAGAGTAAGAAAGACGATGGATTATTAGCAAAGCTTTAGTGTCCTCACTGATGGCGTTGTAGGCCCATTCACGCTGCAGGAAAACTTTCTCTGACGTGATATGAATGATCGGATGGGGGGGGGGGGGGGGGGGGGGGGGAGGGGAATGAAAAAGAACGCTTGCCCTGGCCGGAGTCAAGCCTGGGCCCCTCGCAATATGAAGCTGGCGTGTATCCGATTGCTTCATTTCAACATGGTCGAATAGAACTCCTAGCAGCAGGTACTGATGCGCGCCGCACACTCCAAACCCAAACGTTAGGCCTACGGAGTGCACACCCGCTAGTTGCCGTGGGTATTCTAGAAAAGTAGTGCGTACCTCCAGAATAGCACATACCGCATTGTGGGATTGACCGACCAACAAAATCAATCGGGAGAAAGTTTCGCGTTCAACCATCGCCGTCGTTGGACGGATGGGTGCATGATTGCTTGCTTCGTATTTCCAAAGTTCTGTCGCATTTTGTCAAAAAATAGTCTGAAATATTTGGCTATTTTTTATATTTTCAGGTCATGTTTGTGAAACATTTTATTCATTTTATTTTTTAACATTCGTTTTCAAAATTCTGTTCGACCAATCATCTTTATTTACGTTATTATAACGATTACAGGTGTAAATTATTTTGCAAAATCTGCATTTTTTGGGGAATTCAGGGTGGTACCCGGTTCGCCATGTTCGCATTTTTTATTGGTATTTTCAAAGTTTTTTTGCGGACTTTTTTGTTTATTCGACGGTTTGGGAAGGGAGCTACTTTTGTTTTTAAATGTTGTTTGACGAATTATCTCCATTAACGCTGTTATAAAGATTACAGGTGCTACTTACGCAAAATATGCATTGCTGTGAAAATGCCAGGCCTATGGTTTTCCATTTTCGCTTTTTCGCCATTGTCCCTATTTTATATATAAAGATTAGAGGTGGTGCTTCGGCAAAATGTGCGTTGTTGTGCGAAATGGAGGACACTACACGGTTTGCCATTTTCCCTTTTTCGCCATTTTCACTATTTTTATTCATATTTTGAACATACTTTTTTTGCAGACTTTTTTTATTCTTGGGTCTGGAGGGAGACGTATGAGATGCATGAATTTGGTTTTGTCACATCAATTTCGCAAAAATATCATTTTTTTTATTTTAATAATTTCTTCGCTTTTCGAAATTCTGTCTGACCAGTCATCTCCATTTACGCTATTATAACCATCACCGTTGTTGCTCCCGCCCTGACTCGGCGCGGTACGTTAGGAACCTCGCTACCTCATCAGCCATCTCGTTTCCGTCTAGCCCCGTACAACCTTCCCCCTCCTGAAATCCACCAAGAACTCCTCGCCAAGCTTCCGTCTCAGCAGGCAGAAGTTTCCCTTCATGATTGGACTTGCGCAAAACAAACGGGGACGAGGAAGGAACGACAAGGACGAGCGCACTCTAACAACTGGTTTAATTTCTTGGAAGAAAGACATATATACCCCACAGACCTGCGTACACATCTCAGTAAAAGCTTAACAGCGCACACACACCACATAAGTAGATCGGCGTCTACAAAAAAGGCGATAGCAGCGTCAATTCCTTATCTAACAAGGCCACAGAAGGGTGGCTGATGCACTTGTCTTTGTGCTGTGAGATTAAAAACGCTTCCACAATCTCTCTTGAATTTTGTTTAGGATGCGAAAACAACACCGAAGTTTCCTCTAAGATAGGTGCACAATCACTTCTTTTACATTTTTTACAATGCGTGGCCAAGTGTGTGTAAGGCCTTCCTTTTAAACTTGAAGCATGTTCTCTTAATCTTATATTCAGGCACCTTCCGGTTTGTCCAACATACACGTGCCCACATAGCAAGGGTATCCTATAAACCACGTTTTTTATACATTCAACAAATAGAAGCTTGTGTTTGACATTGCATACATGGTTGTATTTGTCTTTTCCTTCATATTTCTGTTTTACTCTTGAACACACACTTCCTATATTGTTTTTTGCCGAGAAAACCACTTTAACATCATAGTTCTCTGCCACCTTTTTTAGACGGTGCGAAAGGCCATGTACATACGGAATAACGGTCACTTTGGATCGTTGTGCGCATTCTTCAGGTCTAACTTCCTGTACGTGTTTCAGCTTTCTTAGTAGCCTCTCACACGAAGCCTGCAACACATGTAAAGGATAGCCGGCTTCCCGCAAGTTTTCCCCTTTCCCGCAAGTTTCCCCCTCCACACAAAGGCCTTAACACCTATGAAAGCCAAACACTAAGGAAAATTCAAACAAACACCTTCATACACAAGTCTAGACTTGCTCTAATGTTCCCGAACTCCACAAACGAACACTGCAAAAAATGTGGAGAGGTGGCAAATCTCTTCCACGCATCCTGGGAATGCCCGTTATATGGCCCCCGGAGAACGCCCACGAACCCAACACACTAGAGACATGGGAGGCAGCCCTGGCCCACTCCGCCCTCGGGACTCAGCGAGAGCTGATCCGGAGAGCGGAGATCGGGCCAGCTGAAACTGGGGCCCTGGAAAGAGGGCTCCACTCACTTCTCTAGCCCCACCTTCCCCTTCCCTCCTCCCCTTTCCCATCAATAAAGTTTACTGACTGACTGACTGACTGACTTGCTCCCGCCAAATGTGGATTTTTGTGGTAATGCAGGGCGTTACACGGCTTGCCATTTCTGGCTATTTTTATTGTATACGTATATTGAACGTTTTTTTGTAGATTTTCCAGTTTATTCTTCGGTTTTCGGGGAGATGTATAAGATATATTTTTATTTTGTCAGAACGTTTTTGTGAGAATGACATTTTCTGTAGTTTTTCACACATCCCGTCCGACCAATTATCCCCAGTTGCGCTATTACAACGATTACAGGTGTTACTTCCGCCAAATCTGCATTTTTGCGGAAAGGCGGGGCGTTGCACGGTCCTAGTGGTAGGGGTGCTCTGTAAAGTATGCTACGCATTAAAACAGTTCTATCAGCAAAACGGACCTACCCCTGTCCTCGTGGTTAGCAGCACGTAGCTTTAGCTACTACTACTTTAACACATCGCTCTGGCTTGCTTATCCATTTCTGGATGCATATAATTGAAAGGCAAGCTATGATATTTTGAGTGAGTGTTTTACCAAGTATTTTAAAGTACTACAGATCGCACAGTGGACTAAATCTTTACTAAGTGTGATTAACAAAATTCACCCTGACATGGCGAGATGAAAGCGAGCTGCGTTTAGCGGGGTCTTCGCCTGTAAGCAAAAAAAAAATGCACATGTTTAAAAGCTCCATCATCATGTTGGGTCGATCCAAGAATGTCGCACCTTATTTTGTTAGACACTGTCTCCAACGTTTGTCTTCTAATATTGTGTCCCTAGTCGGACCGCCCCCTTTTAATGTGTGCGCTCACCATACCGTTTTCATGAAGCTGTTATTATTTGAACAACTTGCGGAAAACGCCTTTAACGAAGAAAAAACTGACATTCAGCTAAAATGCAGCCCTTACGGGTACAAACAATAGCTATACGAGTTTCTTAGAAACTTCGCAGTTGAATAAAAATCTGTCCTGGTCTAGGATTCGAACCCTGCACCGCCGCCTATCTTGGCAGCCACTCTACCAACTGGCTAACCAGGAGGCTAGGCGCTTGTAGCGCGAAAGAGAATTGACCAGCAATTGAAAGTACGGCTGAATTTCTGGTGGGATGTCAAAATTTCTTCACTGAACCTTTTTCCATTTTGGGGGTTTCCCCTAAATGGTCGCGAAAAGAGTTTCTTGGTGCCAGGATGTCTGCTCTTGGTCACGGCCACCAAATGTGCGCCACGGCCCCAAGTCTTTTAAAGACGATAGCCTTTCTTGGGCTACTTAAACCCAGAAATTTTGGTCTGCCTGTCTGTCTGTCTGTCCGTCTGTCTGTCTGTGACTCGATTCAGCCACCCGGCCAAAGTAAAATTGACATTACGCAATAGTCTTATATACTCACAGCCACATGTAAACGTCTAAGCCCGGTTTATATGTTCATACTTGTCGAATTTGTTGAACAAGAACAAGCCATTACGCAAATATAAGACAGGAAATAAGTACACAAGGGATATTTACAGTGTTCCTTTATTAAAAAACTCATGGATAATTGGTTTTTCGATAGCAAATGATATTCTACATGTACTGCAGAAAACTGCCGCTTCCTGGCGCCATATGGAAAATCACGCGGCAATAGCAACGAAAGGTTCCACTAGCTAGGTTCCATGTTCTGCTTGGAACGCACGTGGAGCACGGCCACGCGGCTCTATAAACCTTCTAGTCGGCCGCCTCCATTCACGCGCGTCTCCGCCGTACTGCAGCGCTGGCATCGAGCAACCCGGCCAGTGGCAGTGGAACGCGGTAAATTCAAATCGCCTTGCGCCAACCTTTAGTGTGTTTACCTTGGAATGAGCGCGACGGTACAGGAACAGCATGAGAGGGGAGCGGGAAAGCAAAGGGGGGCATTTCCTTGGCAAATGTCTACAAAGACTATCGTCTTTTGATGACAATTGCAACGGAAGGAGCAGATACACGGCATTTTTTTTTCTTTTCGTCCACAGCGCCCCTTTTGCGCAAGGCGGTGAAATTGAGTTGTAATATGAAACGAGCAAGTGCTTATTCTCGGCATCTAGCGGAACCGAAGCTGTTCCTTGCCCAACGCATGAGCACGCTTCTATTCTTCCGCATGCCGTAGCCCTCGATCACATAGTTTGCTACCAACATCCCTACTTGCACTTCCTAAAAATCGCTTGAGGACAGCCTCTCATCCTATAATTGCCGTCAGCACCACCATATACAGTTGTTCGCGATTTCCTGTAAAGTTTGCTTGTCCCAGCATGTGTACAGTACATTTCCTTGACTCACTAGAGCGCGCCGCATCTCCGTTACTATAAGGTTGGGCAGCACTCCCTATGCCTTCATGCCGTGCTCCTACATACCATATCGAAATGCATTCGTTTGCATCTAGAGAGAAGGTAAGCGTAGCATTTACTATTCCTATGTTGTTTGCTCGTCCGTTCTCGTAATACTCCAAGCCTTCCCCGGGGGAGGAGGAGAGGGAAAAGTTTCGAACTGATGCATAATCATGTCGTAGCGCCACCAACTATGCTGTGTGCGGTGTGCCGCGCGTCTCCGATTGTTCCGCCAAACTGTGTAAATACCCCTATCCTGCTGCGTGCGGAGCCCCCCCACCAACCCATCCAGCTCTCCCACATCTCTGTCTTCCCACTTCGATTTTAATGGGTGCACTCCGACTGGCGCGTCCGCATAGTTCCAGTACCGCTTGGACGACTTCATGGGGTATTCAGGAAGTGGGGTTGGTTTATGAATTGAGTTAGTTTAATGCGCGATACATCCATGTCCATCGCTCTCTCCTCGTGCGGATTTGCAAGACGATATTCTTTCCTCGGCTACATAAACGTGGAAAGTTTGCTCTGCGTTTCAGCCTGTCACGCGATTCAACAGTCAGGCAAAAAAAAAAGAAGAAAATTGAAAGAAGTCCTTAACGCGAAGTATGAGGCAATACCATCTGTGGCGTACGGATGACCATGAAAACACGGACAAATGTCCGACGAAACGCAAGGTGCCCGTGCTAAACGACGCTCGTTGTGACGCTGGTCTGGGTTCAACGGAATGCATACGTCCAACTGCTTCGAGTGTTTGGCAGGGGATAACGAAGACGCAATGGAAAAAGTCGCTCCAGAGCCTGCAGATTAAACTTAGCCCTCGCACCGTGATTTGTTCCGTAGCTCCCTCCGCCGGCAGAACAAGCACAACCAAACTAAAACTGTATCTCTGGTTTCGGACGAGCTAGTGGAGGCGCACCATCAGTTGGCTGTGCTGCAAGCCGATGTCACCAAGCTCACCCAGCGCCATAGCAAAAGCTAGTCCTTCCATCCTTACCCACCAAGAGCTCCTACCATTTGTGGTGCAACAGCTACAGAACTTGGTACCTGTGTTAGCATCCCAGTTTCGTTAGATCTCATGTCACTATGCCTGGCCCACAATATATAGTACTGTGGGACTGTCGTGGGCTCATAACAAAGGTTGGTGAGCTTCGTGGACGTCTTCGCCTAGACAAACTTCGAGCTTGGGCTTTCCTGCTCCAAGAGAAGAACGGTCTACCTATTCCTCCCAAACTTAGAGTCTACGCTACACTTTCCGTAGCTGATCGGCGTTGCGGCTCCACTACGTCTTCACACGTCAAAACCGCAATTTATGTGCGCATTGTTTATCCACAAACCCCCATTCCATTAGAAGCATACTGCATGGATTAGAAAGACGTGGTGGAGGTAAAAGTGCAACTGCCCCGGTGCGCAAAAATCCTATCCTAGTATCGTGCTATGTGCGGTCACACAGCGGACGTGCACACCGGCTACGATTGGGCTGGCTAACATCTCTGCGCTGTTCGAACGCTGCCTGTTTCATACTTGCAACTGGCGACTTCCATGCGCCCCATATTTATTGGTGATACCCTACCTCAACTAAACGTGGGCGTATGCTACTTCAACACTTGAGTGATGCTCACATCGCACTACTAAACGATATATTATGTCCTAAGCACCGATGCTCTCACGCCAGGATGGCGCCCTACTTATTCAACGTAACCTAGTGACTTGGAGTGATGCGGATCTTGGCAGCGAGGGTCCTACTGTTGGGGCAACGATATCACCCTATCAGGCCTGCCATTGCCCCAAACTGGACGCGTCGGCTTCGGCGGAGCTATACACTACACTCTGGGATGAGGTCCCGTGCAACATCAATGCAACCATGACGGCGCCCAGCCCGGACCCCACCCTGAGCAGCGCCTCTCAAAGGACGTCGGTAGATGAGTCTCGGCTTAAGCCTGACCCCCGGCTCATGCAGCTGTGGACCCAGCGCAAGCAGGTTGAAGTGGCTACTTCGCGAGGTCCGTCGTGTGTACCAGGCATCCTGACGGCCTACTGGTCTGACATGATGGAAATAAAATTGCGCTAAAAGGACGGGACGACACAGTGCAGACTAACAAACGAGTTGATTTCCACGATCATATATACTACTATCAAGTAGACACGTGGACCAAGAGAATTTTAAAATGCGAAATTGAAATCACAAAACAATAAATAAATAAATAAATAACCGCACATTTTCACCATGCCACACATGCCGTCTCCAACAGATTAGACCCCATTAATAAACGCGATTTCTTTGCCCAACAGCGATAGTGAAGCAACACTAATGCAAACATCACCCCGCGGCACGATTTCACCGCACCTTCTTATTTCCCTGCGTGAGCGAGTCACGGCTGCCTAGCGAGCACCCTTAGTTTATTTTTTTCTAATGGAGCACACTACAATCACAGCAATGAATGCCAAGATGCCGTCTTATCGCGTTCTTGTCTATCATAATACATCTGCCAGTTTGCACGACTGTATACGTTTTTGCAGGGCAATGGAAACGAAGTAACCACTCCCTCCGTGCAGGCGGAACGAACTTACCTTTGTGCTTCGTGCGGCACCCATTCTGTTCTTTTCGAATGCAGTTGACCTGGCGACAAAGCTTTGCAAGCTTGTCGGGTGCATAAAAAAACATTCCTACCTGAACGCCGAGCGATACGCTTGAGGTTGTGCTCAGCTGGTAAATGCAAGGAATCATCGCGATTTTTGTTTGTCTCGGGATTCACGGCCACCTGCTGGCCACGTCGTGTCTCGCCCTGCCAGCTTAGCCTCTTAACACCTTTTCGGGCTACGCACACAGACCAGGTGTGTGGGGTAGCCGGAACTCAATAATCGTCAGCTTGCTGAGCCGAGCTAGCCGTCATCATGTGCGGGCGTGATTTTGATAAGGCATTACTGACGCAAAGGTTAGCAATGGCTCTCTTGACCAGCTTGGAGTGGGAAGATCTAAACCGAAGAAGTGGTTTGTTCGCCCTAGGAGCGTAAGACCAGGAGACATGGTTGCTTGTGAAATGTAGGTCTAGTTCTCAAACCGTGATGTGGGCTTCGTAGGGTAACTCGCTAGTAATAAGCGAAGGCTACAGGGGCTCACTAAAAGCGAGATGACACCTCTCTGCGGGGGCTATCAGGCATCTGGGGCCGCAGAGTCTACAACAAGGTAATCATCGACGCATCGAATACTTTCACTGCTTTCGAATCATCCAGATGTTCGTTAATTTTCTGTCCAGTTTCGCGAGGTAGAAGTCGCTAAGTACTGGCGCTATACATGACCTAACGCATATGCCGTTTCTCTGAATGAAAGTTTTATTGTCAGAACACACGTAAGTGGAACTAAGGTACACGGATAGGAGCTCCAAAAACCTACCGGCGGACGAGCCTGCGTTGTTTAAGAACGCAGCACCACGTTTGTCAATACATTCCTGTACGCAAATAAGCAGTTCGTCATGGGGTAGAGAGTAGAAAAGGTCTTTTATATCTATTGAGCAAGCACCAAAGCTCCGGTCCTAATTTGGTTAAAGGTAGTCCGTAATGGGGTTAGAGTTTTGAATCCGAAACGGGTCGTCTACAGTCAAAATTGCCAGTTCATCTTGTAGGCATCTGGCTACCAGTTTTTGCCAAGTGCCGATTTCTGAAACGATCGCTCGGAACAGCTGGTCTAGTTTGTGCGTTTTGACGCTAAAAAAGACATCAAGGTTACGTTTCTTTGGTTTGTCTAAGGAACGGGCAACTTTTTCAAGTCCACTTGCGTTGCATACTTCCGAGCCTCAGATATGACCTTAGTACAACATTGTCACGCCGCTAAAACACCGAATCCAACGCTACTGCGGCTTTTGCAGGGTATAACACTTTTGGCAAAACCACAAAACCACCTTCCTTGTCCGCCGGAAACAGAGAAGAGCATTTATCTTTAAGAAAGACCCTTGGCTTGCACAACGAGAGATTCTTGGCTGACGGTTTACAGTTACGCAACGCGTCAACACCTTCTGATACGCATCTGTCCTTCTCAGAGTCCGGGGTAAAGTTTGCAACGTGCCTAACAAGGGAAAGGAGCCCAGGCTTGGACTTACGAGGTGCGACGACAAACTTACGGGAACGGTCGAGGGTGAGGCACGTTGTGCGACGGTTCTCCAGCGTAAGGGACATCGCCTAACGCGTCCGCACAGAATCCTTCGTAGAGCGGACGTTTGCGGGCCGGGGGGGGGGGGGGGGGGGGGGGGGGGGGTGAGGCTCGGTGTGGCGGAATTCTAATGGAAACTGATCCTTCCGCACCACCGAGCCTCACTCATCCATCTGCGTGCTTTTTCCTGACACCACCGAGATCACGACAGCTTTGCGGCACAGGACTACACCTGGCCTCGATTTACAGCGATGGTAGTAGGGGCCCCACCACTGCTCTCTTCTAGACCACCTCCGGGATACGGATGCTAACTTGTAGCTTTAGTACTTTTAAAATTATGCCAAAGGTCGTACTACCGCAATTTATATAAGATTACAACCAACTAAAAGTGCAGCCATGGGTCATACGTATCCACATTATTCAGTGCAAAAGAAATATCGGTCGTTCTTTAGGAAAAATGTGTCCGCTACTCAGACTATCTGACGTCTAGTGTGTACTAGAGGAGAACCAAATTGAACGCTTATTTCTGCGCCTTCATTAACTTTTTTTTTAATCACTCACTCACTCACTGACTGGCTTACTCACTCGCACAAATTTGTTCTTCTCTTCAGGTGCCGATGGAGTTGGTTCGCATTGCCATTGTCTTGTTTTTCAGCGAGCTCTTACTGCTTTGACAAAAAGTGCAGCGCTCCTTCAAGTGCGGACGAAATGCTCCCGAACTGCTACTACGGACTAATGAATGACGTTTGCTTTTAATGCGCTTGGTTTTGTGCTCCACGCACTCCTCTACCATTGCCTCCCTCCTCTTTCTTATTTTTAAATATTCCCTCTTTCTCCCCACCTTTTTCCGTACAGATGATACTGCGCATTTGTTCCCGTGTCCCCGGCAGAGATTCTGGGCGGTCTACTGAGGCCCGAAAGACTCTTCATCGCGTATGCATGCCTGCCCGCTTTACTTTACCTCACGAGCTCGAAGAGAAAGAAATTAAAAGCAGCCGTCCACTTAAAAGGCGTATGAGTGCTCACTGTAACAGGCGCTCGTATAGTCCGCCTACGCTGATTGGTGCTTGGGCTGTTTGTTTACGCTACTTACTTCCCCAAGTAATCGGTTCCTTACTAACCCCTAATTTAAAAAAAAAACGCACAGTAAGTTCGCGCTTAGTTATGCGTCCAGTATTTTCTAATTTATGAAAGGCTGTCTAGAATGCTCTGCTTGGCTGAAATAATAGAAAGCGGGAGAAAGTGAGGCTCCTTATTTTAATAGCAGGCATATCGTAAAGGTAAACGGTAAAGCTTTCTCCATTTGTGACTGATGGCGCCGAAGGAAGCAGGGCACAGTAACAGCTGAGGTGTCTCAGTGGCTACGCCGTTATGCGGATAATCCTATAAACGCTGGTTTGATTCCCAGCCTCGGCGGCCGCTTTTCTGATGGAGGCTGATAGCGAAAACGCCCGTGTGTTCGATATTTCGGCCCACGTTACAGATCCCCAGCCCGTCAGAATAAATCCGGAGTCCTCCACAACGGCGCGCCTCACCGTCTGTCTAGCATCGGCTGGTTAAACCCTACAATCAGTGAATCGAAGCAACGCCTTATAACACGCTAGTGTCACGCGTGATGTAGCTGGCCATTCGTCCCGCCAGTTCTCACCGAACACGCTTTCGGCGTAATGAACAAGTGTCGTTCATTTCATGCAACACCGTCTTCCCTCCTAATTTGTTAGATTTATTTTAGAAATGCACTAATTTCAACGATAGCCGTGCGCGATTCCTACGCAATTTCTTGCCATTCGCATCGGAAGCAGCACAACTGTAGCGAGTAAGAAACACGCCTTACTTTCTTAAAGAGACAACCGAACCCGCCTTAGCCAACGGTCTATACTAACTCGTCTGCGGACTTGCCCCATGGTTGGTGCAGCTCCTTAGAAGAAACCATGTGAAGCTGCCAGTGCTGAGTGAACTTGGATTTGAACAGTGTTCTTTTAACAGCGGAGCTGTTGCACAAGCCGTAAGTTCGGCGTTGCGGGAAAAAATACCGAGAAAATGCGACCGCGAACGCTCGTGAGCGCGTGCCCCGCGGTGACCGCTGAGCACCTCCGGCACGCGCAGTGGCTTTAGCAAAAAAAAAAACAGGCAAAAACCATTAGTAGCAAGAAATGTCTAGCGCTTGTGAGCGCATGCTATTGCAGAAAAGAAAAAGACTCAGCGCACTGTCGTCAAGCGCTACCGCGGCATGTATAAAAAAAGACTCCAGCGCTGATGCTAAAAGTGAAAAGACACCCTGCTTGGGAGAGGTCACCGGGGCTGCCACATTCTCTAGAAAGCCATTATAAATAATTAGAGACATCGGCACGAGTGTGAAATTCCTTCCCAATATGACTTGCAGATCCCGGCACCGCTGCCTCGAGTCGATGACGAAGAGCTTGTGGAAATCTACAATGCTTAGGACGACTTTGCATCCACCACTAGTTACGAAGAAGACGACGAGCTCTTCGATGCATATGGCGACGATTACCAGCACCGCAACCTAGAAAATAAACAATGATACTGAAACTTAACTCTGTCTCCGGCAATGCACCCTACAACAGCTTCCCCATTGAAGTCTTCCGCATTTGTGCAAGATTCCCTGAATTTTATGTGAACTTGTGAATACTAAGGTGTTATACCCTCCCCTACA
Organism: Haemaphysalis longicornis; assembly: GCA_013339765.2. Classification (NCBI taxonomy): domain Eukaryota; kingdom Metazoa; phylum Arthropoda; class Arachnida; order Ixodida; family Ixodidae; genus Haemaphysalis; species Haemaphysalis longicornis. The sequence continues at coordinate 13,127 of JABSTR010001163.1, forward strand.
CTTTACTTTCTCCCCAGTGCGCTCGAGCCCCGTGGGGGAACCGCGCCTCGCCTTCTGGTAGTGCCCGAGGAAGCAGGCGCAAAACCAGGCATCCATGAAAGCAAGCGTCTTGTTCTTTTTAGTCCGAAAAGCAGAAATCCCTGCATCCTCAGCGTGCTGAACGTACGTCGTCCTCTCCGTTGCGTGGCTCATCGAAACCACGGAACGTTTCCGCGGGAGATTCGAGCAGGACTTACAACACAACCCTAAGTTACTAACTACTGTTTTGCACCAGACCGAGTCAGATTTCCTATGCCGTCACTGAAAGTATAGTGATGTTGAACAATCAGAGCAATGCTCGGCCAATCGACAGAACATAAGAAGGCAACAAGATGTCGCGTAACTGGGGACAGTTCTTCGTAACATTGCAGTGCGAAGGAATGGCATTATGTTTCAGATTAAATAATAAATAATTATTTTAACTTCTTATTCGAAAACCGGGGCATGTTTAGTCTAGTTGGGTAAGAGGGAAACAGAAAAGGGAGAGAGGTCGCCGTCACAGTCGGCCAGTCAGGTTTGCCTCTCACACGAATTCCCCCAGACTAATTATGTGCTTGCTGTCTTCGGGGAAATCCCAGAGTAGATGCCGCACAGCTGGGCAGCATCGCACGTTCAGCACGTCACAGTGGCTGCGTGACGGCCCTTTTCATATTTCCCTGCAGCGTCACGCCACGCGTTCTTTAGCCCGTAAATCCTCAGTAAGGGCAGCACCCGTCCTCGCCTTCTTGATTGACTCTTTTGCACAGCGCGGAAGCCCTTTAGGGGGTTCGTAGGAATCATAGCAGTAATGGTGGTATCGTTGCGCTACGTTGCCTTTTTTTTTTTCTTTGCTGGGAAATATCCTTAATTTAGCAAACTTCAGCAGTGTAATGAAAGAAAGTTTCTTCATCGTACCGAAAATTCGCGGCTTTTGTCGTGGCACGTTGGAAACATGCAAACGTTAGACCGCAGATCTGCACTCAAAACATTTATCTGAATTGTTAGTTTTGAGGAATATACCTAACAGTAAGTTTATCGAGCTGCTAGAGGGAAAAACATGGTTAGTCGCAGCTTTCACGAAGCAAAACAATATTATTCAACACCTAGCTGATGCGCGATATCTTGGTCTCTACACAGGCTTAGGATAATATGCCTCTAATCACCAAGCAACAAAAAACTGGACATGGCGTGTTAAAAAACCCGCTGAAAAATGGATTTTCACATGATATGAAGCCTTGTTTCGGTTCATATCGCTGGTCAGAGAAATAGAAGAAGGGGGTGTGCTCGCAGAAATGTGCCAATTGGTGTATATGTTTCGCCCCTTTGTTTAGCACCACGCAACGTCCAAGCCAGCATTCAAGCACTTTCTAACGTTTCCACGACAGGCTAATGCAGGCATCATCGGCGGCAGTAGAAGCAGCTGCGTCGAGATCTCTGTAACTGGTGTTAGCAAAGACGGCGCGGCGTCGCGGTTGCAGCCGACATCGCGCTAAACTGCCGCAGACTGGGTGTTCCGAGCACCACTAGCACCACCCGGCTTGCGCAACTTGGTGGTCTCCCTACGGTTTCCAATATCATTGACATCCATCGCAGCCACCAACGTCAACGCCTATCAGAACCTCTAACCTCTAACAGGTCGTCGCCTCTTGCACACATTAGTATTCGCGTCCCCTACCGCCCAACATGAAACGACTCTTTTATAAAGAAAAATGCTTCAACATGTTGCCGTAGCCCCATTCCCCGCCACATGGACAAGGAAAGAAATTTCAAACGCTGTCTTGATCGTGCCGCATATTACACCAAGAAAATAAACCGCGATACCGACAGTCGCCACGTATTTACAGATGCGGCATTTCAAGATAACCTCGGTGTGGTCGCCTTCATCCCTTCAGGTGGCACTCACTACTCCATCACTCGACTTTTCACCTCCCCAGAAAAATCCGAACTTCTTGCCATCGCTTTTGGCGCTGCTAACAACACATCCTCCGTCTGCACGACCCATACACAGATTCCAAGTCAGCATGCTACCACCTGGTTCAGGACCTCGCCTTCTTCTCCCCACTCTCCTTCCACAACAGCGTGTAAGGGCCTATTCACGTGCACTTGATCCCTGGTCACACAGGCGGTTCAGGGAACGAATGCGCTCATCACTTTGCCCGAGAAGCTCTCCTGCGGGCCACTGTCGAGGCCCGCGACCGAAATCCTTATCCTCCCCTCCCCACCTTACAGACCTTCTCAGCAACCGTCGCATGTTCCCTCCTCTCCACTCTGGGCTTACCAGTCGTGATAAAGTAATCATTCGGCAGGCACAAACATATGCGCTCACACACCCACTCGACTCCATCTATCCAACGCACTCAAGAAACCCCTGTCCCACTCTGCCCCCGTACCTTATTCCACCTGCCCAGGACCGCATTCTGTGGGAGTGCCCCCACAGCCCTACACATCCATACAATTACAGCATAAGTCGGAACATAGGTCGAGTCGGAATATTGGTGAACCTTTTCAACTTGCGGTCGAGAAATGAAAAAAAATCATTAGGTACAGAGCATCATTTTATTGAGGCTATGACCACTTGTTTTGTATCCCACACATCAACTAGCTCTCATTGCAGTACGGAGAATCGTTATAGAGCTACTTCCTTAAACGCTCAAAGAATCAGGCCATCAGGAACCCAGTGCAAAGCATGGGTCACCCGTGGGCGGACCGTCGCAAGAGACGGTCTTACATGCAGCCAGCAGGCGTCGGGCTGTTGTTCGCCGGCCCTCTCTTAGTAGAGACGTTGCACGATCATCGCGGACGAGTCTCCACTTTATCCTTCAGTTCCTGGTGCATAGCACTGCACTCACAAAACGAGGTCTTCCGGGCGTTGCATACTCTTCAGCATACGCCAGTAGTGTACACTGTTTTCGGTAACACTGAACTGGTATCCGGAGCCCTCCACTACGGCGCGCCTCATCGCCTGCGTTGCGTCGGCGCGTTAAACCCTACAATCAATCAACACCGAACTGGTGCTAGTTGGATATGCTTCTGCTGGCTTGGGCCTAATTTATAATGTTTCTTTTAAATGCTGTGGTGAAGAGCCTGAACTTATCATGAGCAAGAAGAAAGTACCAAGCACACACTCATTGACAGCCACAGAAGACGCAAAAAGTAGATGGCAACGCATGTGATTGATGTCGGTGGCAATGGTGCCTTTGCGGTTTGGGAGCGCCCGGTGGGCTGCCTGGTTACCAGATGAGGGCTAATATTAAGCCAATGACCAATATATAGGTCTAGGTACGACCTTTCGGCTACTTTTTGGTAAAAAAGCTGGACCTATATTTCGACTTACACGGTACACCAGACAGCGGCCGGCTGTTGCGGTAAATCTCCAAGAACAACGGGAACTGGCAGCCCACATCATCAGAGCCCTCAGCGGCTTCCTGGACCGATGCGGCTGATTTTCCCACACGATCCCGTAAATAATAAAGTTTCTATCTATCTATCTTTCTTTAGAAAAGGCACGTGCGCATGGCGAAGCAATGAAATGAGCAAGACAACAGGATAATTCACCGTATTTGTCGTCACCATGAGAACAAAATGACTTCGAAATGCATACGATGTTGACTTTCGAGCGTTCGGCCTGCTTTGCGCTTGCCTTTTGCCACTGTCCCCTTTTACGTAGTGCAGACCTCCGCTGGTTCTCCCACATAATCGATGGAACGAAGTGGAAGAGTGCGTTTGTTCCGCAGCCCCTATTGTCTGCCTGTTCCGACGTCCTCCGATCGCTTCACTGGCGCTTCCTTTGTTGCTCGCTTTATTCGGTTCTTTGTTTTTTGTACACCCTGCCGGCACCGTTGGGCCCCTTCCTTCCTGACAGCGGAAGCCCTACCGGATGCGTGGCTCCTTGTCGGATGCCGCCAGATCGCATGATAGCCGCCGCCGGACGTTCTTTTCGGATCCTGCATGTTGCGCTGCTCATACATAGCATTTAGGCCTGCTCCGAACAGGGGTGCTTTAAGCCATTTCTAGCCCTGATTGGGCCTCAAACGTGTCGCCCCGCGTTTCCAATCTTGTTGTTATTCTACTTGGGATATATTGCTTTGCAACCAGAGGTTGCGTTGGTCGTGTTTTTTTTTTTGTTGTTGTTGTTGTCCCACACGTCTACACAACTCTGTTTCTTGAATTTCGCTGCTCTGTTACTTTACGATTTTTCTGTTCCTCCAGTTTGCATGAGTTTAATGAGGTAGTCTGTAGGTAGAAATGACAGGGGCCGTAGTAAAGGCCCGTTCGCACTTGCTATTGCAACGGCGAAAGTGACGTGATTTCTGTTGCTTAGTCGCCCTGCATCACTCAAGTCCTCTTGTCGCGGCGGCACAAATGGTCGAGACCAATACACAAGAGTGACTTGAACGATGCGACTAGTGCGACAGAAATCGCGTCACTTTTGCCGCTCGAATCTCAAGTGTGAACCCACCTTAATGCGACTAGTTTGCGTATAGAGCACGTGCCTCTTTATGCCTTCTATATGAACTTAAAAAACTCTATTGCGGTTCCCACTGCGGCGGCGTTTAACCACTTCCAGCGTCTTACACGCATTTCCGCATGGTACAAGACTTCTGTAAGAATACTTCTTTTGCCTTGAAGATTATTTGAAAGCAGGTACTCTTGTCTTCGCGATAAGAATCTATCACACAATAAAACTTCACCTCGTTTTAATATGGATCATAGAAAAATAGTTAAGCTCGAAGAATTTCGTGCAGGGTAACTGATGGTTTGCTAGGTGGCTTTATTTGTTGGGAATACTAAATCACGAAACTGCGACTGTTTGCTACCGAATGTGTAAAACACACATTTGATATGAAATAGTACCATAGACGACCAGTTCAGGGCAAGCCCCCAAACTCGACAGAGTAGGTTCCGACAAAGCAGTATTTCGATATCTGTCATAAATATAAAATGCAGCAGTGGCAGATGCAAAAGAACTTGGCTTCCCAGAAATTTCGCCAATTAAAGATAAATTTGTCCTGATCCGTATTCAAACGAGGGACCACCTCCTATCTAAAGCATTCACAAGTGCGTCAGCCGTGTGTAGAGCGAGAACCGAATAATAAGGACAAATAGTATTTGTCCTTACAATTGTATGGACAAATACTAGACGGATAATGGTATGTATCCTAGTAAATTCGACAGTTGATTTCTCCGAAGGCCCGGAGCTTCTTAGAAGTGATAGCGTATCTGAGTACCCCCTCTCCTCTCCCTCCAAATAAAAATATGCATTTTACATTGTTATGTGCTGTTTAAAAACGAATATTGTGTTACGAATTTTGCCAAACGTATACCTAGTGACCATGGAAAGTGTAAATTATCGTAAACTACCGGGTAAATTGTCGTAAAAACGTGCGTATGGGCAAATGGGCCCTGGTAATACCGGGAAGGTCATGCAAAAAAACTGTGCTTGCAAAAAAGGTAAGAGACCGTGAGACAGGATGTGGAGTGGACTTCCATATATCAGTGCAGCTGTAGCGTTCAGTAAACGCGCCGAAGAAGAGAGATCAGCATGCAGGCAGAGCAGGAGAAGTCGACGCCATGCTAGCCACCCTGCCCTGCTGATGCTTTAAATGTAAAAATTGCTCCTGCAGCAGGCTGGACGTGAACAATACCAGAAAAATCTCTCGCGGTGCCTTGTCCGTACTCGACAGGCTGCATAATTAACGTAGGACTTCGCTCTGAGCGCCAAATACCGCGTGCCAGGCGATTGACTCTCGTGCGAACTGCACGGACACTACTAGCTCCTCGACGTATTACGTATCCAAGTAGAGTGCACCTTGCCTGTCGTAAAAAAGGGGAGCTCTTTTTTCATGAATTCCAGTAGCCTCGCACCAGGGTGATGCAGGAATTTTGCGTTAGTCATTTGCATTAAGGCGTTAACGACAAAATCACATTTCGACGCTGTTTCGTCTGCGCATGAAAACCTGTACTGGCCGCTGGAATAAGCAAACAAAAAAATGAATGTCAGTACAAGGAACATTGATCTGGCTGAAACGCCAGCACCAACACAAAAGACGAAATTGACGTTTCATACATCGTTGTTGTTGTTGTTCCTTTTGTCTTCTTCTAAACCCTGCTTCCCCGGCGTTCCCCGAACACGGAGGTTGAAAGTCCTTCCCTGGTAAAGATATTAGCTTAACTTTCGCAGTGTTGGACATTTTGTATTTGAATAGTGATCAATTGCTCGAATACCTCGGCAAGAAAAAAAACTTGTCTTGATACCAGCGCCAATAGTAACTGCAAATGGAAAACTACCGAAGAGTTAAGGATTCGAAGCACTTTCTAGGACATTACCTTTTCACTATCATCGTCACCATCATGAGATTGTTCATCAGCTAGACAAAGGTATCCCACCGCGACTTTCCGGCTCTCTTATACTGCATTAGTCGAATCATACCTTTACCCCAAAACGCCTTAGTTCCTCCCTCGACGTGGTTATCTCTCTCAGCTGTTATCCTCTAATAATATACCAGCAATGGTACTACATGGGTCTTGTACACATGTTTAATCCTGCGCATGTGTACCTTGCAGCAGTATGTATTGCTTTCTTATTTTAAACTAAGGTGCACTTCACACAAGTCTGCCCTTTAAGTAATGACTCTCCTTCGTCTTATCTATAACAAGGACATCTTCCATTTCTCTCTTCGTGTATAAGCAGGACCTCCAGTTCTGCCTCATGTGCAGTCCCAGAAAATGTGGATTGATCCTCAGATTTCATTTTGACTGGCATAAAATACCTTAAACATAAAGTACATGAAATGAACGGAATCGGAATCTGAAATGCAAGGCACAGTTCATAACAAGGATGAAATCTGACAATGGGCTCATTTCTTGCTAATTTAGTCTAAAATATCTGACTACTGTTGCTAACACAAACGAGTGCGCGCATTTGAATTGTCATTTAGGAACAATCTTAAGGCTTTATTTATCCCTACCATACCCTTACTTTTCGTTTTGTATAGCAATAAATAACGAGAGGGGCCTGAACTTCAACAAAAGTTGACAGGCTTACCTCCTCTATATTTCGCGTCTTCTGCTTCCCAGCATGAATGACGACGATCCCAGCACTCCCGTCTTATTCCCAGTGCACAGGCGATGGAAAGGTGGCCTCACTCCCTATTAATGCGTAACTGTAAATTCACATTGTTGAGCGTCATCATCATTTCCCGAAACACCGAATTTACATCGAACTGCGTGTATCAGGGGTGGAATTCTCAGTCCTTTCCACTTCATGTTCCTTTCAAAGTGTCCTTTTAGAACAAGCTCTGATTGCCTGAGGAACGTGACCTGTAAGTGAAGCAGCACAAGTAAGGCGGGGTGTCGGTTTTTGCGCATGCAATTGTTCAGAGGTTTCGCAGGTTGGGCTACGTCTCAGTGAAAATGGGCGTGAAACTGACACAATTCAGAATTCCGTCCCAGGGCTACAGTTTTCTGCCATGCACTGCCTGTCGCTATTCTCCCTTACCTCTCTGTGTGATAGCATAACGCTGTCGCAATACTTTGACCTTTCTATTCACCAGCGCGACAGCAGCCTCAGAACTTGCTTTTTGTGCGTTATAATTCGAGCATACACTTGAACTCAGAAAAGCGGCTACCCGGCGCGGTGGCTCCGTGGCTAATGCGTTGTGCTGCTCAGCCTAAGAACGCGGGTTCGATTCCCGGCAGCGGCTGCCGCTTTTCTGGTGTAGGTCAAGAGCAAAAACTCACGTGTGTTCGGCATTTCGGCGCACGTTAAAGATCCCAGGTGTCAAAATAATTCGCTACCCTTCAATACGGCGCGCCTCATAGCCTCTGTAGTTTCAGTGCGTTAAACATTGTAATCAATTCAATCAATCGGAAAATAGGCTGGCAATGTCGGTGACTTCGATTAGTGACGCAATAGTCCTGTTCTATTCCCTACCCCCCCCCCCCCATCGTCGATTAGTCCATTGTATATTGCTCTGCTTCCTATAGCGCTGTATTTTTTCCTGCGTGCCTCAGTAACCGCTGCCGACCTTGTCTTCCTTTAATACCGTTCTAAGCACCGCGTCAGATGACATTTCCATGGCGCGACGCGATTTCCTCACAGGATCTGGGCCGACAGTGCCCTGTCTCGTTCGATTACATCTTCCCATAGCTTTGCGAAACGACCGCTGCGTAATGCCGCTGTCGATTAAGTAAAGCTACGCAGCGGGCAGCGGCTTTCCGGCCTAGCGCCCCTGCTGCGGCCGACGCGAAGACTCAAGATGGATAGACGACATTGAGTACTGGAAGACGCTTGTCTAGCGGCAATGGTAGTAACCCAAACTGTGGCGACAGCTAGGGAAACATAACCCCGGAGACGTAAGTGACATTACTCACTTCTGCGTGAGTTTCAACGGGGTCGTTGAACATCTTGGCTAGTGCAATGTAGAGGTGTAACTTCATGCGCGTACCATTTTATGCCCCGCAGGCGTCTTTCCGCCAAGGGTTGGTTTGATTCCGTTTCCGGAGCCCAGGAGCCGAACCCAAGAACTCAAAATACGTTGCAGTTTCAAAGTCGCGCCACAAAATTGTTCGAGCATGCAGATGAGAATCGGATGATGAAATTTGTACTGCTAAAGTCATTTTATGTCTAAAAAAGAAACGCTCGTATCCAGCAATACCGTGCAAGAAGCTGTGGTAGCACGGAGTTTGTCATGCGCCATCTAGACGGCTGCCATTGAACCCATTGTTTTCCAGCCTCGTTTTGTAGGGTGAAAAGCGCGGATTAATAAATTTGCTTTAGACTGCCCTGGCGGACCCGTGTACCAACAGTCCGTACCACGCAATGCTATGTTCGATGCCTTAACGGGCATGTGAGATTATCAGGAATTTGTGAAAACCCACTTTATCAGGATTAATTCTCTCTTGCGTTCTAGCAAATGTTGTCTTATTCTAATTCACCACCTACTCCACGTAAGGAATGCGCTACAAACAGTGCAGGTCCCTAGAACGGCAGTTTTAGTGGGTATTGATCGGTCGCTCGGTCAGTGAATTCCTGATAAATTTTTTCAGCACCAAGACACAAGCGATACGTCAGTACACTGCACTGTATATGTCACAGATCCAGTAACAGGCATCGACAGTTTGCTGCCTTCAGCAAGGGGCAAACTGGGGCCAACCGTTCCTTATCGATCAGCGATGCGCACTTGAAGATCGTGCGACGTGCGCACTTACGCCATGGTGGTGCCTCCCTGCAAGTGTCCGCATAGTATCCAGTATTAGCGGGGTCTTGGACTGAAGACCCCGACCACAAAATATGCTCACTTCAATCTCTCTCTCTCTCTCATCTCTCTCGCTCTCTCTCTCTCTCTCCTCTCTCTCTCTCTCAGAATCTCTTCTCCTCTCTCTCTCTCTCTCTCTCTCTCTCCTCTCTCCCTCCTCTCTCTCTCTCTCTCTCTCTCTCCCGAGAGATCGGTTTTTTCTACCCAATGGAATCGGTTGGGAAAGAAACTGAATGGTAACGCCGTGTCGAGGTCTGTGCCCCGAGAACATCCCAACGAAGAGTTTGACGAACAGCATCTACCACGGAGCAGGGACAGAATATGGGAGGGCCTTCTTTCCTTTGGACGGCAGAGTACAGCGTTCTCGTAAAGTAGCGAGAGCAGCATAGGATGCACAAAAGCCATGAGTACTGCCCTGCAAGAGAGATAAATGCTAGTTTGCCAGTTCGCAGGGATACCAAGAAATAGTGGTTACAAGTAATAGAACAGGCCAAGAAGCGTTCTTTATCCCGTGGTTTGTACTTCGCTCGCTGGCTGCTCCTTCCCGTTTTTGTGCCATTCATGTTGCTAAGGCGTGCGTCGTCTCTACGAAACTTCAGCGGTCCGAACGACGCCCGAGAAAGCCCAGTTTACGATGGCGAGGTTATGGGCGCGCATTTTCTTCCCCCATACGTGCTTACAAAAACGTCGCTGTTTGGGCGTGAAGAAGAAGTCTTGTTACTTCACTTTCTATGAGCCACTATTCTAGACCATATGTATACGAGTTTATCAGCCGCTTCTCCTGCATATAGGCCCACCTTTTGCAGCACCCTGGATGGCCACGATAGAAGGCTGCCTGTCGTCTCGCACGGCTGGCGACTTGCGGCCGAGTAACGACGGAGATGGCACATAACGGCTTCGGCGAGCGGTCCATCGATTTTCGGCGGGGATATATATCAGGATGCATCGGTTTCACCGCAACCAAATGTACGCCCATTCCCCAACAAACTTAGTATGGGGAGGAGTAATTGTGAAATAATCGGGAAAAGCGACGGGGAAGTAGAAGGTTCAACAGGCAACGAGGTTGTTGGGAGTGCAAAAAAAGTGTGCAGGCTTGGGATAACCGGCGGTAGGGTGCCACCTTCATAGCGCCAGCAACACCATTTAAATCGAAGTTGCAACGCAAGAGCGATCCACTGCGGCGCAGCCACACTTGATGGCGCCGGCCCCGTTATAATTTGGCGGGATATATTCTCTATGTACGCATTTATGAAACCCAATAGATTAGCTGATGTGCGTTGTTTGATGATGGGTCATCTTCTGATTGCTTACCCAGTAGCTTGCTAACAAAGGGAGAGTCAAAATACAAAAAACAATACCGGGTACTTCATACTAGGTACTCATACAAGGTACTTCATATTGGGTAGTTCCACAAGCAATGAATGTTCATTTGGCTGCACTGCGTTGAACAAGTAGTAGTAGTAGCCCTTTTAATGTGAAACAGGGGTCCCCATGGTCCAGGTAGGAGGAATGTGTGACTAGGCCCGGGGGGTAAGGATCACTACAGCAAATCAATATAAGCTGCTACCGAGAGAGTTGACAAAGGAACAGAACTACGAAGTCACCAATGAAGTTCTTATCGCATGGCGGTTGCGACAGCTTCAGTGTGCAATTGCCGAACGTGTTCTCTCACCACTCTCATCAGTATTCTCTATTTGCGCATTTTCTTCTTTTGTACGTTACTGTGGCTCGGTTCATACACCCATTCGCATCTCCAAGCACAGAGGACGAAGTAAAGCTCAAACGTGCTTTACTACTCGCCTGATTGGTACTTCTGTAATTGGTTGATAGATTGTGGGGTTTAAAGCGTCGAAGCTACTCGTGGGCTTTGAGGCGCGCCTTAGTTGAGGGCTGCGTATTAATTTTGACCACCTGGGGATCTTTAACGTGCACTGAAAGCTCGACAAACAGGAGTTCTTGAATTTCGCGTCCACCCGAACAGAAGCCACCGCGGCAGGGATCGATCCTGCGTCCTTGAACTCAGCAGCCGAACGTCTTAGCCACTAGCCACCGCAGCACGTTTTTCTGTAATTGGCATGTTCAAATTACTCATGCAGCTAAGAAGCACGCGTTTCTAAGTCGAAGGTCACAAACCATTCACTAGGTCTACTACCAGTCTGGTGGAGTCACCGAGCTGCGGTGTGGCGAAGGGTGGATACTCGTCTCGCGTTACGAAGCCCCTCGTTCGAATACCACCCGAAACCAAATTTAGCTATTTCTAACGCAATTACTTTGTCTACGGGAGCTTCAGTAAACATTTAGCAAAACCGAACCATTCTTTCGCCTGTTTCTTACTTTTCGAGCCGTCGCTTATTGTTTGTTCAAGAAACTCCGGATTTACGACACACTGAGTTAAATAAGTAATCATTTTGATATTACGTGTGAGACGTTGCACTTTCTCTGGTGGCTTACCTGCTGCAAAAACTGCTATCTTATAAATTGATTTTTTATTTGAATTCAATCAAGCCACCTATAAAACATGCCGAACGCGCGTTTTTCCTATTGTGGCGAAATTCTCTCATGGGACAATAAAAAATCGAGCTGCCGCGAGACCATTTCCTTTTGACACATATGGTTACGGTGATGCTCAGGCGACTGAGCCGACGCAGGATTTATTTACAAGCCTTGACTGCGGTTCACCGGCGAGCGTAAAATGCGAGCCTCCAGTCTGTCAAAAGCGCTTCGTTCTTCTCTTCGTCGTCCGGGCTGCTGGCGGGGAAGATTTGCCTATCAACTAGCTCATACCACCTACAACGCCGCACTAATACTGAAGTATTCCTGTCGTGTAACAATATTGCCGCGAACCATGTATGGGTCTGTTTGACGACTTGAAGAGGGTTGAGGGTGCATGTACCCAGCACCTCCACCAGATGTCACATTGCCAAAGACGACGCAGTTGTCTTCAAGAAAAAACAAGTTTATTGGAGCGAACTTGTGCTCCCCTAACAACTCAAATAATACACGGGCGGTGAGGCAGAAGTCAGCAAAGTGACGTACGCAAGCGAGCGTCGGAGATCGAATGCCGCGGCGTCTGCTCTGCAGGCTTTTATCTTTCGGCGCAAGTATTTCTGGAACCTGTCGATTCACATCCAGAACATTGCAGATCACAGAAGATTATTCTGGGCTACAGACGTTAAGGCGAAACAGTCTGCTTATCTGAATGTGATAACCCGTGCGGCATAAAAGTAAAGAATGGAAGACGCGCTTCGTTTGGAACGCAGATAACACAGCCGGGCGTGGCCCGACCGTAAAAACAAACAATAAATAAACAAACCCAATAATAAACAAACGAAGCTACAAAGCCCCTTAGTAATGATCTGGTATTGCTGTCTGTAATTCCCTGTTTGTTTACGCTCCGTATACAGTCTCTTTCTTTTCTTCGTGTGAACTCAGGTTACACATATCTGCACTAGAGCCTTCCGCTGAAGCCTCGAGGCCTTGGAAGAGCGAAGCCACCCCCGGAGAAGCGGAAAAGATGAAGTGTGTGTTTTCGCTGTGCATATCTCGAATGGGATGAGGTACGCAGCGCGGGCTATACTCGTTCTTGTTGGCCATACGAGGCATGACACTGTAGTATACAGTCCGCCTCGTCCACTTCCCTAGCGCTTTACTTTTTTATATATTTTACGCAAATGTTTGCTACCAAACCGCGTAGATACCAAAACCTTTTTTTTTGTTGTTGTTCTTAGCACTTCATCGGCACCTGGGGGTGGCAGCCTGCAGCTGGCGCGTATTCTGAGCTGTGCGTGAGTGGAGAAATGGAAAATATATGCTCCTTGGGGGTGGTCGTAATGCTGTCGCCAAGGGTGACATTCCAAACTTTTCCTTAGGCGAAGCTGCCCCGACTGCGAAGCGAGGAGGGCGTAGGAAAGCAAACGCGTGTTTCCTACTGATGGAACATGTTTAGCCTCTATTTTCTCACAAAAAGCGTTCATGTAAGAATAAGGACGAAAAAGTAGAACGTAGTCTCACCAGCAGATATTTTTCTTTTATTGTTTAATCTGGATGAAAGAGAAAAAATCCGGAAACTACAACAAAAGGTCACAGCTAAAGCCCACAAGACCGACTGAAAACCTTAATAAAGTTTTCCCTACTAAATAATTTGACGCAGAATAGAAAAGCAAGGAAACAGCGAGCAGACTTGAAGAGCCATCACGTGTTACTCCCCAGAGGAGGAGTATATACGCCCGCCATGCTATGTAACACGCAGGGAGTCCTCGCACTTACGCTGTACCCTTCTTGTAGTTATGCCCGAAGCACGTGCTCAACTGTCTAGTTAACGTGCTCTTCCATGCGTTTAACTTAATGCAGCGACACAATCACCGACGTGACAGGACAAAAAGTTCTTCACATAAATGTCTCAACAGTACAGTTTATGGCCGACATCATGAACGATGCGATAAGCATTAGTAGACAAAAAGAACAACAAAGCTGCAGCTGCCTTGAGTGAAGGCTTGGCTTTAGACTGCTTTAAACCGGCCATGCATACAAAATACAAGTTTGTCTTATTCGAAAGATTTTGTGTTTTATAGTGCGTGTGCGGCAGCAAAGGATGCCGTATTCACTGAGAAATTAATCAATTTAGGTGAAAATTTTGATTACACCCCGCGAAATCGTGTGTTTTCATGATGTCTTCCGTGAAGACATGAGGACGGGTATTCAAACGAACTTCCAGTGCGTCATTACGCTCTGCAGCCTTGATTACCGTCCGTCCTCCGAGATGGCGTTACCGTACTGAGCCGCAGACCTTTGCCCGCCGTTGCTTTGTTTTTGACTGTATTTGCACCTGGCTTGTTTTTGTTACGGTAGAAAGTACTCATTTAGTAAAACATGGGGTATGCTCAACAAGCACTGTCACATAAGACAACGTCACTTACGCCAATCGGCCAGTGTCGTTTAGGACAACTCCAAAGCGGCGGACTTGTCTGCAGCTAAAACACGCATATTCCGCCAACTAACAACAGCAGTGCGCATCGGTACTTTTATGTTTACGCGTATTTTCGTAACTTTCATTGTTTACCCCCCATATAAACTGCTGTAAAATGAATATGCATTATATTTAAGCACAAATAAAGCTTATCAGCCCTGCCTAATTTGCGTTTGCTTTTGCGGGTCTCAGCCAATAGCACAGCTCGGCATATGGCATCATAGGTGCAGGAAATGAGGTAGTGGGTTGCATGGTGATTCCCTTTCTTCCTAATCAATAGCTTATTTGAGCGAAGTGTACGTTATAATTGGTGTGAGTATGATTCCAATGAAATGATCTTTTCAATGTACCAAACTTGTGTTTTGCCTGCCATGGCCCCCTTAAATATTGTGGGAAGATATGATGTAGATTCGTACTAAGCGCGCAGGCACGCGTAATTTTGTTTCTTGCGTCACTAAACCTGCGAAAAATTGATTCTCCGTGCGAGACGTGCGAAACGTGCATAATGAAGAGTAGGCGTACTCTTCATCTCCACTGTTTGCTTTTTGCGCATACCCCATTTTTACAGCGAAGCTGTATGTGTCTACATACAGTTGTGTCGGCTCGCACAGATGGACAGTTGACGCGGAGGCAGCCGAAAGGCATTGCGCAGATCGTGCAGCCGCCTCCGCTACCGCCCGAAGTCACCTTGCCGAAGCTCCCGATCCTTCCTGGGTGAAGAACACTTGCCGGAAAACGCCGATATAAGGGTATAATTCGCATTGAAGGTCTTTCGGAGGGACATTTTTACGTTGTCTTTCCCGTCTTCACGTGCGCATCGTCAATTGCCGGTTTATACTCAATAGTTGATCACTTTGTTTGCTGCTTATTCGCTTCGGCTGCTATCCTCGTGGTCGATGGTTTGGGTTCGTGTGTTACGGAGACCAACAGACGTTCTAGTTCGACCTGCAAGGAGTATGCTCAATGGCAAATTCCCTTCTAGGCTTTCCTGGTCGTTCTTTTTAAGTGTGGACCTTAGGACCTCACAATGGCGTCCGTGCGCAGCATTTACATTCGATGCCAGACACCGGCAGATTCGATGCGTCTGGTAGTGAGCATCTTCCCCCGAAGAGTTTGGTACGCTCAAAGGTGCTCATTCGTCAGTCATATGCGCCGGTGTACAACCTTAAAATAAAGCTCTCATGACCCCAAACTTTTCTTTCTACAGTCCGCGAGATTATGTTGAGAGGACGGGCTTCACTATGGAAGGGTTGGGACATCAAGCAAGCAAATCCACTAATAAGCTTTTAATAATGCTTCGATATATCCGCAAAACTGCGATTCGGTCACCGCTATTCCACCTCAAACAACCACATTAGCCAAAAAACGAACGAAAAGAAAAGCGTTGAAATGAACAACGGAATTCGTGTCCTTATATACCGCTATTAGAACTGGGATACATCATAGGCAAAACAGAAAGAATAAATCCAAACAAAGGAAAGAGAAGGTTCTAGGAAGGAAGGCTTCCACTAGATCATTTAAATGTAACATGATGCGAAAAGTTGACACGAAGAGCCACGAGCCTCAGATCGTTAGAACTGGAAAGCAGAGGAGCGCTCGCTATAACACAAGACGGACTAATAATGGACCCATACACGCAACGTAAAGGCTCCAGACTGGCAACTGTTTATTAAAATTGAAGTGACAACATATACAGGGTGATCAAAATTAAGTCAACGATTTTTTAAAAAAATTCGGCGCTTAGATTTATGTGAAGACCGCCTCTACAGTGCGGTTTTGCGCTCACGGGGACACAGAATGAACTGTTAATTTTTTATGTCGGTGGCTTAATTAACTCAGCTTGGATAATTACCTATTAGTGGCTGCAGTAAGCAGGCACGTTTGTATTGAAAAATGAGACACAATCTGGTTTCCACGCAGTTTCATTTGGCAGAATTCTTTTAGCACATCCTTACTACGAGATATCGAACTGCGAAGTTTAATTGCCGTTCGCATGATTACGCATGCTCGACGGTGAAGACTGGCGCAAAGCTCCTCCCTTTTATTCTGTGTTTCGATAGCGGTGCCGAGCACTGCAGATTGCCATAACGCCAGCCAAGAGTAAAAGGGTGCCAGTTATCACTTTTTCCTATGCCTCTCTCGTACGACTACATTCGAGAATTCCTGACTGGGAGAACTGCGAAGATCCAGGCCGGGGACCTACAACTGGAAGAACGAGAGCTGGGCAGCGTTGGCACGCCGCAGGGCTCGGTCATCTCGCCCCTGCTATTCAATCTCGTTATGATCGGGGTGGCCCACAAGCTGCTCTCGGAGGTCCCGCAGGTCCGCCACAGCATCTATGCGGACGACATCACGCTGTGGGTCCCCGGGGGGAGTGACGGTCACATCGAGGACACGCTGCAGGCGGCCATCAATACCATAGAGGACCACCTCGACGGCACTGGCCTCGTGTGCTCCCCACAGAAGTCGGAACTACTAGTCATTCCTCCGCCTGGCAGGAACCAAAAGCAAGCGCTCGTCGGCGCCGAGGGAATTACCCTCCGCACGAGGGACGGCATAGTCATACCGAGAGTGCAGGTACTCAGGGTCCTCGGAATGCTTCTGGAAGCCAGCGGCGGCAATACTGCCACAGTGAACCGGCTGACCACCAAGATTGGGGCAGCCAGCCGCCTCATAAAGAGAGTGGCGACGAGACACCGGGGCATGAGAGAAGCCAGCTTGCTTCGGCTAGTGCAGTCGTTTGCCATTAGCCACGTCGCGTACGTGGGGCCTTCCACGTGTGGAAGGTCCAAGAGCGAGAACGAATCAATGCGGCAATACGAAAGGCTTACAAAGCGGCCCTGGGTCTATTGGACTGTACCAGCACGGCAAGGATCTTCGAGCTGGGCGTTCACAACTCCATGGAAGAGATTGCCGAGGCGCAAAGGACCGCGCAACTAGAGCAACTCTCGACCACCAGAACGGGCAGGAACATCCTCGCCCGGCTGGGACTCGATGGGCGAAGTGCACCTAGCGAGGCGGTTATGCTACGAGAGACGGAGCATGCGCTCCCGTCGAGGACCCTGCAGAGACTGAGGGTAAACGCCTCTACCTCGCAACGTCAACCCCAACTGCAACCCGTAAAGACGTGCAGCAAGAGCGAGAACCCTTACGGACACGTACGCTAGCGACACCGGCGCGCTCTTCGTGGACGCGGCACGGTACGCCGGATCAAGAGACAAGTTCGTGGCGGTGGCGGTAAAGGCCACCACCGGGGAAATCTACAGCGCGTGCAGTGTGCGAGTGCGATCGGCGCAGCAAGCTGAGGAAGCGGCAATAGCGCTCGCCCTTACGGACCAGAGGTGTTCCACGGTGTTGAGTGACTCCCGCTCTGCCATCAGGAGCTACGCCCGCAACCGTGTGTGCAAAAGTGCAGTGAAAATCTGTGAAGTGCAGTGCAGTGACTCCAATGCAGCGGACACTGTGCCGGCCACCTACCTTCGGTGGTTCCCGGCGCACACCCCCGCGACCAGCGGCCCGCACCCCAACCGCAACGAGACGGCGGACGCCGCCGCGCGTGCTCTCACCCACCGCGCGGAGGCGGCCGGAGGGACGGGCCCGCTGAACGCCTCCGAGGAACCGCACGAAGGCCGAACCGGGGGGCGTGTGAGTGGCGGTGTGGTGCGTGCAGCGAGTGCGAGTGTTCGGTGTAGCGAAATGTCGGGCCCCAGTGAGGTGAGCGAGGACGAAGAGGAGGCGGACCCGCTGCTGGGATACGCCGAGATGTTGGACTGGTACCGTGCCGGTCGCCAGACCATGCCACCGCCTCATCCAAGACTCACGCGAGAGCAGGCAGTGCGGTTTAGGCAGCTGCAAACCAACTCTGTGCTCACGCCGGCGCTGGCGCGCTACGTGTGCCCGGAGGTGTTTGACAGTGAGCAGTGCAGTGTGTGTGGAAGTGCAACAGCGACTCTTACCCACATTCTCTGGGACTGCACTACGGACCTGTGTCCACCCGGGTCACACCCGGGGGGCTTACCGACGGACGTGGTGTGGGCTATGCAGTCAAGAGACTATGAAGTGCAGTTGCAGGTAGTCCAGCGGGTCGAGGCGGCTCTCGCCCGGCAATCCTGAGGGCGGGCTGATGCCGCGCGGGACCGAGGAATGCGAGCCCTGGGGACCACCCGTGGTCCGGCCGGCCCGAGTGGAGGTCGGGGAGACACCGCGCCTTGACGACAGGCCTAGAACAGTCGGGCTGTGGGCGATCCTGCGTGGTCCGCCTGCAGCCTCCGTAGGATTTTTGATCCAATAAAGTCGATTTCTCTCTCTCTCTCTCCACCCCGTTGTCAAACTAAACACCGTACACAGAAGGTGCGTCACAAAAGGGAGGGGCTTTGAGCGTGTCTTCACTGTCTAGCATGCGTAATCATGCAAACAGAAATTAAACCTCTCAGTTCGATATCTCGTAGTAAAGATGCGCTAGAAGAATTGTGCCAAATGAACCTGCGTGAAAACACGATTCCGTCCAACTTTTCAATATAGACATGCCTGCTTACTGCAGCCACTAGAAAGTTAATTATGAAATTTTAGTTTATTAAGCCACCGATATCAATAATTGCGACCTAATTCTGTTTCCCCCAGGGCGCATAACCTCACTGTATATTTGGTATTAGCGTAAATCTAAGCGCCTAATTAAAACAGAAAACCCTGTCGACCTAACTTTGATGATCCCGTATATACAAGAAAAGCAAACGAAGAATAAAGTAAAAACGAGATGCCAAAGCAGGGAGAATAAAAGCGATTATTAGGCCTGAAAGACCTTCCCTGTGGCACGGGCTGCATTCACAATGATTGCTCCAAACATTTCATTTCACGTTTGGTGAGTGCGATAGAAAGGGAGCTGACACATTCTCCGTCACGCCCGGACAACATTGAAAGTGCCTCGAAGATCTCCCGTCTGAGTGTGCATGTCTTTCAATTTTCACAAAATAATTTTTTTTTTTGTCAAACTGGGCTTCGCATTTGCACCTCGCGCAGTGGGCGGCCTAGTTCCCTGCGGCAGTTAACCTGCTGGCACGCATATCTGTTACATCGGCCACTGACGACCCGCTATCCACTAGGATTTTGTAAACACACCCTAGTCACAACTGACAAATTTTCCCACGTGTCTGGCCTAACACATTGTCTTGGATACCCCACTTTCTGTTTTTGCCTCTACAGCCCTGCACAGTCAACCAAGTTTTCATGGTGCCGTAAATACTAGAGGGACGCCATGTATCCCTCCGACGTTTTTTTTCTTTTTTTTTTTTTGAAACGGTGTGAAATGATATGAGCATATTTCAAGATGGCCACTCCCCTCTTGTGATTTGATATTTCCTTCCGGTCGTCTTTTTCCTTCATAATTGTCTTCAACACTTTTTCTGATACAGAGACAATCGAAGAATCGCAATATCCACTTCTCTTTAACCGCAAACTTAGTTTCAAAGGCTTTTTAAGGGAACAAAGTGTGGTATTGCGTTTTCGTGGCTTTCGCAGGCAGTTACAATATCTTGTTATTACCGTATCGAGGAAAATAAGCTATAAAAAAGGGCAGAATCTCCACTCCGTGGATGATGGCTGTGGTATGAATCCGTGAATGAGTTCTGCTGCCTGAATAGGAAAAGATTTGTCTTTTCAGGGCAAGCTCGAAATTTTAAATGCCGTCTCCACCGGCGAAAGAGAGGAACGTCACCGCCAGGTACAGTGTCCCAGCTAGCATCCCTTCAACAATTTTGACTGCAGAAAAGAGCATGGAGTTCGCAAAAAGGCGCCCTTTCGGCTTAAGTTTGGTTCTTTAAACGTGTTAAGGCACCGAAAAGTATCAAAAAGCAAAAGTGATACTTAGTTACTTTTTGCGAATTCGGCGGCCGTGTAGTAGCAGCAA
This sequence comes from Haemaphysalis longicornis, assembly GCA_013339765.2. Classification (NCBI taxonomy): domain Eukaryota; kingdom Metazoa; phylum Arthropoda; class Arachnida; order Ixodida; family Ixodidae; genus Haemaphysalis; species Haemaphysalis longicornis. The sequence continues at coordinate 33,270 of JABSTR010001163.1, forward strand.
GCGCAAATCACGCAGTTTTTCAGTGTGAAATATATATCCCTGAACAAGGGTGAGTTCACCATTACTGATGCCTAGCGTATTGGTTTCATTTGTGCTTCATTCTCGCGGGCTTTAACTTGAAACCTGCATGTAAAGAAAACCTGGATGTAACGAAAAAAATCAAATTTTTGTCAACTTCGTTATATCCAGGTTTAACTGTATAACTATTATAGTTGGAACTTGCGCCGAAATACAAAAATCTGTATTTTTGTGGAAATGCAGGAGGTTACCCGGTTCGCCACTTTTTGCTATTTTTGTTTTTCTTGTTTTTTGGTTTTTTCAATTTCTGTTCGATCAATTATCCCAATTTCCGCTATTATACCGATCACAAGTAGAACTTTTACTATAGTATCTGTATTTTTACAGAAATGCAGGGTGTTGCATAGTCCTGGCTTGGGGGTACTGGACAAAGAATGTTACTCATTAACAATATTTCGAGCGAGTTTCTGAGTCATCTGATGGGCATAGAGCAGCAATTTTCGGCTAATGTGCTTTGCGACCCCTAGTCTAAGTACTGGATGTGTTTGTGACTACGTTCCGCAAGCATTTCAGATTTCGGTAAAAGTTGAAAAAGGTGTTGCAGGGTCATAACTGCGCCGAGCAGTAGTAGGAGCGCGTGTTCTTTGCCGCAAGGGTATCCACGACCATTGAGCGCCAAGACTCTTAGGTGTTTTTTGGATGTCAGGTTCAGGCATGAAATACGTATGAGATGAGTATGGTACTGCCTAAAAAATATAACGTTGTATATGGGTGTAAAAGGCCCGTAGACTAAAACAGGAATATGCTCATAGTGACGTACAAAAGAGGAATATGGTTGAGGCATGACATCGCATGGAACCTCGGAGTGTGATGACTAGCGGGGCTCCTCGTGAACACAGAAGAATCATCAGGACCTTCTCTAAGATGAGATGGTCCAAAGTCTGCACTTTGCGTTCGGAGCTGTGGATGTTAAGCTCACCGATTAGTATTAATGGATGTGGTAGCTGGTTAATTAATGATGCGAATTCAGAACTCGATAGGCGAAAATTGAGGGGAATATATATTTCATTTATTCTTACTAACCTGTTGGGGATTATTACCTGTACAGCAACCACTGGAAGGGTTGTTGCAAAGGAAAAATTGGCAGGAAATAGATTGCTGTACAACGCTAGCTGCACCACTAGAGGAGTGAGAACAGATATCCCTATATTTTCTAAACACATAGTAGGGATTGTTTGTTTCTACTGAATGAAAGTGTGTTTCCTGGGGACAGAAGATTGCTGGTCGGGTTTTATGGAGAATTTCGTATATAAGTTTTTCATTGGGCCTCCGCAGTTCCATTGTGTAATGCTTTGTATTGCCATAGGTGTTTAAATGTAAACTGCAGCCGGTACGTGTGTCTGTGCGTGTGCATGTGTGTGTGTGTTTGTGTGTGTCTGTGTGGGTGGGTGCGTGTGCGTGTGTGTGCGTGCGTGTGTGCGTGTGTATGTGTGGTTTTATCTATGTCACTGAGACTTTGCGAGGGCCAGTGATACGTGGAGCTGGTTTCGTGCCACGACCGCGTTTGCCACGCTGTTCGATTGGCTGAAAAGCTGACCGAGCAGACGTGGGCGTTACGGGTATCTCTTCGTCTGACGGCAACAGTGGCGGCTACAACGGCAGTGTTGGCGTGGAAGTTGGCGCAGAGTCCTCCATTTCCATGGTTACTGTGTTCCAGTGCCCCACGCTTACTGGGGACCAGTGCAGCCAGATCAGCAGGCTAGTCATCTCCACCAACGGCGTTTTTTGCAACCTCAGCTGCTGTGGAGTCCACAGGCTGTGGGACAACGTTCTGCGCAGCCGAAGCAAACCGAGGGGGTGTCACCGTCGCTACACTCGGTCGCCACCAAAACCTGACGCCGCCACACCCACTTCCGAGCAACGTCAGCATAGCTTCTTGAGGGAGCCACTGAATTCTGTTTCCGAGATCGCGGATATGACAAGTTTTGTGGAACTTTAATGTTGATAATTTCTTTCTCATGGTTAAAGTTTTCACAGGAACGTGGACTAAGCAGGGTGAGACCGATAGCAGTTGCAAAACCTGAATTGCATGGTGTTGCACTCGCCTGCCTGATGGCCGTGCTTTTAGCATTTCTCCAATGTTTCTTCCCTCGGCAGTTGTTGCAACTATGCCGGTATCTTTGACATTTGGAACAACGTCGCGGGTTTGGGGTGCACTGCGTTACCTGACAATGCAGGAAGCTGGCTTTGACTGTTTCTGGGAGCGTACTACGATCAAAAGTCAAGATGATATGTTTGGTTTTGATTTCATTTCCATCGCGCCTTCTTGTGATGCGTCTTACTGCATTCACGCCTTGTTCGCGCAAGCCTTCAAGAATATCCGCTTCAGTTTCATTTATTAGTTCAGCTTCTCGGATGTCACCTTGGCAGCTGTTTAGGGTTGGGTGAGGTGTTTTAGTGATTTGTAGGTCCCCTATGCTTGTTTGTTTGCTTGAGAAGATTAGTAGACTGCTACTTACTTCTAATTTCATAAAGCATGTTACCAGGTGCAAGTTTCTTTGGGTCATAGTTTTTTCCGACCACATTTTCAATGAACTTGGCGATTAGAAAACCGATACCGAAGTTACTGAGGTTGCTTTGTCGATGGTCTGCATGACTACGAAACGGGGGAAGTTGTCCGGGTTGGTGAAGACAGGGTTTGAAAGGGTTTGAAGGCAAGGTTGCAGAGGGGTTTGAAGAATTGGTTCTGTGCGGGACCTTTTCGGAGCCCGATCACTTGAAAGGGGACATTAGAAAAATACCATACAGCACAGTATAAACGATGGTAGGGGGTATTCAGTCCACTGAGGCTACCCTCACGATCAGCAAGGGGCCGGAGCCCCTGCCTGATAAACAGACAGGGAGCCCGTACCGCCGGAGCTTGACCAAGACTCCCACGGCCACCGTTCGCAGCTTCTAACCCTTCACCTTTAAACTTCTCAACAGGGTAGGCAGTAGCTGAAGTGTGGAAGTGCGCGGTAGCGGTGTCGCCACTCACCGTAACCAAAATTACTCAAGGTGCCCCGTGCGGTATGTAATGCCCGAGGCTTATTGGCTGCCGGATAAGTCGTGTAAATCGAAGTAACCCCGACATTCTTTGGATAACCCGTCGTACCGTACCGACAAACCGGAAAAGTTGCGAAAGAAGCGTACAAATTATAAAGGTTAAGCAATCGAACAGACAATAAATCCATGCCCGTTGTCGCAATAACATTTTAATGCAGGAAGGCGCGCCCATCCTTTTTGTCCCAGGCAGTTCTCATTTCGCTTGTATGCTGCAGCACGTCAATGGTAAGTATAAAATTAAATTCTATGCTTTCCACTGAACTTAGAATTGGCCAGGGCTGCACTGATTTTCCGAAAAGAACCGCTGTTTCATGCCATGCAGGCGAAAGAGGCCCCTCTGCAGTCATCGATTCCAAGTGATGCTGACAGGGGGCGACACCTAACGATCAGAAGGCGGGCAGAACAGCAGCGCAAGAACCGATTTGTTCTGCAGCCATGCACGACCAGCTGTAAGCAAGGGAAGCAGTGACAAATGGTGTATCTGGCCGCTGCCGCCGCCAGAACGCACGGTAACGACACGTCGCCGAGAAACTTTTGGTCACGCGTTCTCCTTTTCTTGCTTCTACTTTGATTCCGCCGCACCAGAAGTGAAAACTCGGGAACTGCCAAGCCGTCAAGCTCGATTGAGCTCACCGACGAGCGACCACCCTCCTCACTGCGGGAGAATCCATGTTATAGCAAAGGAACAGCAAGTGTCATCCGGGGCCACGCGAGTGGTGGGTTTTAATGCAGGTTCACGAACTGCACCCCCAGGCATTAACCATGCTAAACAATGTGTTAAACTAAAGGGTATCACTCCACAGCGTTATTTTCGATCAATTTTTTTTTGTGATAGCTCAAAAACAGACCAGCTAAAATCATTAGTTAGGCATGAACCTACAAACCAAAAACTGGGCTGTGGTCTAACACAGCTGTCGAATGGTGCTCAGTTACAAGCACAGGTATATATGTATCGCCTGTTCCTGTCTTCTTTGTACGTGTTCTTTTTTCGTGCCCTGAAGTTGTAAATGTATGTATGTATGTATGTATGTATGTATGTATGTATGTATGTATGTATGTATGTATGTAGTATGTATGTATGTAGTTATGTATGTATGTATGTATGTATGTATGTATGTATGTATGCATGCATGTGTGTATGCATGTATGCATGTTATGTATGTATGTATGTAATGTATGTTGTATGTATGTATGTAAGTCATGTGCTGCGTGTGTGTGTTGTGTGTGGCGTGTGTGCGTGTGTGTGTATGAGTGAAGTGTGAAGTGTGCGTGCGCGTGATTTTGCCCATTGCGGAGCCTCGCTACGGCAAACTCGATTTCTGTTGACTAGGGATGACTGTGACAATTCAGTTCCTAGCGGTGTAAGCGACAGGACAAAATAACTGGGTTCTGAACGCGTTCCTGCAAACCCCAGAACTAGACCCCTCAGCCTTGTATCAACGCACCAGAGCTCGAAGCGGGGGTCAAGCGCGCAGCAGGGGCCGCGCTCGCCAATCCTACAAGACATCGGAAGCAAACTTCCTCCCGAGATTGCGTACTGGCCGCCATGTCGTGCGCCGCTAGCCAATTAAGCGCCGCTCTCAAGAGCTGTCGGACGTGTATCACAGAAAAGAAGCTGCTGCGCAATTCGTTCTCTTGTTATTTTATCACCAAAGCTGGGCCTCTTCGGCGGAGAGAGAAGCGTAGCGCCCCATCGGTGCAACTCCGTGACGTTCTCTTCTACCTTGTTTTTCTTTAATTTTGTGCCGATCGCGTGTCTGCGTAGTTTCTAGAAATTTGGTCTCAGCTTTTCGGCCGCGGCTGTCCTGCCTTTGACCCACGAGTGACCTGCGTGTCAGCTGCTCGGAGGATATATATTTGACATCACGAAAGCCGCGGCTCGGTGGTGGAACACATGTTCTGGTAATCGAAAGGCTTTTCTTTCTCCAACTTTACCTCCCTTATTACCCGGTTTATGAAAACCTCCTTTTGTATTCACCATATATTACTACGCTCTTCGCTTCCACGGTTCCCGCTCTTCGCCCCTTCCTGTTCCCGCCGCCTCTTTTGCCCTTTCCTGACACGGACACCATTCCGCACATCGTTTAAAGTGCGTGCGTGGAGGAGGCAACTTGTTGAGATTGCTCCCAAAAGGTCATGCCTTTTTCAGCAAAAGAAGATAAAGAGAAACTACGATGACATCGTGAGAAATACTGGGTATTTTATTATATTATACCGCAGCAAAAAGGGACCTTCCTGTTTCTTTTCCTTCTCAGTTCTCATGAATGCGGCGTGTACTGGTTTATATATCACCATTTGTGTGCGCGTGTGCGTGCGTGAGGATGTGTGTGTGTGTGTGCGCACTGACTTGTGCACTGACCCAATCTCCTCTTATCGGCGCTAAGCTGTTCTTTGTGGCACTTCCCTCCCAGACACTATGTTTAGATATGGTTAGTGCATGTAAGAGAATTGAAGAAATTCCCATGGCGTTATTTCTTATCAGAGACGTGAAAAACAGGGACGTAGGAGACTTATACACATGCTGCCTACAAGAGCTGTTGCATGAAAATGGTAGCATCAGTGCGAGTTTGTAATAAAGATATCGACGCAAGCGTTTGCAAAAAAATCTGCCCATATAGTTCGCAATATAGTTCGCTGACTAAAACTTTAAAGAATATTTTCCGGTAATTGGGTTGTTTCATTTATAAGGCACGTTGGTAGTGCACGTGGATCCGCGTGGAATATCGTCGTGTAACATGACCTTTGTCTTCGGAACACTTCCCTCCTTCATGACGAGCTGTCAGTGACTTTTGCAAAGAATTTCACTGGCTCCCTGCTCATGGTGGAAGAACTGGTAACTTCAAGGCGGGCACTACGCCATCGAAAGCGCGTCACTTACGTGTGCCTGAAGCAGAAATTCCATTATCCAAGAGACATGCTTCAGGTTTTGCATTTAGTGTGGCGTAGATCATTCAGCTGTACACCCTTGGTGTCACGTCGCATCACTACACACCCCTTCACAGTATGTATCCTCCCTGAGCCCCCTAGATACACGCTGTATAACTAGGCGCAACTGTATCATATACAGATCAAAGTTACCTACAGTCGGCACTTCCGTTTCGAGCTAAGCCAAGCTCCCTCACAACCATTCGCAGTTTGAGATGTACACAAAAACCTTATTGTACACACAAAAAAAATTTACTTGTGGATGTGCGCTATTTCCCTCTTCACGGCTTCTTTGGGCTGTCGGCTTCACCTAAGAAGACCACTGAAGGACGCACTAGGGCCTTGGTGACGTCTTAGACGTGCTTTACATATGGCGAAATCTCTGTTATTGTACTAGGAAGCACAGGCTTGAACCAGACCCACTAAGAAACTTTGTAAATGCATGTACATCCTCAAGATCGTTGTTGTCGTCGTCATATACATTAGTATTGTTGAAGGTAAGTGTCATCTTGTCTACATCTGGTGAAACAAAGGTGTCTTTTCTCGGCTAACAACGGCAGTCTCGTTGCAGATCCTTTTCTCTTTCCCTAGCTTGGAATAACTATGATTGCGTTCTCTCGCTGATACTTTCACATTCATCAACCGACATAATGAAAGCCACTACTCAGCTTGTATTGAAAGTATGTATTTTGCAGTGCGATTCTCTTGTGCCAAGGTGAGTGTGCAAATTAATGAGCCGACGATTTTACTCAACGAACGTGCGCAACTGTTCCAACAGATTTCATAAACCAAAAAGAAAAATGTATGCGACAATATGAACAATAAAGGTGTCCGAAATTAATAACACTATAACAATAAATAAATGATTTAAAAACATCTACGTAATTATTCCGCAGGTGTTTAAATTAACCTTGGGTTGTTGCCAGCTCAACGAAGAAGGCCGTGTTGCTTACTGCCACATATTTTGTGCCCCTGAGGCCGCAAAGAGAGTTAATTTTTACCGGCACATGCCTACGCTTATTTTTCACTTTTTATTGACTCTCAGCTCTTCATAGAGTCAGGTACGAACGAACCGAGCCTTTTTTACCACATGATATTTCCTATGCCAGGCTTCGGGGGGAGGGGGGGGGGGATTTCCATGCATAAGTAAGTACGCCACAATGCATCGTCGTCATCATCATCGTGAGCATCCCTTATCACCAAATGCAATCACGATGCGGCACCCCAGGGGAAACGGAGGCTGGTCATCTTGCTCCTCATGTTGGGGAGGAGCAGAATTAAAAGCAAAAGGAAGAGAATGAGAAGGATGGGGATAATCGGGAGAAATACCCTCACGAGACGGTTTCGCACACCCACGCGCAGACACCTAAAATTATCCGACCAGCGCCTAGAAATTCCCGCAACATAAAAAAGACAAGCTTCAATTTCCCATATTTTGCAACCGATAAGGGGTACAATTTTTGTTTCTTTGGGCTGTACCTCCCCCCCAACTCCACCTCAACCTATCCCCACTTTTCATTTCTTTTTTGGTCCACCCTTTCAGAAGCGGCCGGGAAGAGGGTGGACGGGGCTGCGCGAACGTTTAAGCCGGACGATCGTAGACCTCAAAATGTTCGATGTCAAAACCGCAACACTAAAAAGAAAACGGCTGCAGAAAAAGGAAAGGAAGATCAGGGCAGACCTCTAGATATTGAGTATTTATGACCTCTGCATATCCTGCCAAAGAAAGCTCCTGTCGTGCTACTGTCTTATCTCGGTGAACGCCTCTTGATGTTCCTTGGCTGCCTGGTATTTTATGTTTGAGCTGCTTGCTTTATCTTTGTGGTGCTGTGAGATTGTTCGTAATCGGGGTAATCGAGAAAACAATCGCAGCAGCTGAACCTTTCTTCTTTCTCTCTCCTTGTTCTTCTGTTATTTAGAGGTGTATATATGTAGACGAGTTATTGGGGGCTCGCTGCCGATTGGTGTGAATTTACAACCGGCAATCAAAGGATTGTGAACGCATCTTTAGGTCGCTGAGGAAAAAGAACGGAAATACCAGCTGCAGAGCCAGCAGCACCCGTGTTTCCATGCTTTGGGATGAAGCTGACCGCCATTATTCTAACGTTTCGTCCATATTGACACCTTGAAAGTACGTTTCCAAATAAATAATTCTCCTTGTCCAAGTTTACACCATCATATTTATGTAACCTTTAAATTAGCTGCCCATTAAGACAAAATAAAACTTTCTTCATTTAGAAAGAACTAGCTTTGGGTTATTCACTGAGCTATTCCAGCAATTAAAGACATTTTTAAACTAAAAAACGCTAGACATATTGGAAGACATTCATGTTTTGCGCTACCGAGGCGTATTATAGGCAGGAGTGGCTCAGTAGAGGTCAGCACTAAGAATATTGTTATTAATGTGTCAACTGCACGCAAGCCTTCTAGAGATACGATCAAACAGAATTGAGCCCTATACTACAATCACCACCAAAGGCTAGCGGTGGCAGCAGTTGATTGCACAAATAAGATTCTGTGTCATCATAGAGACCATAGAGTTTCATACAATAGTAACTATAGGGGAAACTGACGCTAGTGTGAACGCGAACACTGTGGGGGCGCTTACGCTTCGATGGGAATGATGGGCAGCTCTGGAACCGGATCGCGTAGGATCGAAACGGGCCTAGGGCTGCGCAGATCCTGTTTTTTGACAAATAAAATCTTATTGCCCGGTTCGCTGTTTACAAATTACATGGCCACCAAGAATGCTATTGACCAAAGACTGGTTTTGTACGAACTTAAATGACGCGTTTAAAGAAAAAGCAGACGCGGAGTCGAGGAAGTTTTCGGAATAGGTTTGCCATTTGCCGCCAACTACAGCGGGACGCGGACTTCTTTAAAAAGTATTCTTAAAAGTTTCGGCGCTTATAGGTTTCAATATTTAAAAAAGTTTTGTGCTCCTAAAAAAGAGAAATTGATTACCTTTGGAGAAGTTATTCTAGCTTGAATTAGTGGCATTCATCAAGCTGCGTTCCTATCAGCCGTAGGTACTGCTGGTCTACGTCGTATAGGAGCCGGCGTTCGCACAAAAAGTGCGGCTGTTCCAAGCAGTTCGCAACCGTCGTCAGCTTAGAAAATACATTGCTCTCCCGAATGAGCAGCGCCGCAACTCCTAATTCGCACGCAACTTCGCCGCATACAGCGCCGTCATTTGTGTTTTCATGCTAGTTGATAGGCAGTGAATTGATTACGCGCCCGATTTCGCAACTATGGTTATAAAACATTTCCACTCAGAGCGGCATCAGTGCGCGTGCGGCATTCAGTTGAAGAAGAAACGTATTTTTGAACGCTTCTTTTAACATATGCAAGTCAAAAAAGGTAAACGAAACTGGCAGCCCAATTTAATAATAACTTCAGCAAGCCATCGAGGGCCAATCCGAATCCTGAACTACCCATCACGCCCATCGCGGTGGACGATCGCAACGCGAGATTCCTCTCTAGTGGTTATTGTATGAAACTTTATGATAGAGACGTCGCCGGGAAGTGGCTGGCTTGTCGCACCGCTTCATCTGTTTTCCTCAACATCAACAAGGTTGCGATTACATCAGTATACTTGTTATCGAGAGAAGGTAGTCTTTTAATCAACTAGACTTCGGTTTTGTGTTCTTTGCCCCTTTAAAAAACAAAAATCTTTCGTACACCGCGTCCCCATTAACCCCGAGTATTCGCCAGAGATGAATAACTGCATGGAGAAGACAATGGTCAGGTACTTGCTGCTTTTTCTAGTAACTCCGTGGGAAACGGGCATCCAGAAAGCCCACACGTCTAGACTACACTCATGCATTGTCTGAGGATCCTTTGCTTTATTCTTCGAGAATGATTAACCTTTCCCTCCAAGTCATATGAATGTTTCCATATAAGCTATGTTGTGATTTAAAAAAAAACAGTTGGTAGTGTGCGCTTCACTCGTTTGTACATTTCTTCGTCCATGTTTCGCTTAGCGCAAGCAATGGTTCAAGTTAAAACCAACTAGCCCCATTCCAACGTCTGGTTAGGATCCGAATTGTTTGCGCGTTGGTTATAAAGAAATCTCAATTTGGACACGCGGAGCAGCCTTGCAAGCTTTATGTCTACCTTCCTTCCCCGCGAGCACGCAGTCTACTCTTCCAGCTGCAGCACTCATGAGCAGCACTTGGCAAGTGATAAAAAAGCTGACAGACGGTTTGGCTGCCCAAACCACGGAATATTATGTGACATTAGCATTAAGAGCGATTAGCATTCCTTGCAGTCACCTTCGGTACGCGAGTTTAGTAGGGGGTCTTAGTATTTCTCGATTTAGGTCCCTGCGGCTAATCATCTTAGGCCACGTTCTTTTGCGCAATCGTACTACGCTAACCACGTGGCGCAACGTAGGTGGGCCAGTGGAAGTTACCGGCATGCCCCGTATATCGAGTATGATAGACTGTTGTGTTGACTACATTCTTGATTAAAGATTTGTTTGAGTTTTACCAGCACCAACTTGACTGTCTGAGGATATAGTTTTAACTACTTGCAGTTTAACGTCCCATGCAAAATTATGTTACACGCAACGATATCAGAACTCTGCCTTGGTTGGTATGTGTTTCCGCTGCGAAGTAATCGTCCGTGTACTTCGTTCGAACATGTGATGTCATCGCAGTATGCAAACAAAGCGGCGCCATGAACCCGGTGTCTAAACTATAAGAAAAAAATGAAGGAAGCTCACACTAACGCGTAAGACTTGAAGGTAGCGAAGCTGTACGCAACCTTCGCGAACATCACGAGGGCTTAAGTCCACGATTGCAGCCGATGTGCTCCTTTTTCGGTGGCGCGACGACGTTTACTTCATCACTGTTACTATAAGTGTTAGCTTCCTTCATTTTTTTTTAAGTGATACTCATTGAACATCACCTTAAAGGGGCGCACTCTACGACGTGTCCTTCTCGTTCCGAGCAAGTGTTGCCACGATTGCGGTGAACACTGGACTTTTTTGGCCAGTCTTTGCCAGTCCCCCTGGGTGGGTATCGAGGGCCAATTCCACAGTATGCTTGGCTTTACAAACGGGCGCAGGGTACGCTGGGCGGTCGTCGGGAGGCACGCACAAATGAGCGCAAAGAATTTTCTTGGTTTTGTTAAGTGCCCAGCAGTCGCCACGTTAGGCTATTTCTTGGTATTTTTAACTGCGGACACAAAATATTACGATTTCTGAATAACTCGCTGTTGAAAATGGTAGAAAAAGGCAGAAAACCTAGGGTTTTCTCCCCCAGCCCAGCGAGTCTCTCCCTTTAGCTCATTACACGTAGTGCCCTCTGTACGGCCTCAACCGAACAGCGAAACGGGGAGTACACATTCTCCCTTATGTGCGATGCTGCCGACCATCGCCTCCTGCATATGTGCCGGCGCGGACAACGAAACCGTTCTTGGTTGCACAGTGGCTTCCGCCAATCGGGCAAGCACGATGACTTCGTGCAACACCGCCCCTGAAGTGTGCTGCTTCCTTGCCCTCTCTCTGTCTTTTTTTTCGCCACCCTGTGCTTGCCATGCCTACTCATGGCTCGCCAGCCGTGTGTTTGGCGCACATTCTGTGGGCGCCGCTGCATGCTTGCTGCGTGCGACTCGATTCGCCTGCACCTGTTCAACGTTACCACCGCGTTTCTGGACGCTTTCTACTGACGCCCAGGGGTAGAAGAGGGCAGCGATGATACTAAACTGCCCCTTTCTTCTTCAACTAGCACAGAACGCAGCATATTCATGCATTAGTTAACAACCACAAAAAGGGCCCCATTCGGTAGGACTCCCGCTGGCGTACCTGAATGGTTGCCTGACGAGGGGTGTTCTCTTCGCTAAAATAGTGAAGGCAAAGTAATCAGTGTTATTGCTCAAACATACGCGCCGTATTGTTTCTCTACACCTTCTATTGTTCTTTGAACTGTTCTAGTGTATTTTACAAAACCTGAAAGTAATAAAATGTAGGACTTACACAGGTTACACTGATAAAATGACAAAACACAGGTGAGGCTCACGCATTGCGGCGGGTTATCAAAATAAACAAGCTTATTGTTCCTACTTGCATGCACTGCGATCAATGTTATAGATGTTTACAGCTGTTTTAAGTTCAGTTGTGCTTTCTGATCGCGCGAATGTTACAGAACTGCGAAGAGTGTACTATGTGTGGTGAAATGAGTTTGTATATACGTGTATTATGATTGCGCTGTTGTCTTTTGCGTGTATTGTGCGTGGGCAATGCCTTCAATGATGTGTCTGTTGGGGTGTAGTGCTATGTTTCTTCCTGATCTGTGTCCACTAACCTGCGGCCTCTTTGATGTTACCTATGTTAGCCATAGAGAAAACGCCTTCATGTAAGCGCCCACTGACTGGGATGCCCCGCCTCCCCCCCCCCTCCCCCAACACACACACACACACAACACACACACACACTTTTTTGGCGTCATCTATCGGCCATTTTTATACCCGTACTATTTGTTTACTTCGAGCTCACCAGATGGCGAGCGGTGTCACCTTCGCATTCTTTTGTGTTGCGGCGTCTTCGCTCCGACGGATGCGACAGATTCGCTTTTCGTGCTGCCTGAGCCGCCAATGCTCTGATATGCCCGATTGCAGACCAGCTGCGTGTCGATGCATGGGTTGTATCAAGGTGAAGGTACTAGCAACAACTATTTGTTCTCAGACGGCCGAATTAGATGCTTGCGATCTCGTGCGTTGAGGAAAGGCATGGTTACAAGCCTGTGGGAAATAAAGGCGGCCCTCTGGATACAATCGTTGTGACTTGGTCTAAGAACGGTGACGCGTTCGCGTTGAAACAAAAGGCCGGGCTCTTTTCTGGACGAATGGAAGACGTTGCGCATACGGATGGCGCAATGCCTTGATATCCGCATTTCTGGTGCTCGGTAGATGACGTCGTGTTTATATTAGGGCATATTAAGCGCACGCAGCCAGAGTAACCTACCTATAGGCCTCCTGCGCTGCCCAGGGGGCGCTGCGCAAGAGGCTTCCGGGCAGATCTTTCCGGGTAGTACAAAGCTGCGCGGGTCCCATAGGATCCCATGTTGACGGAAGCAAAATGAGCTCGATGCTCCCGATTGTTTTGCGAGATGGTCACCAGCCCATCCCCGACGAGTCCGAACTCTTCTGGCGATCAACTTGGCATTAGGGGAAAAAGCTTTGCAGCGCTAAATACGTTTACAGCGCCGACGAAAGTGCCGTGGCGGTGACGGCGCTCTGCCACTCGCTGGTTTACCGATCGATGGTCGTATGAAGTGAAATTTGAAGTGAAACTTCTAGTCTAAACTACTTACTACTCTAGGTGACAAGGACTTTTTAAAAACAGCCGATCAAGAAAGAAGAGTGACGCAATCGGCGATGATGGCGCTTTAAAAGCCAGCGAGTCCGGCGGACCGCTGGCTTCGTCTGTAGTAGTAGTAGTAGAAAACTTCATTAGAAATTCAGACTATTGAGCTCTCAGAGGGTGGTGCCCTTAGTCCAGGGCCCCATTTGCTGCTGCGATCCGTCTTGCCCGGTCGATCAGTCCGCGCTGGTCGTCCAAGGCTGAGCTGGAAAGAGCGGCTTCCCATCCGGAGGAGGCAATTGGGTCGGGGGTTTGGGGCATTCCCATGTGGAGTGGTACAGGTTCGGGTGTCCTCCGCAGGATGGGCATCTGTCTGGGTAAATGGTAGGGTAGACTGTGTGCCGGAGCGAGAGGCTAGGAAACGTGTTAGTTTGTAGCTGGCGCCATGCAGCGGCTTCCTCACGGGTGAGTTGCGCGTTTGGCGGAGGAAGTGTCCTACGGGAGAGTCTGTAGTGTTATAGTATATGTGTGTATGTGAGTGGGATATCCCCTGCGCACTATGCGTGCAGTTTCATTAAACAGGGCTCGTTTGCGTCGCCGTTACGAATACATGGTGCAGCGGTAGCTTGCCGTTTTGTTGCGTGTCTCAGTGACAAAATTCAGCAAGCGTCAGAAGCGTGAAATCTGTATTGCGATTCCGAAATTACTGGCCGTAAAACAAAGTGGTCGGGCGAACTGAGAGGCCGCTCACTTTCCTTGTTTGCTCTCACTTTACTTAATTACGCTCTTGCATCATATATTCCCAGTTCGCACTTCATAGGCTAGAATGAGGATTAGCAACGTTTTGAAGTGTAGGGCCGAGTTTTATGCAGCCGACACGGCGGAGGGCTGGATGCAAATCGGGTGGGAGGAGGAGGGGGGCTTTGAAGGCAAAGCGAAAGAATTAAGCGAATCGCCAATAATATTCGGCAATATTCTGGCGAAGTGTGAAGATGGGATACAATTCAACTGAAAGCGACCAATTTTCTGTTCTTGTCTCGCTGTCTAACTCCATTTGAGGACAAAACTAGCAAGTCGGCGTTCACATTGTTAGCGACGAAGATAACCAATAGAGTCAGTGATGATCGCATGTAAATATTCGGTGCCGCGCGCCGTGCATGCGGCTGTGTTAAGTTATGTTATGCAAATATATAAGTACACATTTCTGCAGGCAGCGGGTGTGCGATTTGGTGATTGTTCTGTGTCCTTTGATAGCGCTTAATTTGTTTATTTGACCCATTGCCTCACCTACTCGGTAGTATACATGTACCCTGCCGTTCGTAAATCGTGCGGCGTAAAACGTTACGCAAGGATCATTTAGTTTGCGAAAATACAAAACAAAATTTCCACTCGTTTTCATGGCGGTGCCAGGCCAGCAGTGTCAGCTGAGTAGGCTGCGCAATTTTTAGGTTCGCTTGCACGCTCCCGCTGAAGCAACGTTTTGCAGTTACCTCAGGCTATAGGATGAGCAGCGCTCCGTGTTTATGCTACTCGTGAACTTTCCTTTGTCGAACGCACGCAAGAAGAAAGAACGGTAATCGTCGTCAGGACGTTAGACCACCCGACCTGGCGATACAGTCCGTGACGACCGCGACAGCTCGCTGAAAAGGAAGCCGATAAATCGGCTTGTTCGAGCGGATATTATTTTGTTTAGCCTCTACAACTACTCTAAGGTCTATTTCATACAGTATGCAGTCATTTAAACGCGCCACAAAGCGATTAAACTAAGTACAACCAAGTTTCAGTCTGCCTAGTAATTGAAAACGCATGGAAGGGCGGCGAGGGTCGTCTGCTTTTGTACTACCCAGAGAGCGTCGGCCACTAAAGGGCGCTGCATGTCGCCAAAACTCTAGCGCAGGAGGCCTATTTCTACTTCCTCGATCCTCAAACCGATCAGCTCGCTAGGCCTTTCTCGCCAACAAGACTTCTTAGGTAGCGCCGCCAGGGGAGGAATGCTCCTCCATTAGCTCACGAAAGGAGGAAATTTTCCTCCCCTCCTAGGGAAGAAACGCTCTCCTCCCTTTTGAAGGGAGAAACTTTCTACCTCTTAGGGAGCAATATATTGTTCACGGCCCATACATTCTTGTTTCACTCTTAGGGGAGAAACTATTACACTATTTTTTCTTAGAGTGCACTGACCATCCAGCGGCCTCAACACACTCCTCTCCATTTTCATTTTCCGCTTAATAATGATGCCCGCACTTTTCATGCATACTATCTCACTCCCTCACAGAGAACCCAGCTGGTTCACTATTCTATTATTTCAGTAACTATCCTATCAGTCCAGACTTGTTCAAGTGAGCAGGTTTTATAGCAGTGATGGCAATAATAGATTTGGGTACGTTACAGCGCAATGAACTGGTCAAGAGTCCGTACGAATGGCGTGAACGCCCATTAGGCTATGTTCAGACTACCGACGTAACAGCCGTATCATGAGCTGTGGACTTCAAAAAACGGTGTGTCACGCAGTTCGGTTGGCTGAGACGTGAAATGACGCTAATTCTTTAAATTATTACGACACTTGCGGCAACAATCTCAACCCGGACTTAGCGTCATTTAAGCGCGCACGTGCCGGTTTGACGAAGGTTCTGATGGGGCGCAATTCCTGTCGCGTACAGGTGTCGTCACCTCCATTTCGGCAGCCCTGCGCAGCTATAACACTTTGTCGCAGCCGGGATTAGCGCTCCAGCAGGGTACGGGTTGCTGCTTCGTGCTCGGTAAGGGTAAACAAAGCGACGCTAATCGGATTTGGCTGCTCCGTGACAGCTCGGCTCTAGCACAGCTCCGGGTTTGCGTTGGCGGAGTGGGGGAAACGCGGTTCCTCGTCGCGTGTCTCTCGCTTGCGCTAGTACCTGCACCGCTGATCCCTCTTGCATTTATGCAATGAACCCGAGGATGCAGCTTACAACGAAAGCTCCCGAATGAGGTGTTTGACCCGCTAAATTTCATGATCTGCGTGTCAGCTAGGTATACGTAGGCTCACGCATGTCGGGTCAGGAGTTTCAGGACAGCATTGTGCTTTTGCTTCAGTTTCACTTTCTTGGCCTTTCCCGGTTTAGAGGCAGCACTTTTTAAACGTTGTATCTCTTTTCGCGTTCCATAGCTCCGGGCGGCGTGTTGTTTCTGCATTAAGCAACGAGCTTTTGCGAGGGGGCGTTAATTATTGTGTCAGTACTGCCGCTAAGCGGCCAGAGTGGGCGCATACCCAGCTTTCTCGCTCAAACTTACAACCTCTCGGGAACCTAGAAAAACTACTTTAGGAAAATAATATTTGGCATAAAGCTATAAGCCCACGTGAAGATTAAAACGCTAAAAGAACATTGCAGGTTTCTGACTATTTTTTTGTGTAATTCGCTATCAAATTTAACTCCCCATGCATTTCTATGCGATAGTTCCCATGGCTCAGGAACCCAGTCGCGCAACGTGCGCAACTTGAAACTGTGCACAAAGCAAGTATTCACCCCAAGTATTAGCTGTGCAAAAGAACTTTTCATTTCGCTAAAAAATTGTAGAGTAATCACTGTTGAAAGGACTGCCATGAGCGGGAAAGCTGCACATGAGCATGCTCGATCATGGGACCTACAAGAGCTTTCACTCTGCGATAACCGAGACTACGCCAAGAGCCGCAGCTAAACTTACGCCCTCGGGATCGCCAATAGCAGAACCCTTTCTGGAGCAAGAAGGTGTGAGATACGTTCTGTTCTGCACGATCTGAGAGTGTATACGTGGTTCGGCCGTGCTTATTGCATAAGCCTAACACTAGCCGCTCTTCGAAGCAATGGCATTTCTGAGCACGGCGCACAGGCTTCACTGCCAGTTCAGTATGTGGCTCGGGCAGTCTCAGCCCGGAGCGCATGGTTTCCCGCAAACGCATCTGGCTGCAGTCAGTGATTCAGCGTCTCCTGCAATCGCAGTACAGGGTGCAGCGACCGGCGTTCTGAAATCTTCTTACGTGCCCATTTTTCCAGGCGCGATGGAGCCTACAGAGAAGATTCGCTATAGAGCACTGGAGGACAGGCTGCGGAGGAGGCATAGCGACGCCGTAATGGAAGCTAGTTGATTTTCGCGGAATTGTCGATTATAATATCGGGCATTAAAAGGACACTAAAGGCTGAATGAAATTTTGTTTTAATGAAAAGAACATACGTTCCGTAGCTCTATGGGCTTTTGATCGACGTGCAAGGATGCGTTATTTGCTGAGAGATAAGTAAATAAAGCCAGCGTTTCCCTCACTAGCTTCTCTATCATTTTTTCGTGACGTAGCCATTGCGTCACAAAATAGGAGCGGAGCCCCGGGGCGTTCTAGGCCGTAAACGCTGGAATATGCAGCTTTTATGTCTCCAAAGCCATGACCGACTACGGTAACGTTGCTCTGGTCGGGGAGGCTGGACTGGAATTTTATGATTTTTCGCCGACAGCATGAGAAACGCGTTTAGATGCTCGAGCCTCCGCTGTTACCGCCATTTCGTGCGTCTCAGACCTAATCGAGCCGGCTCTGATCATGGAGGTCTGCGGCGAAGCTGGTTTGGAAGTTCCAAGCGCCCGTTTCCAAAATCAAGCGCCACGTCCCTGGGCTCACGGCTTGTGCCGTCCAGGAGGGCGTTTTCAGTTCACCTAGTCTGGCGATCACAGCCATCTCATATTTTCTTCTCTCGCGCGGCGCGACCCAGCGCAAGTAAATTCACTACTGCAGCCGTGTCGACAGTCGTCGTTGCTCGCGCTCCCCATGGCACAAACATAACAAGGGCAGAGCGACGAACGCTTTACAACACACTTTACGGATTATCAAGGGCGACTCGAGGCGAACGGGCGGGTCGGTCAGCAAACCATTCGCAGAAGTTCATTTCACTGGCGAATGTGTTCGAACCGGGCGTGCTTTACCGATAGCAACATTTTAAATAAAGTGTTACTCCTCCCCCCTACTCCTACTCCACCTCCGCGCGCGGAGAACGGGAGATTGGAAGCTCGGGCGGCTCGCTTAACCACCTGCATTGCATCTTGTTCCTTTTGTCGATTATAATGAAGAAAACCTTTAACTGCTTCCTGCCGGGCATATTGCTTGCAGAAGCTCGGGCGCTCATCGTCGTAGGTTATTGATTTCGCTATTTTCTGGGCGAATGCGTTTTTCAAAAATGGCTGACTGAATAGTGAGGGAAGCAGCCCACTTCACAGTGTATAAACGCTGCTGTCTGTATTTTTTAGCACGATGAGCTCATGGAAAGCGTTGATCTACGTTTATTTCACGTGCTCAGCCACCTACAAACTGTTTATTTCAGGAAAGAATATATAGATGCTTCTCCAGTGACTTCTCGCCATTCACCACTTTTGTGACGTCACAAACCGTAGTACCCAAAAGCGTACGGGGCGTCGTCGCCTGTTTTCACCTTTCGGGCGTTTTCTGCCTTATTAAACAACTGGTAGTTGCGAGAATGGTGTATTTAGGTTCTCGGCACCGTAATCCATCGATACAGACCAACTTGTTTCCACCCTTCAGTGTCCCTTTAATGATCTTTCCGACATTACAGACCGTCATCGGAACGAGCAACAAGTCTGGCTCCCACATCGCCAGTCCTGGTCCTATTCGCAACGCAAAGCGCCTCGTCGGTACGCTTTTATCTTGTGGCAGAACCCCGTGGCACTAGTCGTCGGTAATTGGATATGCGTCGATGTAGAGGAGACTTGCGACTGAAAGCGAGCACATTGCTGTCTCCGTGTTCCTAACTCATCAAAATGGGATGCGAAATTATCCCTCCCCACTTTTTTATTTTCTCTACAAACCCCTCTATACCAGCCCTACGCTTATATATAGCAGCTCCCCCCGCACAACAAAAAGGAATAAACGCGATTTTACATATTTACCGTAATGCGCTGCAACTGCATCCCCCTGCTTCCAACGTGGCCTTATACCATGTCGTTACAAGTTACAACTTACAATGTTTGCAACGTGGTATAACCAGAGCGTAGCAGACAATTACCTTTTCACAATCCAATGGGCTCAGCGGCATCGGATGTGTGGATGTGGAGGAGCAAATGAAAGGCGCGGAAAATATAGAAAAGAGCAAAGGGAAAATAAATGAATCAAATGTTTAAAAAAGACAGCGAGAACTAGCAAAGGGCTAGCTTCTACACGGCGGCTCTCTAGGCTAATCACCTCGCGACGACGTCTCGGCACACGAGCCGCTGCTGCTCCTGCTGCTGTTGCACGGCGGGCGCTCGCTCTTCTCGGGAGTCTGCCCCGGGGGACCGCGCCCTCTTCCTCGTTTCCTCCTGTTGAAGTTAATGAGCCCTATCCTAGTCGACATCGGCGTCGCTTGTGCCTGGCTGGCTTTTTAGTGCCGTGGCTCCAGTGCTGCTCGAGCGGCGTTCTCCCTCTATCTCCCTACTACTCGGCCGCATTGTCTTTGTCGGGGTGGCTCTCTTTCTTGTACCGGAAAAGAAGCAGCGAAGAATATATGTGTGTGTGGGGGGGGGGGGGGGGGGGGTGAAAGATTGACACATTAGCTAACGCGCTTATACAATAACTTGTCCGCATGTTGCTTTTATAGGTGACTACTTTTGATCTGCTTCCACTACCTTTTCCGCCGTCCACTCGTCCTGCTCTAAGATCAAATTTCGTTTTCAACTGATTAACAGGCAGCGGTGTTCATGTGAACAGGCTCAGGCGAAGAATTCACGCTATGGATGCGTCTTTCACTGCGGAGTCAAATTAAAACGAGAAGTTGATTTACGCGTATATAGATGCATTCCGGCGCATTGTTTTTAAATTCACTGATATGTTGCTGTGGAAGGAGGACTCCGCTTTAGTTTGTCTCCCAAACCTTTCCCGTCTCTTTCTAAATAAAGTTGTTGTTGTTTTTGATAATGGTGGTGATCATGATGATGAAAATGATGATGATCATGATGATGAAAAATGAGCTGGACATTCACTTCTGTACGCCCTTCCTGTCTCCCCCCGCCCTACTGTTTTTCTTCTTGCCTATTCCTTTTGTCTTTGAATTGCGGAGAAGTGCACACAGCTCATATAACCGCGGATCGTTTCCCCGAGTCCCGATTAAGCTTCTTTTATTCTTTCCCGCTTGCTTTAACGGACTAGCGTATACGACATTCACTACCGGTCCTTTACCGTCGCGCCTGCTTTGGACGGGCGGCGTTTCCGCTGACCTTTTCGGGCGCCCCTCCCGCCATTCCGTTCCCTTGCCTTCGATGATGGCTGCTTTCGGGATTTGTCAAGGCCTCGTTGAGAAACGGCTGAAAATGTCCCGCATCCCGCTTACCCAAGAGGACGCCGAGGCAAGTAGGTCAGACGGGTGACCACGCCATTACGCAGTCATTCACTGTCGCTGTTTGCTTAGCGCCGGGTGTTTTTCATCGCTTGCGTTTGTTCGCTGTCGAGGCGGATGTTTTCTTTTATTTACTTGCTTCCTTCAACTGGTTTTCCGCGGGTTTCTCGTGGTACGCGCTTGACGTTCTACCGTCCAGAGCGCTGTTTGCCACGCGTTGTCTACATTGCATAGACGATGCCCGGAATACAAATTTTGTACAGCACCTATGCATTCATTTGTGTCGTACGCCTGATCACTGGGCTTTTGTGAGGGGTCTGTGGGTAGTTCTGACAAAGCATGGGGCTACCGCGAACTGCATGACGGGATGTATACGACCGTGGTTTGAGCCATGTTCATGCAACACGCGATACTCCCTCGCTACACAAGCAATCTCTACTGGTCTTCTCCTGACCCGTTCGATTATGTCAGCAGCATATATGACGCCGTGATTTGCCATACAAGTCGAAGAGTCACTGCTGTAGTGAACTGATGCAACGGGCTAAATCTTTTAGCGGTGAGGTGACCACCCGAACTCTAACAACACGACCCGATTGATGGCCTTTCAGCGTAGATTGTAAATTAGTCTAGGTGGTTAGAATTGCCTGAAATAGTTACAGGGCACCGGGTAATTAGATCGCAGGCTGGAACAAGCTGAAAATTGAAGGACAGCTAAGCTAGGGACCGCAGATTAACAAGCTGGTGAGATGTAAAGCAGTGCACTCACATTGGCGTGCTTTCAATGTAAGTTTGGCACCACCTTGAGGGCCGTGTATTGGCCGTAAATGATCGCAAAACAATTCTTCTGCAGGAGGTTGTGTTCCCGCTTTTAAACGAACGAAGAATACAGGTGTGAATTCTACGTATACAGGGCAAGGTCTTCCACACTTCTATTTCTTGGGTGCTGTTAATGAAATTCTCTGTGCTGTGAAGATTTAAAGATACCCTTCACCACTTCTTCCCACTTTTCTGTTTTTTTAAATGCCTGCAGAACGTAGCCAACCAGCACACACAGTACTTAGCTACTGGGTCGCCAGGTACCTCAGCCAAAAATTACTGCTCTATGCCCATCAGATAACTTAAGAAACTTGCAGAAAAGATTTTTCTCTCTTTTCTGGCTTTGTCGTTTTTCGACCGCTGGAATTACGTTATTACAGCGGTGTAGCGGCTATTGGCCGGTTTCCTTCAGTTGCAGCAATGAACGCATTCGAAAGCACTTTAAAAAGCAAGCCAAACAACAAAGCAGAACGGAAGGTGTATCTGGTGCGACCAGCAAATCACGCAGTGCCGCTCCGTGCGGGCAATACTTTAGCTTTCGCAGGTTTCCAGACGCGAATGAAATAGTGAAAGCGCTGATCGAAAGTGTTTCAGGGTCCTTTAGGTGTGAGGGGCAGCCTCCGAGACCGCGCTGGTTGAGGGACGAACATCTCGTATTTAGGGGGGAGGGGGGGGGGGTGAAACACATTCATCACTCGCGATGTCAGCTAGGCGTCTCGTTCGGGCTTCGGCGGCAGAGGCGGTAATGTTCCGTAATATCGGTATAGTTAAAGGGAAGGTGAGCGGTTTTTATACGTAAAGAAAAGTTGACTAGCAGCAAGTACACATTGAATAGTTCCCGTGTACGAAATATTTTCGCAATACACCCAAGCTGGGCTGAGACCCATCTCTAACTTCGTGTATGGGCAAGGTTCTAGAACATGTCCTACTCAAACAGATGGCAAGGTTATTTGGAAGACTCCAACATATATCCAGATACAATGCTGGGTTCCGGACCAAACTGTGTACCCAGGACGCCATGCGTACTCAAGAACGAAATCGTGGACACAGTTTCCCACGTTGGATAACAGAGCGGTGCTCGGACTGGATCTCCAGGGAGCATTCGACAACGTACACCACTCGGCCGTCCTTCAGCAGTGTCCCACCTCAACATGGGGGAGAGGAACGTTCGCTACATCAAAGATTTCCTTGACCAACAGCACCGCGCGGCTTGTGGAGCAGGGAACTACACCTACGCTCAAGCAGCTGGGGAGCACGGGGACCCGCAGGGCTCGGTGATCTCCCCTCTGCTGTTCAACCTCACCATGATAGGCGTTGCACGAAGATTGGAACGCGTTAGAACATCAAGTACACGATCTACGCGGATGACATCACGCTGTGGTCAACGGGCAGGAAGCGACAGCCAGATCGAGGCAGCCCTCCAAGAAGAAGTCGTCGCCGTAGAAGAACACCTACGACCCACCGGACTCAAATGTTCACCAACCAAGTCGGAACTGCTAGTGCTCACCTCAACAGTGCAAGCGTGACGCCCGACAACGCAGCAATCAACGTGGTAACCCAAGACGGAACGCCGATACCGCACGTGCAGACGCTCAGAGTTTTGG
>JABSTR010001164.1:600000-760000 GCA_013339765.2 Haemaphysalis longicornis
GCCCTGCTGCCAAACAGCGAGTGCTTGTCGAGGGGGCCTGTTCCACACGTGGGATGAATAACATGTGTGGCACTGGTGTTGTAGGCGACGCGGTTGAAATCGCTCATCGCCGCCGTCATATCCGTATAGTAGTGATGTGAGCGACTTGATGGAGCGGGGGTCCTAGGTCGTATGGCTGTGAGCTCTGGCAGCGTGCATGGCAGGGCGCAGAGCGTCCCAGAAAACCAAGTTTGAAACACGCAGCAAAATCACCTTTCTCAAAAGAAGGCACGCAGCGCGTGACACGTCAGTTGAAATATCCGCACACGCATGAGGGTTGAAAACCTCTGAGGGGTACAGGTAACAAAATGTCTGCGCTAAATCAAGTTTTATAAAACTGAAATGCAGAAGTCGGTAGACAGAAGAAGGAGGAGGGGGGTGACGCTCACTGACCATTCGTGCATAGAGATATATATATAATATATATATATATATATATATATATATATATATATATATATATATATATATATATATATATATATAGAGGAGAGAGAGAGAGAGAGAGAGAGAGAGACGTTTCATTCTTGGCAAGGTTCAGTATGCGTGGTAGATAGATAACTTTATTAACAGAAGGTGCCCTAGTCCGGGGCTCCGGGTATGGAGCTGAGGGCCAACTCTGCCCGTTCCGTCAGCTATCGCTCGCCTTGAGCGCTCGAATCGGCCACCCACTCCTCCCACTTGGCGAAGGTGGCTTGAGCTATGAGGCGGGAGGGCGGGATTTTTGGTGCAAGTGGTTGGTGTGTTACACATGCCCGGTATTCACCGCAGTGTAGGGCTTGTGGGGCAACTCCCTGCTCCCCCCCCCCCCCCCCTCCCCATTTTCGGAATTTGTGTATTATGTGAAGCGTTGCGTTAGTGCACATGTACTGCGAGGTGCTGAAAAGAGCTGTCCGGAAAGGGGTGCCTCCAGAAGTGCTTCTGTTGCGTCAGTATAGCGGCTGCGTGAGAGGGGCATTGTCCTCAGATGGCCAGTGGCATCCCTGGAAATGAGCGCATTAGCGCGCTCATTTCCAGGGTTGCATTCATGCCCAGGAACCCAAAGCAGCCTGTATCGACTTGAGCTGCTCTGCATTGCTTTTTTCTATTATATATGCCGTAGTTGTGTTCAGCTAGTTGTGAATGAGCCGGCTAAACGCCGCTTGTGAGTCGCTGAATATTATTGTCCAGACTTTTTGTGTGAAGCTTTCAATGGCTGTCTCAATTGCTGTTGATTCTAGGTCGGCTGTTATACGCAGTTTCTTGTCTGTGGCTGCTGTGACAAGTTTTAATCTCCCGTTGACAACTGTTACGACACCTTTTCCATTAGAGAAATTGCAGTCCGTGTGCAGTATGCCCAGTGTCCGGACCCGTTTTTAACGCGAAAGTGTTTTATTCCCGGATACACAAAGATTTCAATGACGTCATATCCTCACGGAAATGACGCCAGTTCGACAAAGCAAGCGGCCTGTAAAGGGTGCGCCCCTGCACACTGGGGGCTCTTGCGGGTAAGCAACCTTTAGTACTAAAGAGTACGTTATACTTGGGGTCGTTCGTTTTCAGGGTTTTATATTTTAACACGAAAGTGTTTTACAGCCGGGATACACCAGATTTCACTGACGTCATATCCGTCACGGAAATGACACCAGTACACATTTGCCGAAACGACCCGCCAGCATGACGTCGCTCGCCAAGCACACCCACAAGACAGAGACAGCGCCGACCCGCAAATCATGCTCAGCCGCAGATTTCGCTCCACATTTCACTTTCGTGTTTTAACGATTCTTATGACAAAGGAATCAACCACAGCTTTTTCAATAATTTTCAGGAGAGCCTTTGCGCGTGGTGTTCTCCGGTCCTTACGCCTTGTGGTGCTCATGTCAGTTGGTAGGGGGCTATTTTGATCTTTGCTGCTCTGGTCTTTGGAGTAAGCTGCGTCTTGCGCTGATATTCTTCTTCTCTCACTTCATACCCTAAGCTTCTCAAAATTTGGGTGCTTTGTTCGTTCGGAATCCCGGAATCGCTGAGCTGGTTAATCTTGTGCGCAATGATCAATTTGTCGAACGTGTTCGTGGTGCCTGTGTCTTCCAGCGCTTGCGTTAACGTGTAGGCAGGAACGTCTAGCGCTACTTCGTGTGTTTTGTGTAGAACGATTTCTAGTTTTTTTTGTTCTGTTTTACTTGGATTTTGATACGGTAGATGGTACAAGATTCTGTAATAGATAAGCGCCTCTTTGATTCGCATGGCGTCCTCTTCCCTAAGTCCCCTGTGTCTGTGGGTGGTCCTAGCCAGCATGTGAATAATAACTTGGTTGCACTGATTCACAAGCTTGACTATTGTTAGGTTAGCTTTGCCGTTGTTCTGAATGGTCAGTCCCAGAACCTTAATGTTTTGCCCTTGGGCAACAAGCATGCCGTTTATGTAGACTTTCAGTTGTTCCTGTGCCTGATTTTTGTTATGTTTGGTGAGTCCAGGAGCTCGGATTTCTTCCGACGAACAGGTCATTCCTCCTCTTGAAGCATAGCCCTGGATTGCATGCGCTGCTTTTTGCGGTGTATCTCCGATATATCCCGGTGACCCTCTTATCATTTCTATCGTAATGTCGTCCACGTATATCGCAGGTTTCGTACCTTCTATGCTATTGAGAATTTTCGGGAGGTCCATTATGGCTATTTTTAAAAGAAGCGGCGAAATTATCGAACCCTGAGGTGTGCCCCTGTTCTTGCCATTCGATGGGGCTGAGTGTTAGTGCCGACAGGCGCCGGTATTTGAGGAAGCTCCTCTCGTAGTTGTGCGTTTTTTCTCCGCATCCCGTTGATTGTACGTTTGTCAAGTTGAGGACCATGCAATACCTTGTCGAAAGCTTTCGACAGGTCGATTGCAAGGATAGCTCGCGATTGGGCTGTATTGGGGTAGTCTATTATGCCCTCCTTGAGTTGTAGAAGACAGTCTTGGGCTGAAATTCTGTTCTGTAGCCGATGAGCATTAGGGGGAAGGCTCCAGTGTTTTCAAGAAATTTCCCCAGCAGTGTCGAAACCACTTTTTTCATTAGCGTTCCCGTGCAGAAGGTCAGGAAAATTGGCCTGAGATTTTCCAGGCTCAGCTTTACGCCTTGTTTCGGTATTAGTATTAGTTTTGCAGATTTCCATGCTATGAGCACGTCACCACTATCTCAGACTTGAATTCATGAATGTTTCCATCCTTTCAAAGTCCTCTTCAGAGAGATTTCGCGAGTTTATACGATACCCAATTCGGTCCAGGCGTGGTGCTCCGCGTTGCGGTGATGGGCCCGTTTAGGTATTCGAGACTGTTTGGAGTTCATAACGTTCATCTTAAGCGCAGAAAAAAAACAGGGACACAGTAGACAAGGACAAGCGCTTGTCCTGTCCCTGTTTTTTTCTGCGCTTAAGATGAACGTTATGGAATACCAACTAGCCCGAACGCAAGCCCTTCTTCACTGTTTGGAGGCTCATCGTAGTCTTTGTACTAGGGTTTCTTTTTTGGGAGATACCGATCCGCTCCTCAAGAGACAGTTGTGCGCTCCCCTTCTGCTTGGCGAGAAGACGCGTTATGTCTTTCGCTTTGTCGGTCTTGGGTTGGTTAGGCTGTTTCAGGCTTCTGAGCACCAAAGGTACTATCGTGATAAATGTAAATACGAACAACGGAGCGCATGGCTTTCAGTACATGCCGCACATCCCGGCGCAGGGCCGCGCATGAGCAGTGCGAGCAAGTCACGAGAGCTTGTGTCCAACGCTGATATGGAAACACCGTCGTTCGGCGTGTGAGAGTTTTGGTTTGTCTTCCCACCACGTTCGGCGCCCGCTCATGCAAGCGTTATCTAACTTTGCTGCTGCGATGAGTGAAAACGGTGCACGCAGCTATATTCCTTTATATTTATTTTGTGCTGAGCGCCCAACGGACGATGGAAAGACATGATCTTTCTATATCAAGGTTGGTCACGAACTCTCGTAACTTGTTCGCCCTTCGCACCTGTTTTTTTTTTTTTTCCGAAAACAAATAAAAACTATTTTCGCCTATGGAAAAATGGCGGCCGATTTGGACATGCGAGCTGTGCAAGCTGATCTTGGAACGACAGCACCACCTGGGGTAGGCAGAGCGATAACGGGCGATGGGGATTCATACTTCACCCACGGTAGGGAGGAGCTAAATGGGGTAGCAGACGATCCGAAAATGTGGAAGCAAGTGAGGAAAGAAATTTAACTGTTTATTGGCAACGATGAACCGTGGGAATGTCTTATTATGATTGGTATCAACTGTTATGCAACTATTTGTGATCATCGTAAGCAAGGGACGAGGAGATTTTCTGATCGCCTGCTACCTCATTTGGTCCCTTCCTGCCGTGGAAGGAGCGTGAATTCCCATCGTCCGTTTCGCCCTGCATACCTCAGGTGGCGCCATCGTTCCAAGATCAGCTTGCACTGGCTTGCACGTACAAATCGGCCGCCATTTTTCCATAAGGCGAAAATCGTTTTTATTTATTTTCAGAATAAACAGGTCAGTACGGTCGTTGTTCACTGTGCCAAACAAAATAGATCACAAAATGCGACCTTCGTGTGAAGTTTGAGCGCGAACCGAGCAGCGGTTCGCTCAGGAAATTTTTTTAAAGGGTTCCAATTATCGTCGTAACACCCTGTATACTGGTTCTCAGGAGCGTCCGCACCCATCCGGCAGCGCTTCGCTATCAAGCATATCCGTTATCAAGTGGCGATATCAAATATCTACACTGCAGTATTGTCGCTCCTTCCACCCTTCATCATTTCCGCTGTTTGTGACATGTGTCAGTCACGAACTCTTTTTCGGCTGACAGGGAGTGTCCGATAAAGCATTACACCTTCATAAAGAGGCAACAATGATGCGATTGCATTCTGTGTTATTAGCTATAGTATATTACAGCGAAGCTGCATATAGGGCTGACTGATTGGAATTTCTTCGCGTAGTGGTCTGTCAGCAGAATACGTCCTGCGGTAAAGCCAACTTTCTCGCGAATACTCTCAAGGTAATCTTAGAGAAAAATTGTAGCGAAATTGGACGCTAAAACGCCTCGATAAGTGCGCCAAGTTTTAACAGAAGAGCAGTTTGAGATTTTAGTTCTGCCGTTGGAGTCATGCGAGAAAAAAATACCCCCCCCCCCCCCCCCACCAAAAAAAAAAAAAAAAATACCGAGCGCACGTGAGTGTGCGCCTCTCGAGGAACGCGCGGCGTCGGCCAGCTCGACCTTCGAGAACACTCTGTCCACTGTTCGTGGCGTTATCTCTCACGTGCTTGCTGTTCTCCTCGCCAGTTCACGTGCGTTCGCGCCTCAAGTGGGGCGCACAGACGCCGAGTTCGCGCTTCAGACGCCGAATTCGCGGAGCCAGTTGCCGCCGGTTATAGCGCGCGGGCGGTCCACTTTGGGAGCGATGTGGAAGCCTGCGGACAAAACAATCCGGACCAGCCAGTCATTGCGAACTTTCAGCGGCAAGTTCGGAAATCCCTGTGAGGTGCAACACCTTGATCTCCGACGAGGGGAGAGGGGCAGCCAGCTCTGCTGTTTCTCCAGCCTTGCGCCAGTAATGCGAGCTGCGCCAATTTTTTTTATTTACTTGTCGTTATTAGTTAGCTTACCGTGAAGTTCTGATGAATTGGGAATTCCCGTCCGCTGTCAACACATCGGGTTACGAGAAGCGGCTGTAACTCGTTTTGGTAGGAAAGTAACGCAACAGGCAGTGAAAGCCCTTCGTGCAAAATGAGCGAAGATGATTGCGAATTCATTATAGAGGTCAAGGGAATTTTCATATAGCATCACGTGATGTACTGAGTAGAATACAGAATTACATGGTCAAAGCAAGATGTATAACGCCATGATGAAATTTAGCGAACATAGATCAAACATTGACAACTACCAGTCGCAGTGGGGGCAGGGTTGAGTGTCAATCATTTTATTTCGCATTCTCGTGGTTGTACGCGGCTCAAATTGATGTAAACGTGTCCAGCAGGCCCCTCTAAAAGCGTCACGAACTCCCTGAACCTTCACAAATTCTCTGGAGCGAAAATGGAGAGCCCAAAAGAGAATAAGTAAACAGTGCCCCCCCCTTACACACCCGCACATTTACCACACGACTGGTGGTAGTTAAACTATTAGCAGGGTAACCAGACTGTTGGGAGCAATGAGGCGTCGACATTGTACCACTGCGGCAAAAGCTTATGGCTGAAGACCCAAATGAAATCAGCGCAGAAAGTTAAGGTATGACGCGTAGAATGTTAAACGAGCGATGGATTCAAGATCAAGGTGTCAAGTTCAAGTTCAGTTCAAGTTTATTCTACAAGAAATGAATACATGTGCGTGGAAGCATACAGATGGGACCTCAGAACTCAGTAATGGGTTGTAAAAGGGGTCGCTACGATATATGAGGTATAATATTTATGAGCATTTTTAAACAAAACATTCATTCTCCTCGTATACAGACAATTGTTACAAAGATTTAGGGAATAAATGCATTATAAGAAAACAAATGTCAGTTATGAAGGAGGAGAAAGGTAATTGGCCCCTGAAAAACGAACGAAGAGCAGGAAACAAGAGAGAGAGAGAGAGAGAGAGAGAGAGAGAGAGAGAGAGAGAGAGAGAGAGAGAGAGAGAGAGAGGGAAAACAACCGTATTGGAGAACAAAGATAAAAAAACAATTTAATAAAATTCGAGCACTGGTCGTAAGAACAATACTGAAATCAATAAATCGATAGCATTGAGGGTTTGTCATGCTTTACGTTATATGTCTTCTTTGACTTCATCACTTCAAATTCCCGCGCGTGTACTCACGGCACCGTAGACTACTTTGTCTGTTTGTAATCGTCCTTTTTTGGCCAGTCACGGAAGGTCGCTCCACATATCGCTTCCCAAAATGGCCTCCACTGTAGAAACACGCTGCGAGCTTTCCGCTGTACTTTAACCGGAAGATGATTGAGAGCTGTAATGGCCCAGACACGCATACATCGGGGTTTACGGAAAGCCTTCGATATTTTCAGCATCATCTTATTTAGCGCGGTTTTAATCGCGGTTTTAACGCAGAAAAGAAATGGCATTGCGCGCTGATTGTTTGACACCGTTTGGTTAAGACGACGCTTTAGTGTCCCCACTGATGCCGTTGTACGCCAATACGCCCTGCAGGGAAACCAACTTCCTTCTGACGATGAGGATGAATGATCGTGGGTGTAGAGAAAGATAAAAACGTTCCCCGTGGCCGGAAACTAACCTGGGTCCCCCGAGTTGTAAAACCGCCGTCGATCGGATTGCTCTATTTCGACATGGTCGAAGTGAACGCCAAGCAGCAGGTACCCCTTACACCCCATACCCCACGTTACCCATACACCCCAAACCCATACACCCGTACACCCCGAACCTGTACACCCCAAACCCAAACGTTAGGCCTACGCAGTGCACACCCCAAGAGTTACTGTGGGTATTATAGAAAAGTGGTGCGTACCTCCAGAGTAGCACATACTCGCTGCGTGGGATTGGCCAAACAAAGAATCCACCACGAGTAAACTTTGCGTTCAACCATTGTCGTCGTTAGACGGAGGGGTGCATGGTTTTGTATTTGCTCTTTATATCATTTCCTTGTCTTTAAAGCCGACACCATCGTCGTTCCTTGATGGAATAGCTGTCATGCCTTCCATAATAAGACAGAGTCTTTTGCTCATCTGAGAATATACCCTCCCAAAAAAAATTTTTTTTTTTTTGGGGGGGGGGGGGGGAGGAGCGTGACAGTTACGGGTCAAAGTTACACAGTCTGGGCGTTGAGGTGCGCCGTAGTGTAGGGATACGGATTAATTTTGACCACCTGGGGACTTTTAACATGCGCCCACACTTCGACACACGAGCGCTTCTGTTTTTTGCCTCCATGAGTCTATTTTCCTAGCCCTACCCATCGCTTATTTGGGGTGTTTTCCCATCGCTTATTTGGGGTGTTCATTTTTAAGTGTAGAGGTCATTCTAACGCAACGAGTGGAGCAAGTGTAGGGGTACAAGGGAAGGGGAGTGCGTAAGTGCATTCCGTTTTCTGTGCTCACTTATGGCGGTCGAAGGACGTACCAACCATCACGAGAATGTGCACATTTCTCTGCAAAATAGCAGTTTACCTTCTCAATAAATTCGTTAATTTGTTGGTGTTGTCTCGTGTGTCGAGAAAACAAAAGGGATAACAATGACAGATGGTTTTGCTGGGTCAGTCATAGAATATTGCGCGAAAGCAGCATACATTCCTATTTGTTAAGCGTAGTGCAATACACCACCGTGGATGTGTGACTCTTGCCGGGCCTTGGAGTGCGCGCACAGATTTACGCACAGATTGTTTGGCAAGGCCAAACAAGATGCTGGAGAGTTGTTGAACTTTGCGAGAAGCAGTAACGACATTTCGGTGTCTGTATACGTGCGTATACGTTTCAGGGGAATCTTTATGCGGAAAATCCACGGATGCAGGGTATATGCGAAATTAAGGATTCAAAATCGCGCAGAACCAGCCTCCGACAGTGTTGCGGAGTTCCAAATCTGGTATTGGAATGACTCCAAATTCATCCTACTTTTTCGCGACCCCGGAATGCAATTGGAATGGAATGAAGACAATGTTCTGCGGAAAGGAATGGGAATGGAATTAGGCGAATTTGACTTTGAATGTAATGGGAATGGGATAAGCTGGATTTTTACACAAGATGCGTCAATCTTCAGCTGGAACCTACAGCCATGGTGGCGTTTGAAACAGCACCACTGCAACCGAAGCGGACAATCGCTGCCTTTAGTTTCTCAGCGGCTGATGTAACTCGCGGATGAAAGTGATTACCTCAGGCGAATTTACCAGAAGGGAAGCTCTAGCCCGGTAAGATGTTCCTTTCACCAAATGTGCGCCAAAGCGGCTCCTCCGCACGATTCCTACCGTATGCCAAAGCCGCACATTCGCCAGAGGCAACATCGGCAAGCGCAGCCACCCATCCCCTTCGCGGAGATTTTCACCTTTGCAGTCGAGGATCTCGCCTTACTACAAAGCATAAATTATCATTTTTTTAACTTCTAGCAGTAAGCCTCAGATGAAACTAAACGTGATGCGCCTCAATAAAACGCAACATGACGCTTAAGTAAAATTTAAATCAGCCGAAGCATCCGCTCTGGGCCCTCACGAAAATAGCAGCGACGCTCTTACCATGAAATGGGAGTATTCAATTTTTTCGCGTCAAATTAAAAAAAAAAACGAGCTCAAAAGACAAAAAAAAACGCCAATACGACCAGACGCAGCCCATTGCTAAAAAATTAAAGCAGCTCCACTGAACGTGAAGGCGGCTGTCAAGTGCGGAGCAGTTATTCGCCACAGGGGCTGTGGCGCCCTTTCCAGTTTCAGCCTGGCGGTGATACTGAAAGTCGTCAAGAGAGGCCGCCGCAGCCTGTGAAAGGATTTTAAAGACGCACTGGACTGAGCTTTCGATCATTTGGGGTAATAATGTGTTAATTTATGACGTTTTTCTTATGTGCTACTGTGCACTTATTTGCGGCGTAGCAAAGGCAGCCCCCTTGACAACGGCGCAGTGCAAATATCACCCCAACACTTTGCGTATACGAGTAGCGGGTGCCCGTGCGACACAACTGGGTTGACATCGGCTTCGTAGCGTGAGGTATCCAGGTTCGACCCCTGCCAGGGGAAGCGGTGATTTTTTGAAAGCCTCTGTTTGGGTTTGTGACGCCGCGTTACAACGGTGATTAGATACCGTGACCCTGGAGGAGCGACTGAGCCCCTAAAGTGCTCCACACTTAAACTGGCGCTGTGGTCTTCTCCAGAAACGTCCACTAAGAGCTGGCGGCATATATTTTCTACAGAATTGCAAAGCCCCAGAGACACACGCTGAAAAATGTGCCAACTTGTTTCCAGGTAACGAAAGCAGTGCTAAATAATGTCCCGTATTGAACAGTGAGCGTTAAGTTAATGTCAGGACAACCCAAGAGCGAAATGAGGCCAATATGGAAGAGGTAGTGGTTTTCGTACGGGGAATGCCGATCTGTTAACGCAGCTCCGTGACGCCGCCGTATTCAGTCGCTTAAGTTGGCACGATAGCATTTCTGCTCAGTGCTCTCCATGCACTCGAAATCATTAGGCTGAGTATTTTGAGTGCAAGTACATGTGTATAACGTAAGTACTCACGACATGCCTTTCAGTTAGTTACAGCGGTGTGATGGCGCCGGTTTTAAGTGCGAATGCACTTTATAAGCGACCCCAAACCTTCCACCGGCGGCGGCGGCGGCGGCGTCCGCAGTCCTCCTCTCTATATATATAAAAAAAACAGCATCCGGCGCCAGGTTTCGATCAGAGGACTTTGCGGCCGCAGCGCGACGCTCTACCGACTAAGCCACGGACGCGACGCTGATATCAGAGTTAGTAACGCGCCTTATATCTTTAACGCAGTCCTCCTCTCTATATAAAAAAAAACAGCATCCGGCGCCAGGTTTTGATTCGAGGACTTTGCGGCCGCAGCGCGACGCTCTACCGACTAAGCCACGGACGCGACGCTGATATGAGTGTTAGTAACGCGCCTTATATCTTTAACGCATTCAAACTACGTCGTCAGCGGCGTGCGTTGGCGACTCAGCGGCGTTATAGCGGCTTGGTAACTGCGTGGTGTACACGTGATACTACAAACCCGATGGAAGAGATGGAAGAGAAGGCGGCGAGGCGGTGGGCTGCGGGGGCCGAGCGCAAGCGCCGCAAGCGGGCCGACAACCGTGCATTCGCACTTTCACATTCTCCCCCACGGGGAAATGCGGGGGAATTTTTTTTTATGATACGAGAAGCACATAGCGTGATAACACGCGACAGGCTGGGCAGAGAACGGAATGGGCCTTTTCCACGAACTTTATCTACGCATGCGTTTGCAGGTGCCGCCATTACTTTTGGTGGCTCGCTTTTATCGCGATTGCCTATGGTTGCCACCTTTCCCCCCCAAAAAAAAACCCGGCCCTTCGGGGGGGGGGGGGGGGGGAGGATGGGCGTGGTATATAATAGAATGTTTAATTTGTGTTGAAAAAAGACACCATGTTTTTGACATATTATAGCGTTTTCTTAGGGAGAAATCAACATAACGTTTGTACTGAAAGTGATTGAGAGCTTGGTTATTGCTCTGTATATGCTTCACGGCAAAGTAATCGCAATTGCTGACCGCGGCGGCAGCATTTCGTTGTTTTGTTCCTCCCTTAGGTCCCCCTCCATCTCAGGAAGCGCAGGCGCCCGCGTATTTTCTCTGCTCGCGTGTCTTTGCGCAGCTTGTCGACACGTTTATCGTCTTAGTTGTTGAATTGATGCTTATAAAACGCCAAAACAGACGTAATCACGGCACGAGGGCCAAAAAACCGGCCAATGACGGTCGGTTTCAAGTATGAACCGGCAACCGGCCCGCTGAATGAAAAACCGGTCGGGCCGATCCAAAACCGGGCAGGTTGCAACCTGCCCGGCATCCGTAAAAAGCGGCAATCGGATTGCCGCTTTTTACGGATGCCGTGGGTGCGTCGGAGCGAACTTCAAAAAGGTTCTGGTTGGCATTCGGTGGCCACTGCCAAAGCGCTAAGTTATTGCATGGCGGATATTGCATTGCCAAACGCGCTAAACTTCATCAAGAGCGCACCCAAAGAGCGACGACTGCGCATAAAGTTAAAAAAGCGAAGCGCGATGTTCGTGCAAAGCAAGCCCCTTAGCTATCACTACGGGTGCTCCCAGCGATTAGCAATATTGGACAAAAGCGTCACCAGCAATCCTGGCCGAAAGAGCCACCAATTGCGATTTCCATATTCGCTGCTACTAGGTAGCGCTGTTTGTTCTTGGAGTTGAAAAGGTCTATTGACAACGCAACGTATCGTTCTTTAGCGCCGCGGGCAAGAGCAAACCATTAAAATGCGCCAATTATGCACATACTGTAATAGGAATCTGGAATACTATGTGAGTTTAGAAAGCTGGTTGTTCTGCGCAAAATGCCACCACGCTGCTACCATTACTTGATTTCGACGGCTTGTATACGTTTTTGCAGTTCTCAACGCGTCTGGTAACGTCAGTTTGCTGTCGCGTTCGTCGGTAACCCAACACAGCCACCAAGAAAAAGTTTCTATGTTGCGGAATTACAGGAATGGAATTGAACTGCTGGCCATTCCAGGAATGGGAATGGGCGATGTTTTGGAATTCTGCGGTACTGAAAGGAATGGAATTGCGGCAAGCTTTTAATTCCTCGGAATGGAATCGGAGCGAATGGGGGCTACCCATTACGCAACACTGGTGTCCGATGGCTGTCCATGGGATGCTATGAGTACCCTCCCGGTTTCATTCATTCATTCATTCATTCATTCATTCATACCGGTTTGCGTGGTAGATTTGCGTTGAACAACAGTCCCTTTGCCCACCCTCCTCTTCCTGTCGGTTTGAAGGACAAAACCAGCATAGGAAAAACCAAGTTAACTTTCAATCTGGCGAACACTCACTCAACAAGGATGGTCTTCAAGTTCAAACGCGTACGAAGGGGTTTTAGGCCAACCAAATGTCACTGAATGTCGTAGAGAAGATCACATAACGACGGCGCTGCGCATAGCTATTTCGTATTGTCTGGACTGCTTCTTGATCTCATCTGCCCATCTAACTTTCTGCCGCCCCCTGCAACGCTTGCCTTCTCTAGGGATCCACTCAATTACCGTTAACGACCAACGGTTATCTTGCCTTCGCATTACATGCCCTGCCCACGTTCATTTCTTCTTCTTAATTTCTACTAATAACACGCGTTTGTTCCCTGACCCACTCCGCTTTCTTCTTGTCCTTTAAAGGAGCCATGAAAAGAAAATACAACTTCGTTTAATTTGAAAGAACTAGGATTCAGTATCTCACCCAGCTCCATTACAGCCACAAAAAATGTTTTTTAACAAAAAAAAAGCAAGAAGTATTTAAAAACTTTCAAATTTTGCGCCACAGTGACGTGTTATGAGCAAGAATGACGTCATAAGGGCCAACAATAAAACATAATTTTCAGTGCGTTAACTGCACGTTGGCATTCAAGTGATGCGGTCAAATTGAACTAGAGGCTCCATTACAGACGTCCAGTCATGTGTCGTCGCGACAGGTCAGCCCGTTCTACATGGGGCGAATTTCGCTTGCGAATTCGCAGCTGCGGCGCCGCTCGTGAACCACAACAATCCATTCTCGTTGCTGTGGCGAATTTCCAAATGTTTGGAAGAGCCGAACTTCTCTTGTGAACGCCGCTTAGCGTTTGGCAATATGTCGCAGCAGTGAAAATAGGAAAATAAATCATTTTGCCACACGGGCGGCGCCGCAACTGCGAATTCGCAGGCGAAATTCGCCCCATGTAGAACGGGCTTTAACAAGGTTCCGCGGCATCATAGAAAAGTTGCGGGAAATTGGCTAGGGGGTCGTGACTGCTTCACACGTTTTCTTTAATATATCCGTTATTTGTTCGAAGATGATATTGGTATCATTGTTATCGGGACTAAGCAGTCTTTCTAATAAACCATACTTGTATTTTGTCTTCATGGCTCCTTTAATGTTACACCTATCATCATCCGTTCCCTTGCCCTCCGAGTAGTTCTCAATTTAAGTAGAACCCTCTTATTGACCCTGCAAGTTTCTTCCCCATAGGTGAGTATCGGTAAGATGCAGCTGTCATACACTTTATTCTTCAGGGACAATGGTAGGCTGCCATTCATTATCTGAGAATGTCTGCTGTATGCACCCCACCCCATTCTTATCCTTCTAATTATCTCTGACTCATGGTTGGGATCCGGGGTCGCAACTTGGCCTAGTCTTACCATTTCCACTGCCTCGCCACCTATCTCAAACCGCTGTGCTGTCCCGAGGTTATTGATCATTACTTTAGTTTTCTGCATATTAATTTTCAGGCCCACGGTTCTACTCTGTTTGTCCAGTTCGGTAAGCATGCTTTGCAATTCCTCCCCCGAGTTACTTAACAAGGCAACGTCACCAGCAAATCTGAGGTTACTGAGGTATTCTCCATTAACCCTTTCTCCCACCTGTTCCCAATCTAATGTTCTGAATACTTCTTGTAAACATGCTGTGAATAACATTGGGGAGATTGTGTCTCCTTGTCTGACGCCCTTCCTTATAGGTATTTTACTGCTCTCCTTATGGAGGATGATGGTAGCTGTGGACCCATTGTATATATCCTCTAGTATTCTCACATAATGCTCATCTACACCCTCATTCTGTAATGCCTGAATGACTGCTGTGGTTTCAACGGAGTCAAATGCTTTGTCATAATCTATGAAGGCTATATATGGGGTTCAGTATACTCAGCGCACTTCTCTATCACCTGATTGATTGTGTGAATATGGTTCATTGTTGAATAGCCTTTACGGAACCTTGCTTGTTCTTTAGGTTGACTGAAATCTAAGGTTGCAGAAATTCTGTTAGCGATTACCTTGGTAAGTACCTTGTAGACGACTGACAGTAATCTGATCGGCCTGTAGTTTTTCAAGTCCTTCATGTCACCTTTATTATGGATTAGTATGATGGTCGCGTTCTTCCAAGATTCCGGCACACTTGCGGTCATTAGGCATTGCGTATACAGGTTTGCCAGTTTTTTAAGTACAATTTCTCCGCCATCCTTCGAGAAATATAAATTGCGGGGATAAATTGGTCGCAGTTAGCACAGGACCGAGTCAATTGGAGGATAATGGGAGAGGCCTTTACCCTGCAGTGGGCGTAGATAGGCTGGTGGTGGTGGTGATGATGATGGTGATGGTGTGATGATGATGATGATGATGATGATGAACTGCACGGTTGTATACAGTTCCCCAGTAACGCAGCTGCCACGAGAGCGTTCTATTTCCCGTGTCCCGCAAAAATCATATGGTGCCCGAGGTCGGGGAAAGCTAGCTTCGGAGCAACCCTACAAATGTGCTTCATTCCGTTACTACAAGCTCGTATCGAAAGGTACTGTCGAACGGAGCCAAGGCAGGCCTCGTATTGCATACTGCTTATGCAAAAAATAAAAAAAAACAAACACTGCATGCCGATGTACTATAGAAAAGGCGAGGCACACGCAGCGCGGCGTTTTGCATTTTCTTCGTCGGCTTGCGTCTGAGTTGTCGTCCTCGCAAAGGGGAAATGTGTATAATCTTTACTGCAACGCTGGTGGTGGGGGTGAAAAACATTTATTGTAGCCGGAACACAAAAATTGGCAGCGTATTTGCTTGCCTTACTGCAAATGTCATCGAAAGACGAGAGTCTTCGGCCGCTCCTGCTACGTAACCTACCCTCTTAACCCTCACCCCTCACGCTCTTTCC
Source organism: Haemaphysalis longicornis (assembly GCA_013339765.2). Lineage (NCBI taxonomy): Eukaryota > Metazoa > Arthropoda > Arachnida > Ixodida > Ixodidae > Haemaphysalis > Haemaphysalis longicornis. The sequence goes on from JABSTR010001164.1 coordinate 615,345, forward strand.
TTCCTCTCTCACTCCTCTAATTATGAATTAATTGAAAGTTTTTTGATTCAATTTAATTTTCCCACGTTCATACTGTTCGCGCGCCATATTCTGGGACAGATAGCGTCGTTTTTAAAGCAAGCTTTACTATATATCCTAGTCGAGCCGAGTGTGGCTTTCGCCAGCAATTTGACCTTCATTAGGCCGCAGCTGCGGCGTAGCCTTGGCAACGCATCACGTGACTCGCCGCCGCCGCCTGCTAGGCTCATGCGCTCTCCGCGGGTGGGTTGCCGCCTGACTATGTGAGTCGGTTACGAGCTTGACCATGGATGAGTGCGAGGTCGGGGGCAGTCTTCTGTGAGCGTTTAGGAGAGCGGGAGGCAATGAGCCGTCGTCTTCAAATGGCAAGCGGCGTCTGACCACCCCGCGGATATCTCCCGGCGAGCTGCTTCACTGGAGAGGGTCCGGAATGCCAAGTGCGCCAAGCTAGCGCCGGAGATTGTGGAAGAGCGAACCAAGGAAAATTAAGATTTAATCAGGCTAAACTTCGTCCTCGAGCTCGGCAGGTGCGGTGGTTATACCATCAGAATCAACCGAAATTCGATTCCGTGTTGCCCATGCCACGAGCTCTACGGCTACTGAACTTGCAGCCATCCGTGAAGCTCTCAATACATTATAAAAGCTCCTCCCCAAAAATGGTCCATTTTTACCGACTCCAAAGGCGCCCTGCAAAGTTTCCGAGCGCTTGTGTCGTCTTCTCTTCCCTTTGTCCCGTGCATCGCGCTGTCACAGTCTACTTTACTTTGTAGGCTGTGGTTGGGAGTGGCCTTCACGAAAGCCTACACCTTCCTCATCGGAATGGCCAGTAGTGCCCACTGCGACGCCTGCGAGGTTGAAGAGACAATCGAACATGTGCTTTGTTGTTGTTCCCAGTATTCATCGGAAAGACGCGTTTTTGCCGCCGAGCTCATCCGATTGGACAATCAACCGTTCAGAGTAGAGACTATTCTAGGACATCGACCCCTACAATCAACTTCGCAGAAGGCAGCAAACGCCATTTTGCGTTTCATGAAGGACACAGGCTTAGCTGGAAGACGATAGTGCCCACGGAGGGACTGAAGTGTGCGCGCGACCCCGCTGATATCGCCTCTTTTTCACCTGCCCTCTCTTTTATCCCCTGAACACCCCTTCCCCAGTGCCGAGTAGCAATCCGGGCTCTAAGCCTAGATAACCTCTCGGCCTTTCTTTTCGCTTTTCTCCTCCTCCTCCTTCGCTTTGCACATCCAGGATTAGCTGGGCTAAGCCGCAGTCATTGTTTATCTTTGTTTGTTGTGCTTCAAACACCTCGAGCGGACATGTCCTCGCCACTTTTGCGCAACCTTTTGTAGTTATTCTGCTATTGTAAAAATCACTCCAACATGAATTCTTAATACAAGGCTAAGGTGTTGTGCAACTGAGCACAAGGACGTGGGTTCGATTCCCGGCCGTGGAGGCCGCTTTTTCTGATGGAGGCGAAAAGCAAAAAATGCCCGTGTGAACAAGATTTCGGCGCACGTGCGTTAAAGATCCCCATGTGGTCAAAATTAATCCGAGCCCTCCACTACGGCGCGCCTAAGGTTTCCTTTGCGCAGTATAATTTGGGCATGTACGAGCCATGCATTAGTTTAGAACGGTCTTGCTTCGCATTCTTTCATCTGTTTGTGGAATTGGCAAGTGTATCAGGTGTATCTGTCTCTCCTTCGCACGGCGAAGCTACATTATCTCCATTTCGGCAGTGCATTCTTATGAATCACGTGTCCTAAATCCCCGCGCCTATTCCCCCTACAGCTATCCACGAAATTTGGATCGTTTTTCTGGTCACGATCGAAAGCCAGCAACCGCGTTGCGCGCCCTGTTGAGGCTACTTAGTTGATTTAGCCTGGCATGCGTGGAGGAAAGAATATACTCCTTCCTCAATGCGCCATGTTCTGTCACCATGTCGCGCACCTGTCCTATGATACGCGCGGAGTTAGTTCCGGGTAGGTATACGAACTGCTGCAGTATTTTCTGGAAAGTTTTCGTTAGTTGCTGTATGAACAGGACATTGCCTGTCCGTTTGCCGAATAGCCGCCGCCGTTTCATGTACAGAGAGGTTTAGCACTCCCCGACTGTTCCGTTCGTACCGTGTTTATGGCACGGCGAGGAGGACCCCCCCACCGTAACGAATGCGCGGGCATGGCGAGGGCCGGCCCGCGGAACTAATCCACCCTACCGAAACGAATGCGCAAGTGCCCAGGCGGGTCTCGGTCCACACGGTACGGACGGAACGGACGGAGCACGGAGTGTACGGAGTACTAAAACACATGGCAAAACACGCTACGCCCTCTACGCCTCGCGAACCGGCATCGCGTGTTCTGTAACTTCTGTTCTGGGTGCTCCAGGAAACGACACTGGTGCTGGTGCTAATTCGTCATCGCGTTCAAGATGGCCACCGGCTCTACTATGACTGTAGTAGCAATTTTTATTTGATTTAAAATTAGCAGATGAGTAGCGTCAGCGTTCTGAAAATGAAACAAATTAGACTACAACATTCAACATTCGCACAAGGTTTGAGCGCGATCAGAGACGTGGATTTCTCAGGAAAGATTTTCAAACACGCTCATTTACCATCGTAACACTACATTAAAATGCCGCGCCAGAACGATGATAAAAGTGTTTATTTACATTGGTGGGAAATGAAAACACGTTGTACCAGCAAGGAAGGGGAGAAAGCGCATTTTATTTTCTCAGCTGCCTTTTCATTCTAGCCGCAGGTCTTCGTGAACATTATCGTCTGCGATTCTGACGGGCCCAGCAAGCCGTACGTTGTAAACGGCGCTTAACTATTGTAATACCCGACGGAGACACTGTATAACCATTTCCCCATTGAAGAATGAATTATCAGAAAAGTATCCTTAAATGTTACATACACATGACAAAACATTTGCACCGCGGTCAACCCCACTGACGCGCAGATCGTCTGGCTGCCATCAGTTACCGCGCATCGGTGTTTCTCCTTTGTTTTACGGAGTGTGCTAATCATTTATGACTGATTCAAGAGCCGCATTGCTTACTCCAGCACTGCTTACTCCAGCACCTTCGCCCGGGGCTCAGCACGGTCGCTATCGGCATCAACTAAACAATATTTCAAGGCCGCCATTATTCTCACCGGGTGAAAATAACGCTTTTCGGCCAAAAGCATAGAGTTAATACTACTGACTCTAGAGCAAAAGCTGCCCGGCCAGCCCGTGCATTGAAACCGTGCTACACCCGGGCGCTGACATGATGCCACCCTCACAGCGTTGCCCGCTGCCTTTTTGCCTACTAGAGTTGGCGGCAGTAGTCGGTATTCACCTAGTAACCAACGCATTCCATCATGGCAGCCACCGTTGCTGTGAGCGCGCCGTGAAACTTTGCTGTGCAGAAACGTTGTGTGAAGTTTTTCCTGTGGTAGGTAGCGAACTTTTGTGCCATGCTGCCGCGTTAGATGCAGTTTTGCATTCTCCGCAACTGAGAAGGGTAGCGCGTAGATTAGCGGGTACTTCGTACGCTCGGAGATGTAGCTTTTGCGGGTGCGTCAGGGGACTTCGGTCGTCGCTTCGGAGTTGAGCGGACGTGTTTTTTCGTGCTCCTGTGCTTCGGAGGGGCTTCATTTCGGCGGCCCGTTGCAAGCGTGGGCGGTTGGACGTCGCCCGGCTTTCGCTCTGCTTGTGTGGGCGGTCGAGTGCCAGCTCCCGCCCCCCCAGTACCCGTCTCCAAAGTGGTCGGGACCGCCGCAGACTTCGCTCTTCGTCTCACCATGCTCGCCTCCGCGCTTCACCGTTCCCTTCGAGGTGTCTCGTCTGCCGGACGCAGCATTACGCCAGCCAACAGTGTTCGTGGTGCGTTGTGTGCGACGGAATCGACCACAGTGGAACTACTCTTCTCTACTGTTTTCTCACCTTTCTAATCTTTACTTTTCTTTCTCCTATCCTATTTCCCCAACTATTCCTGCTTGCGGACTGTGTTAAATGCAGGTGAGCTCCCATGAGAGCTTAATAATATCCCCAGTCCATTTATTTTCCTGCTTCCTTTAAAAAGAAATCACTTCCCCCTGATTGCTTTTTCCCCTGATTTTTTTCCTGGTGGCTTCCCCTGTATTCGCGCATGCGCTGGTTCTGTATATATCATTTTGTGTGTGCTAAAAGAGTTCAGTTGATATGCAGCGCTAGTCCTGTGTAGTCTTTTCTTTGTTGTCCCGTTCGTACCGCGCTATTTTAACATGTTTCACACGCCTCCCCCCCCCCCCCCCCCCCCTGTATACGGTCAGCTGATTGTTTTCGCAATCTATTGAGGTGCTCTTTACAACTACTTGCTGTTCTAGCGAATGGAAGTTCGAACTGGACAACGCTTCCAAGAAATGCATGTAAATGGAAATCGTATTTGTGACTGCACTTTATGCTAAACAAACATGCTTTCTGTGCCTGTTCCTGTGACTGTCTACGAGGCCCCTGCAGCACGTGTGTCAACTTTTTTCTCCAGTTGAAACACTTTTAGGTAGTGGCCCTTGCATTAGCTTAGATTCAATAACCGTGAAATACCCAAGCCTAATATTACTGAAACTCTCTGATTTTCCGTTTTCTAGGTACGCTTAGAGGATTTGTCATTGATTGTATGCTTGGGGACGTCACACAAGGTACATGATTAATGTTGTCAGGTTACATTAGGTCGCAATAATTCTATTTAATAGCAGCTTAAAACAAACTCTCAACAAAAGCAAACCAGAGACTAGAAGATACATGTAGAACGCGCATTTCCATTCTGGGTTTGTGGAACTATAGCTTTCAGTACTTCCAACTACAAAGAAAGTAGTGCAAGTGTTCATTAGTCGCTGCAGGGCTCTTTACCTTTTAAAATTTCATGCCCCCTCTCCCAGAATAAAGAAAGAGGAAAATTGTGTGAGGAACTATTTCCAGCAAAGCTATGGCAGGTTTAAAGCCAATAAACAGACAGGGTTAAAAGCCAAAAAACCTTTTTGAAGAAAAAACAATTTCATGATAAAAAACCTAAGCACTGGAGAAGAGGAGAAGCACGAAATAAACAAATACAAGCAGAGGCAGCATAAAAGAGTGAAAAATCAACAAAGCAAATGCAATTCTACGAGGCATTTAGTCACGAAAGCTTCCACGAAGGAGCAGACACTTCAGGAGAAATTTTAAAAAATTAGAAATTATGTACCCTATTTACATTATGTACACAGAAGATCAGACATATTTCAGTGGTTTTAGACAAGATGGAGCTGGAGTAGCCAAATCAGTTCTTGCCTTGAAGAAGCAGATTGCAGTGATTAAGAGAGAAAAACAGTCACAGGTGGTGTAGGGGTGTTACCAGCATGCAGCATCCTTCGTTTGTCCATTTTGTCATTTTGCCTGCTTCTTTTATGCCTATCTTTTTTTCGTCCATGGTGCTGTCTTTGTACTGGCCATTTCCTCGCCATGTTTTTTTTTTCTCCCGAATTTTTCGTCCTTTATTTTATGCCAGTCCTTTCCTTTCCTTTCAAGTTTACTGTTCCCATTTCCACATGTAGCAGAGCCAGCTGGACAGTTCTTCTTCTTCTTTCCTTGGTTAACCTCCCTAGCTTTCTTCTACAGTTTCTTCCTTTCTTTGAAGTCGCACATTAGGTCATCTTAGCCTTGCTCTTACCATCACAAACTTCCCTAGAGGTCTGGTGGTATTACTGGTGGTGAAATAAAATTTGTTGGATAAGAATTGCTTGTACATATGACCCTCTTGCTTTTTCTGTGTTTATTTTTGCTTCTGATTCACGGACTGATGGCATTGCGATGGCCCATTATTTTTGATGAAAATAAGAATGCTGATGGCCGCAATCTGAATGAGCATTAGCCAGAACTTTCATAATCAGCTACAGCATTACTGGAACCCAGCTTCGGTAATGCAACTTCGTCATCATCCTTGTTGCTGTGAGCACGCTGGAATGGAAGCGTGGAAATTTTACAAGGTCTGGTGTGGCACCTTTGTGGCCACCGGTTGCTACACATATCGAATTCCTTCGTTCTATCGCGTATCGCATTCGCATATCGCATTCCTTCCTTTTATCTAGTGTATACAGCTGAAGAACGTCTCCAGATAGCCCTGGCTGAACCGATACGTGCAGATGTAACTGTCGCAAATAATAAAATTGAGAGTTCAATTTATTGTCGGCTTTCTTAATGACTGCCAAATGCAATGCACATTAAGTGTCTGAATACTCTATATTAGCGATTGATAGTCTCATGCTAGGCAGTCTGATTCACCTGCTATAGTTATGTTTGGCAGCTGTTTCAAAATTAACCACTACGATTGAACTAATGAGCGGCAATAACAATTTGTAGGTGCACTCAAATTAATTTACTTTTCAAGGGAGACGTATATCCTTCGTCGACTTCGCCTTGCACAAAATACATGACGGTCCCATCGCGACCCAAGAAAGCGCATATGTGTGTTACCTCAACATGCTTCCTAGGCGGTCTCTGTTGACAGACAGATTTCCGGCCGAACCCGCAGGCATTTCAGGCAAAACCGCCTGCAGGCGGGGTGGTCCTCATAATTGGGCGTGAACAGAAGTTGCCGTTTCCGTTCATTGGCGAAGGCACCCAGGGAAGGACAGAATAATTTTTCTTAACGCCCCACCACACGGGTGCCCATCTCACACGAACGAAGTTTACTCCTCCCCCACCTCCTCTGTGCAGGTATATACATGGGCCATATGAGAGCAGAGGTGCAAGTATACGTAATTAAACAACGTCGCTGATCCGCCGAATTTAAGAAATGTGTCATGCAAAGCATCAAATATATTCTCGAAAATTTCAGATTGCGTGTTTCAGCGATCGAAGGAGCATGCACCAATCGCACACACCCATAGAGGAGATTTCTGCACCTACATTCGGGATTACCTTTCGGCTTCGCCTTGTCCTCCTCTAGAAAACCACCTTATCGTTCAAATAAAGTTACCATTATTATTATTAGTTGGCGGTTGTTTTATCTCTGACTCAAGTAAAAAACCGTTCAGTGAAAGTATAACAGCACCCGTAAACAAGAGCCTAGTTATACGCTAGGCATGGTAAAATGGTTCGTACATTTGTTTGTTTTTAATTTACGAATCATATACGATTAAAAGGAGCCGATCTGCCCAGACATGTTTCGCGTAACATGATATGACCGGCTGACGGCGAGTTCAAATCGGCAGCAGCCACTACGGACATGTAGAGAAGGTGTCCTTGAAGATAGGCGGCGGCGGCTTTATTCCGTATCGTCGGCAGTCTTCGCAAGCAACGAAGTGACACAGCAGACACTAAGGCGTGTTAGAGTGAACCTTTGTAAATTAGCCCCACACGACTGACGCTCCTCACAATATACCGAAACTGAATTTGGCGCCTCAGCCCGACGTCTTCTTTTTGCTTATAATTTCATTTATTTTTGTTCGTCAAGCATGAATACTTCAAGAAAACTAATCAAAAGCATACAAACTCGTAAAGAAACTCAGTTATTGCCATAAAAGTTGCGTAATTTTAGCTTAGGGCCCTAAATTTGTGCCTTATGTTTAAGAAAAAAATTGTTAGCCGAATCTTAAACTACTGATCTGGCAACTACAGCGTGGCATCATGGTGGCATTCATGTTTAGACACATTTTTGAGCCAGCTTTACCCGCCTGGCCAAAAGCGTTATATCCACCCATGCGTCATTTCCGGTTAAACATTTTGCTTACAAGCCAATAACTCCTTATTGTGGTGCTATAATATATAAAACAATAACTATTAAGCTTTAAAAAGCAAGCACAACGACAACATTTGTTAAAATAGAGCAACTTTGTATCCTAACTTCCGGTTTTAACGACTGCAGTAGGTGAAGACTAGATTTACATTTTCTTGCTTCACAATTGGTTAAAATTGTTATGCGCAGAATTATTTGAGCTTATTTTGTGGAAAAAATTGATTTGTGAGGCAGTTTGGAACCAACGTTGGTTTGGAACAGTTTGGTTGGTGCAGTTCTCATGCTGGCCACAAAGGGCAGCGCGAGCGGTATAGTTTGCGCGGCGCGTTCAAAACTGCTGGAATTCGTGTGAACGCTGTGTGCTCCTTATTCTGTCGTAGCTTTGTGATTTTTATAATTATACTGGGTATACTGTTATCTGGATCTGGTTGATGATATATAAACACAACCGCTGATCAATGGCGGGGGGAGGTCTAAGTAGCCACGAGTCACGACCACTTTGCACTTGTAGTTTCAAAGCCAACACGTCGCGCTTAGCCATCTAGGATGGCTGTGCGCAACATACTCGCGAAAACAACGTGCAGGTGTACGACAATTGGCGCAATAATGTCTATGGTTCCATAAATATCAATAGAATAAAGTACTAGCACAAGTTTTATATGCAGAAAAACTTCATTCAAAGTCTCTTTGGAAGCGTCATAAAACCGATCCTCTTTTTTTCTTGTAAATTTAGGCGATCAAGGTGACTACGCGGCCTTTCTACCACTCAGTTATTGTAATTTCGTGACGTGCGTGCAGAAATCTGCTGGACGCCAGATGAGCGTTGTCAGCCAACGCATCGATCGCCGATCGGGATTGGTGCACGTGAACTATCTTTATAAAGATAGTTTGAGGGAATATAAAGTATACTTACAAACATAACGCCTGAGATCAGCAGTTAGCAAATTAACGGACAAGCTATCTCGCAAGTGATCGTCTATTGCCTAACCGTGTCAACTCAGCACAGCAGTAATGGCGATAAAGAGGGATGTAGACCTAAAAATGCGAAAAGGGGAGGGGATGCTAATATATCTTAGTTATTTACGCCAATGGTGCCAAAAGGCGTAAATATGTTACTTATTCACACCAATATTGATTATTACTGCGTTTTCTGGTGGCGGCGAGAAACTAAACTCGCACGCGCACGTACGCTGCAGCCTGCATCTAACTTTCGCAGTTTTCTTACAAACATTGTTCGTTATATAAAAAAAGAAGCTAACGCTGTACGTATACTCTTGGCGCTTATCTACCTAGCAGTTGTTTCCAGTTTCGAAATTTACGAATTCAGGGGGGCAAAAATTGGGGTTTATACCGCGTCGAGTCGGTCTTGGTGGGACAATCAAATCTTGATCGCAGTAAGGAAATATTTAATTGACCCGAGTAAAATGCGTAGCTTTATACACTAATGGGACTCCTAGACTTGATCGAAGCAACTGATAAAATCAGACTAAACGAGGTTGAATTAACGATAGTTGACAGACTCTCCATCGTTATTTCAACCCAGGCCTACGGGGACCGCTAAAATTTAGTTTAATAAGCGGAAAATGGGACTGACAAAAAATACATGGCTTTGTATACCCTAAGTCGGACCTCGTGATTTAACTGAAATAAGTTAGCAGATATAATTAAGTTACATATCAAATAAAGAGAGTCGGCTACAATAAAGTTTGGAAACAGCTAGTGGAGAAATCGGGTTTTTATGAGTGCCGTATTTTATAAATTTTTTTTCTAGTCCCGCAAGGAAGAATTAATTACCAGCGACCTTTTGAGATGGCAGGATCACCGGGACAGCACAAGCAAGTGAGCTATGTTTCCTAACGCGCGCTTTTCCTTGCGACGTTTGACAAATGTTCGTATTATAATAAAACGAATATCGCCGGTTTATTTTTTAGTTAACGACAACGCCTGCACTGAGGCTTTATTAAGCTTGTAGGAAGTGGTATAAAAGTATACTACTTTTCTCGGAAACCTGCATGTGCTCGCGCTTTCTGGACGCTCTCGTGAGCCAGGGTGCACAACTAAAAAAATTCGCGCCAATCCACCCTGTGAAGGTGGTTGGAAAGCGAAGCTGTAAACGACACCTATAACGGTTACCCATGCGACGTCACTTGAATTCATACACGTGGCTCTCCAAAGAGTGAAACCAGAGACAAGTGAAATGCACTTAACCGCTCCCCTTATTACTTCATAGAGATATTCTTTGCTAAGGTCAAATGAATGCATGATCCATGAATGGTGTTTGGTCGAGTTGTATTGGTAAAGCACGTGACTGGAAACTTTTTTTTCATAAAACGAAAGGCAGCTCAAACACGGTGTTAGACGATCGCACTTCTCCTCTCTCTGTCGCCGCCGACGGAGGCGATGAGATCAGCGGCAAAGACGGAGACGTGAGATGCCATTCGTTGGTTTGAGCTTAATGTAATTTTTGGCAACTCCTAGCGCATGCGCAAGGCACGAACACGATGGCTACACGTGCCGTCGGCGGAGCGCGCGCAGCAGCGCAAGAGTTCGCGTGACCCTATCACGTGGCATTCAAAGAGAACGCAAGGGGTAGATCTGCACATGTGCTCGGTGAGTGCACCGTCTGTCTCCCCGTCTCCGCGTGGGTTCGTGGCTGAGTCGGTAAGAAGACGGGCTCTCGTTCCGTTTCTCTATTCGTTCCAGGTTCAATCCTGGCGGTGCCACTAATTTCTTTAATTTATTCGCGGGAGTTTTCTGCTGACACCAGCGGTCGCGGCAGAACCCTTGGGGGGGGGGGGGGGGGGGTAGAAGTACAAAGCTCCGCTTTAAAAATATTTACGGGTGAGCATTTGATTGATGGCGGTGCAGTCAGTGCGTGCAATGCAATTCCGGTTGTGTGTCGGACTGTGTTGACGAACTGAATTCGCTTCCCTCCTCTTCGTCCATCCTTCTCGCCACTGCCCTCTTTCGCCGAGACTTCAAACCGCGGACGGCGCCATGCTTGTCTAAAAAGACGCCGAACCGCATACCACCACCCGGGTGCGCGCTTATGCCGGCGTAGACAAGAAATGCTTTCGCGTTAAAACAAAAATTGCAGAAATGTTATAGGTTACCGTTCTTTCTGCTAGCTTAAAACTGAATGTTTACAGTTAACATAAGCTCGCTGTGACGCTTTAACAAAATGTAATGTTCATAAGCTGTTTCACTATAATGAAGAAAAAAAATATTGTAATTCGTGGATATTTTAGTGCGAAAGCCTATCTCGGCTAGGTCGGCAAAAACACGCATCAGGCTGGCGCCAGGTTGGCGTGCGGATATCTGCAAAACGCGTAACCCTCGCCACGCGCTCAAGTCCCATTGGGTGCGACGCGTTCCATAGCGCGTGCATCAGAAATCTCGCCCGAAGTCTCGATTGGCGTCCAACTTAAATGAAGAGAGTATTTCAGCCAGTATTCCTAACATCTGGATTCAAGCAGTACGGATTATGCAAGTATCTGCATTGAGTCCGACGAGGGTAGGCAGAAGACGTCCGTCCACGGATGTATACCGTAAAGAAGCACTTTCTTGCACTCCTATCATACGAATGCGCGCTTAGAGATCATCTGCAAATGTTGTTATTGTGCATTATGGCGCGTTCGCTGGGAAATTACTCATGCTGTACATCATGCTTTCGAGAGCCCTCGAAAAAGAAAAAACAAAGAATCGAAGTCTTTAAAACAACGAGCGTCATTCATTTGCCTAAAATCCTGTAGAATATTGAGAGAAAACTCCTTGATTGTGTATTTTTGCCCTTATTAAGGCCCCCATGCATAGTTGCGGATTTTCAATCAGCACTGCAATGTCGGATTCCTCCGATACCTTACGAAAAAGTTCTCTATCCACGTTCCAAATGTTTTTTTTTTTTTTCAGGCAGTGTGGGCGCGCGTCGCATCCATTAAATTCTCATTGTAACATTATAATAAGTGTTGATTACAGCATTTCTGTATACGATGAATAAATCCGCGCTTGGGAGGCTACTTGGCTCTATATTCCCTATGCGGAAGTATTTTATTATTATTAGGCATAAAATGGTCAGGCCTTTCTACGGCCGGCTGCGCTTTGGCGACCATCAATAGGACGAGGAGGCCAAACGTTTATTGAGAAAATAAAAAACGGTGGGTGGTACAAAGAAAATTTAAAAAACCGCTCGGCGGCCCACACCGCATGCTGGCCTCAAAATATATATGCACACCGGCGAAATTCACTTCAACTTTCTACTATTCTCCGCCAACAAAAAATTAAGAAATTTGTGCCATCGCGCACTCTGTGAAGGTGGACGACACGTGACACGATTTTTGGCTGCAGGAGGCATACACCAACGAAGGTCGCGCAGGAGGAACGGGCCTCATGTGGCCGCGAGCTATAATTTCGCTTCATTACTGTGCCCCAGTGCGGACGATTCTCGCCACCGCGGGGAGTTGGAGGAAAGTAGTCACGAATGTAAATGGAGCGGGGGGAGAGAAGGGCACATGCGTTTTTGTTGACGGAGAACAAAAATACACGGAACCCTAGCCGTATACAGACAAAATGTAATTATTGCTAGAAAGTATGGGTCAATTGAGATTCTCTGCTTGATTGACGTTGTTTATTTGCTATAAATGACTAACTAGTTTGATTAGTCATACGTGACCAAATTTCCTTGACCCGATTGAAGGACGACCACATTGAAGAGTGCCATAAATTTTAGCATCATGTCAAACAGTTTGAAGTTACTGGCTAGCTCATACTTTTTATTGTGGCTTATTGGCTAAAATTAGTAATTTTATTAGCCATTACATCACTTTCTCCTCTTGTCGAGGGCTCCTTATTGTACAGCTTCAACATTTTAGGAAGTCAATAGGAATTGCCAAAACTGCTGTAAAATTAAAATTTTTACAAAATTGAGAAACACTTGACAATGACAAAGCTAAATTTATTCCGAAGCGGTAAAGTACGCATCCTGTGCTTTTATCATAAATTATCTCTGCCGTTATTTCAATGGTGCACTTTTTCCTAGTGCGATAGGTTACTTTGAGACACACTCTGTTGCTTTTTGCGCTTATTTTATTCGTAAGGTGAGTCGCAAAATACAATAAACTTTTATTTACCAAAACTCAATGACACTGCTTCCTCCTCGTTGAGGGTGGATGTGTGGCTTTGGTATGGGCACAAAAAATACTCCACTCAGTGATGGGTCAGCAGGCACAACTGCATGCGTGAGGGTCCTCTCCTATCTGTCTAGGCATGCACTCTTTTGGCCCTGCTGCCTGATGCACGAGTCTTGCTCTGGCTTTGGATGTCCAAAGAAGGCACTGCTCTCACGCCTTTTGTACACCGTGCCAACTTTAGCACTCTAACCATTTAAGTGGTCACGTCTGCCCTGTTTAGCAGTAGTGTTGGCTACCCGTCTCTTATGTTGTCCACCAGTGTTGGCTGTCCATGGCTGTCATATTCAGCCTTTCCTTTTTTGCTCCCCTTCACCAGCTGCACACTCCATTTCACACGTGCAAGAGGTGACACGACTCAAAGCCCACATGAGCCATCGAGATGGCGTGTCCCCGGTATTACAGCACAGGCAGGCGGTGAGCGGTGCTTCTACTTCACACCATTGGCATCTCCCTACCAATGTTGGCAGTGGCACAAAAGCAGCACCACCTCAGCCACGTGCTCCCTTTTAATCTGTACCGATCGCGTTCTAATGACGGATACATGGTAAACTTTTTTGCCAACATGCTCCACCTATTGCTCACACGTAATGAATTTAAATTATCGATGTGGCTTGAGGACTATTTATTTTGCAAAAGTAGCATGCCAGTATACTCCATTTCATACATAGTGTGCAACACTGCCTAGGCTAAAGAGTGTAATAGGAAACTTTTTGCAATGAGAAAAATGCTTGAACAATGAAAAAGTCTTCATATCAAAACATGCATGTTCTCAGCTTGTGTGTAACCTGACAAAAAAGTCAACATTGGAACAGTGCTCCCAATTTTATTAATGCAACAAGTGTACATCACGCAGATGTCATACATTTCTGGGTATCACACATGTACTCCGACTGTAGACCAAGAAGAAGCCTTGGTGCTTGGCAGGGCTACGCCTGCAGACGGCCACGGCTGCTTGAACCTGCATGGAGATTAAAAGAAACATGGCAGTACATAGAAGAAATGTAGCAATTACTGGCATGAGATAACACTCGCCTGCAATTATCTGCCACGCAATTTACAAAGAATGTCATGCACAATAAAACAGGTGCGTACGGGCAATAATACTATGGAGCAGCCTTTCTTGGTCCACGTGAACGCAGAGGTTAACACTGCAGCGAACCCACTTGTGGCTGCCAGGTGGACAATTTTGAATAGAGTGAAGGCCATTACAGGCACACAAGGAATGCATTATTATGAGAATTTGGTGTGCATTCGATTCCTGCTACAAGCAAGGCCGGAGCACTGCAGTTGGTCGCTAGTGTTGCTTGTATAGCAACCACCTGATTTCTCAAATGGCTCAGATTACTGCACGAGGTGAATATCATAGAAAGTTGCCCTACGGCTGCCATTCACACAAGAACTGCGACACTTCACTGCTCAGTGAACACCCTATAGACTTCACTGAGCAGATTTTGCTACCCAGCAAAAGCCGGACACAGATTAAAATTTATCTGATTCATGCTCCCTTCCTTCCCCACTTCGGTTCAACAAAATCTCTTAAATGTCTGTACAAAGGGTAACTTCACTTCGCTGCTTAATTTATCGTGTGCCTCGGATGGTCTGCCAGCATACACATTTTACCGTAAAAGGAAAATTTTCCAAGTGTATTACTTGAGCTAGAGAGGTGTAACTTTAGTTATTCATTGGTGGTGGTTGTGGTTTGCGATGGAAAAAGGAAAGGAAAGTCACTGGAAATATTTTGAGCTCGGCCAGGTGAGCTCCCTGCCGAGCTCAAAATATTTTCAGTGAATTTCCTTTCCTTTTCCCGTCGCAAACCACAACCACCATATAGCCTTAGCCAGCACATTTATGTAATAAGTGGATAAACATACATCTTTAAGAGAAGCCTAACCTTATGTTTCATCAAGGCTCACCATCGTGCCAGTTTGCCACATCTGAAACAAGTGGGCTCAACTTCAAAGAAAAAAAAAAAAAAAAGAGAACAGATTTACCAGACAAAGCTTGACAAAACAATACAGACAAACCTCATTAATTCAAACTCTAAGGAGACGAAAAATTCGGTCGGTGATGATTATATGGGTTTTAATGACATACGGCCAACTGAGAGCAAAGAGCACCAAAAATGAAACTTTGTTCAAATTAACCTGAGTTTGAACTAGCCAAGTACGTTTGATTAGTGGTACAGTGCACACGCCAATATTACCACTTTCCTGCCCACGCCCGTTCAAATCGATAGCAGTTTATCAATGCTTTCAAGTTCAAATTTTGATACTTTCCATTCGAATCTGGCGCTTTCTGAGCACGCACTAAGAGCTGGCTCCATCTACTGAGACATTTACTTCCTCTTCACTTTTGTTTTATTGCGAGGTGCCTATTTTTATAAAGCGCCGCCAGAGTTATGTGACGGGTGCCCTGAAGATAAGCAATGGCTGTGGCATCACCTGCGGCCATGCCATGGAAACGCCGCCTTCCTAGTGATTCTGACAAGCCCACACGTGAACGTTTGGACGATATTAGGAGTGCTGACTCCAAGGACAATTCCTATTCATCGTATTTTTGTATGGAAAGTGGAAGTGTGTAGAACCAGCTAGGAACCTGGTACCCCTGTTCAACACAAGCCCCAGAAAATGCTAAAGCATGGAAACTGTAACTTGTGCTACGAACAAATAAGAGTGGGCCAGAAAACCATGTTTTCTGCGATGCATGTGCGGGCAACCTATGTTTCACAAGTTCGAGGAACTGCTTTCTCATGAGGCATGAAACCCACTAGGGATAACATTTTTTTTCTGTAGGTCAAGAAATTTTAGTTAGGGATTTCATATTGCAGGAGTTTTGCACTACTAGTATGAGTACAAAATGTACATCTTAAATTTTTTCTTTGTTCTGTGTGGAGCAACACTGACATTTTTGCTTGTCACAATTTTACTGTACAGCCTTTTTTTCCCCACACAATACTGTTCCAGTACTCGGACACTTCCAGATAGCGAGATGTGGTTGGTGCACAGGTAGCACTGACCGCAAAGACAGACCCATTCCCTAAGAACAGCAAAACAACCATACAAGCACACGAGCGAACCATTTCAAATAACATTGGGAAGAATGCATTGGGTTTTAATGCTGCGGTGGCTAGTGATGCATTGACCTTCATATTCAACTTTGGATTACACGAAAAGTAGTGTGTGCTGATGGGCAAACTTGTTTGCCCTAACCGTGGCAAGGGTTTCAAGTTCAAATTAAAGGCAAAACCCGCTCAAATTTTCACCAATGTAAAAATACTATCACCCCATAGTACACATAAAAAGAGCGGTAAATGAAAAATTGAGTTCGAAATACCAACCTGTGCTACTACAAACGTCTTGTAAAAATAGGTGTTTTCAAAACAAGGGGAAAAGAGAGAGAGAGAGAGAGAGAGAGAGAGAGAGAGGAGAGAGAGAGAGAGAGAGAGAGAGAGAGAGAGAGAGAGAGAGAGAGAGAGGGGGAGTGCGCCACTACCAGGGGCCGGACGTGATGTAGGTGAGGGAATAGAAGCGGGCATGCCGTTACTGGCAGCCGCTCACAGCACCCTCCAATACTCATGGGATTTGCTTGCGCGTTCGGGATTCAGACGTTCCACATTATTGTTTCCACAGAAGAATTGCTGGTACTTTGTTGTGGGTATTGAAGAGCCGTGAAAAGTGCGACATGGTGCAGCTATCGACACAGCCGGAGTACTTCATGCGGCAATCATAGCTGCATTAGGCCCCTTTGCCACTGACGTACATGTACGTCCTTTGCAAACACCTTCAAAATGGTCAATAACATACATGCACATCATCCCTTGTATGTTTAAAAAGTGCGCCTTTTTTGTCAACTTCTCTTGCTTGGCATCTGCTGCCACACTGCGGCAATATGTCAAATTGTTTTCTTGCCCCGATGGCTCTTCTTTTTTAATTTTTTATGATTTACTTCAGCGGCACGCCGGCAATCGCTTGCACATCCGGTAACGAGGGGGCACGCTGGGCACTGCCCACGTCAGGCCCCTTACGCCCACGGGGCGCCTCTCGCTTCTTGCGCCTGCCACAGACGAAGGGCGCCTGTGAAACTGATGAGGCTCTTTTCTCCTTTTTTTCTATTTTTAGGAGCGGTGCGCCATCTATCGCTCGCGCATCCGGCCGCGCGTGCGCAGTGGCTGGTTCTGGTATCGTCCTCCGGGTGCTTCCCGCTTTTTGCGCCTGCGAAACTGATGTCTATCTGATTTCGATTCACTCAAAAGGTGCCGCCTTGTTACTCTCTCATTTTTATTTAGAATTTTTCTTGTGTTACTCATGAATAAACCACATGCATGTAACAACACAAACGAATTTTTTTGTCACTTTATGGTCACCCTAAAAAAATTATGATAATTTTTTCTCAAAATAGATTCATCCGGAGAATTTAAACCAGCAATAAAAAAATCGACCCCGGGGGGTCGCATTTGACGAAAAAAAAACCGACCCTCAAAGGGTTAAAAAAAGCTCCGCCACAGACCACGCTGCACCTGCCAGTGGATCACATAAACAGCCATGACAGGTCTGTGACGGTCCGGCCATCCGGGGCTTCTTCCTCTGGCCAGCCACGCAGCTGGAGAACCGGCCAAGCTCTCCTGCGAACGCTCCACCCATTTGCTGCCCCGTGCGCACATAAAGCTTGTGTGCAGGCTTGCTCCTGAGCTGCTGGCCGCTCGCTGGATGGCTGCAACGTCATTTTAATGGCCGCGCTCTCCTCGATTTCAGTTTCAAAATCGCCAATTTTTGCTGACTGCTTGCGGCGTCCACGTGCGTATTTCAGCTGCTGTATTCTGCAAGCTTGGTTTCTTTTTCAGCAGACTGTATGGAAATAGTGTTTTCAAGAAGTCGAAATTTTGAGTGCAGTTGGGCTTTAAAAGCAGTAGCAACTTTAGTAGCAGAAAAGGGGAGGTGGGCCATTGGTTCGTTCTGCAGCCTACTGCAGAACATGGGCCAGACTATGGCAGCTCAGATCACTTCAATTCACGAGTTGTAATTGCACTTACCTAACCGCTGTGCTTGGTAAAGTGAACGCCATCCACTTTAGCGGTGGCCATGGTTCTCCGGGGCCATCCAGGTGGATACAGCCTTTGGGGTACAGGTACTGCAACGATAGGTTTGTCTCCCCAGCATCACTGTTGCAAGCTTTCAGGTCATCCACAGTAAATACCCAAATTGCCTTTATGCAGGCTCATCTAGCACGACAAGATGGTAGACAGCAAAATTATGACACTCTGGTTGACGCTTACATTAGATATGAATGAATGTTCAGAACTTGGCAACGAGCATTGTTGAACGCTCTAGAATGTTAGTCCATTCCTAATACAACATTCAGAAGTCGGGCGCAAAAGAATGCATTTACAGATGCACTTGGCACTCGTCAGTAATGCACGTGCATATCCTAGCCAGACTCCACCGCCACTGCCCAATAATTCAAAACTACCACGACTAGGACGTAAATACTGTAACATTGCCCTAGCTCTCCCTCTCTCTCTTTCACACACACATTGACGCAGTGTTGAAAGACCATGCTGAGTATTCCAACACTGATAAACAAAATGCGTAATGATAGCACTTAATGGTGAACAGCGGTATGCTCTTTCTCCAGCTAAGAAAAATATTGCTTAGAAATATAAGAAATTGCGCATTTAAGGCGAAAAAGAAAAAAAAAAAGCCCAGATAAATTTGGACTTTAACTTATAGCCTCTGTACAGATAGTTGTTGGCGGCGGTACCTCGCCATGGATTGAACAGCGTTAAGACGGGACAAAGTGAAGAGAAACAACCACACGAGCTGACTAACCACTGTTTATTTTGGAAGGAAATATTATTTATAGTGGAACAAAGCGAGCATGGCTATCTGTGTGCGCTTTGCGGCATGCAGAGAAACAGATCAAATAGGCTGTGATAGTGCGCATCTAACATGAGTTGCAGTGTTTTGCAGGTGAAACGTGAACCTCTCCCATCTCGCCAAATATGCGATTTCTCTGCCCACTGGGGCCACGGACAGCGTGCTCATGCATATCTCACGCACGCGCTGGCCTCTGCGTGCCTTTTCAAGACAGGCCTCAAAATCAGGCTCAAACAGATCGCAACTTTTCACATGCTGGGCAAGCATGCTGCTGGTCATTGATGCATCGCCCTGTCTGACCAATGTATGATTGTATGATGGTGGAACTTCGTATACGACTTCCTCGCCGCATTTGACAGAGGGTGTTGCCAGATTCTTAGTACAGCTCTTGCGCACTTTCTCTAGGTTAGCTCTTCTGCACAGCCCCATCAGCTTGTTGGTCGATGAGAAAAGAAGACGTACGGGATGACTCCTCTTCTTGTGCCCTTCTGGCGGGATTTTCTTTGAAACCGTATGCAGTCAAACGCCACTACAACGAATGCTTCTACTACGAAATAGTCTGTACAAGGAAGCATGCCATATGGCCTGGCCAGATTCTTATGTATATTGTCACGGGACGTGGCGGACAATCCCCGTTGCGCCATGGCCCACCACCAAGGATGGTGACGACGAAGAAGAGTCGTGTGCGCTGCGCTGCCAGGCCGGGCTCCGTTTTTGCATTATGTAAATAGTTCTTTCACCATTATGTAAATACATCGCTTCATCGCTACATGGTCTGTGTCATCCCCATCCTGGTCCCAGCATCGCATCGGTATGGACGTTGCCGCCAGGGATATCGAAGCCGCGCCGGGCAGCCCCAGCCCAGCAGAGACCACCACACGACGATGTCCCCCGCCTCGTGTCCCCAGCCCGAAAGACCCAAGTGACGACAAGCCGAGATGAGCCGTGCCCATACGAGCCGAAGATGGATTCCCCCGCCCTTCCGTCCGACGTGGCCTTAGGACCTTTGGCGCTTCGTCGCGGCTGAAGCCATTGCCGTTGCTGGGCCAGGCATCTATCAACACCATCATCGTGATTCGTGGCGGCAAGCGATTCGTCTGCATTGCTCATCGCACACTCATCCGCATTCATTGGCCAACGGGTGTCGGCGTCGACCGGCGGGGTGATGTCACGGGACGTGGCGGACAATCCCCGTGGCGCCATGGCCCACCACCAAGAATGGTGACGACGAAGAAGAGCTGTGTGCGCCGCGCTGTCAGGCCGGGCTCCGTTTTGGCATTATGTAAATAGTTCTTTCACCATTATGTAAATACATCGCTTCATCGCTACATGTTTCATGTCATCTGCCGCCACGTAACAATATTGTGAAGACCACTACAGCAAATTTGCCTGTTTAACAGAAGAATTAATGCATTCCCAACTGCTGAATTGTGGTTTGATAACGAATACCACACGTCACCATGTGTGCGGTTGCACACGTGATAACGGGCAGCTGATAGGTGTGCCGCGAGTCATCCAGTTCAGCCAGGTAGCTGTAGGAATCGATAAACACATACAGTGCGAGTTGCATCGTAGCATCGGTTGTGACGGCCGACGAAAACGTCTCGGTGGAAGACCAGGCCCTGGTTTGCTCTGACCTGACAACTGACCACATCGTGGAGGCCATCATACAGAAAAGAGACGCCACAAATGATGAGATGAGCAGTGACGAATAGCTTGCAAAGGAGCTAAGCGTTATGACTACCGCGAAGCGGTAGCAGCATTTGATGTGCTGCAGATGTAGATCACGTCACTCTCTGAACTTGCGCCGCAGCACACCGTGCACTTCAATAGCAGCAAGTCAGTGGTGGGTACGCATTCAGTACATCTTGCTACTGTGCACAAGAAAATGGTTGACTTTTTTTGCCTACTGCAGTTTAATTCTGACAATTATTTCTCTCAGTATGCTTATCTGCTTTATTGGGTCACTGAAGTGCGTGACGTATAAAATGAAGTGACGTGTGTAACGAACAAGTATCGCGGTCCCACACGCTTTGTTATACGGGCGTTTGACTAGTGCATATCGGCCAGGAGCTTGTTGGCTTGCTGTGCAGCAGCTGATCTGGATACCCAGCAAAGCGGAGATGCTAGATTTTAGCCCCAAAACTGGATTGCACCGAGTGCTCGCAGGACGTGAAGAGGGATGGCTATTGCCGTCTAAATCCAGCATCTCCGCTCCGCTGGGCAGAGAAATCGCATATTTGGCGAGATAGGAGAGGTTCACGTTTCACCTGCAAGACGCTGCAACTCATGTTAGTTACGCACCATCACAGCCTATTTGATGTGTTTCTCCGCGTGCCGCAATGCGCACACAGATAACCATGATCGCTTTGGTCCACTATAAATAATATTTCCTTCCAAAACAAACAGTGGTTAGTCAGCTCCCGTGGTTGTTTCGCTTCACTTTGTCCCGTCTTAGCGCTGTTCAATCCGTGCAATGAACCAACTAGCCCAGCTACAAACACTCCTGCAGTAACTGAGACAAGCGGACACTTGTTCGCAACCGATGCTGAAGAATTTGCATCGCCACTAGCGTACGCGATATCGTGCGTGGCCTCTTGTAAGGCACATAGATGGTAGAGGGACAGATCGGGATAAGTTCGAAAGCGGGTCCGAACTAGTGGGCACGTCCTTTGTCTGAAAATTTTCGCGCTTAACTGTGGTGGATCTAAGGAGCATAGGACAAAAGAATGGGAATTGTATAATTTTACACATAGCACGAGGTCAAGCGGTAAGGTATCGCAGCAAAACAAGCGATTGAACAAAGAACAGGACCACTTACCAGTGTAGAAAGAACGTTGAACCACAGAACAGGTTGAACGTTGAACGACGCGGGAAACGTCAGGAAACGTTACGGTCAAATGGCTCGCACATCGGCTCGCACGACAACAACGCTAGCCACACGGCTACATCACAGAAAAGAAATAATTGTATAAAACATAGCAAGCAAGCGTTCCCAAAATTAAGCTTCATTTAAAATATTTATGTTTGGCAAATTTGTAGAACATTTTCATGCAAAAACACAGCCGGATGCGGATGTGACGCATGGGTGAGAATAACGCTTTTGGCCGAAAAGCGTTATATCCACCGGGTGGTAGCAGACACTTGCCATATTTCAATCGCATTGATTACCACTATTCAAATCAGCTGTACGTTAGAGTAATTAAAGTGAACTAGAATCCTTAGAACTGTAGCATGGAGGGCGGTTCATGGTCATGGCATGACCGTGTTGATAAGAGTTCACGACTGTTGCGGCTGGCGTACTCAGTTGCGGTTCGTTCACCACCGCAGGCAAATCGACGGCATCGCTCCGACGTTTGCCAAAAAGCCGACGATACGGCAGGAAGACGATGGCGAGCGTCTCCTCTTCGAGGCCCGGATCCTGGCGGACCCGGAGCCGGCCGTGTGCTGGTACCACAACGGCACCCCCGTGGTGGCCAAGGGCCGCTTCCAGGTCAGTCGGTCGTCAGCGCGTGTTCACGTGACGGGATATGTTCCCCTTCCGGTAAGGGATGGGAGATGGTGTTGGGAGATTGTATGGGGAGTGGGTAGGGGCAACAGAATTAGGTTTGGCAGTTTTATTGATAGTTTTACAGCTAGTTGTATTTCACTTTGCGGCCACAGTGGCATATAGTCAGAAATATATTTAGGGGAAGGGATCGTGAGAAAGAAAGGGGGCGGGTAGTGAGTAGTACCTGAAGTTAGAAAGTAGGAGTAAAGGCATTTAAGAGAGTGCAGTTTGCCCTAAAGAACTGCAACCTAGCTGCAATAGAGGTTATGAAGAAAACCTTTTTCTTATTAAGCCATGACATAAGCACATTTCGGTACTGGTCCTCTTTTTTCTGTTTCTAGTCAAGAACATTCGCTGGTATGAATAATGCAGCCGATACTGTAGGATAACTTCCTTTAAAACTCCAGTTCGGGTTCCGACATCCCACCTCTCCCACTGCATACCTGCATTTTAAGTTAGGAGGCAGTTTGTGGGAACACGCAGAATTACAAGCATGAAGAAAATCAAAATTTGGGATGGAACGTTGTAATTACTTGGAAGAGAACTCTTAGCCGTAGCTTGAAGCATGCAGGCTGCATTTTTATGCGGCCGTCAGTTGACTTTTTTTTTCTTGTTATCTTCTTGCAACAGATGCTTATGGAAAAAGATGGCAACTCCTACCACGTGACACTACAAATAGATGACGTCACCATTGAAGATGCCGGAAAATACAAGGTCACAGCAAAGAACGAGCTTGGCGAAAGCAACGCCAACATCAGCTTAAACTTTGACAGTGAGTTCATTGCATTTTTTTATAGCTACCAGGATTGTGCATGCATGGGTGTCGTGTTCAGGTAGGACCATTCTTGTGCTTCAAGTGCAGTCTCTTCCGCCCCTGTTGCCTTACTATGTATCATGGCATGAAATATGAGCCATGATTAAAAATACAGCACAACATAATCAATGTGCCAGTAGTGTGGTGGTGTGGATTCTAGCGTCATAAAATGGGCAGTGGAAAGCATATTGAAGATTTGGGAGGGGCCAATGGCTGTTGATTGAAAGAAAAAAAAAGAGAAAACCATCGTGTGGGTGAACTGCAGTGCCCGAAATACACGACTTCCCTAAAGAAAATGTTGCTGGTCCTTGCTGGTTTATGGCCAAATTCCCAACTTGGCACTGCTGGTCCCAGTTGGGACCAGCTGGGAATTTGGCCATAAACCAGCAGGGACCAGCAACCATTTTCTCTAGGGTTTCGTGGCCATTTCATGTCTGTTGAGCGCTGGGCATATTCCTGTGCAGGTGACGACCTTCCGGAGGAAGGGGCTAAACCCGTTTTCACCGAGAAGCCGAGGATCAAGCAGTCTGACGATGGGAACAAAATCATTTTTGAGTGTCAGTTGGTGGCCGATCCCCCACCGGCCATTGAATGGTGAGCTTGTTTTCATCGCCAAGGGCTCAGCACACACCGTAATTGGGTTGCGCGAATAGGTGTCACCACTGCTGTCCCGTTGCTGTTGCTGCCACAAAGCCACACCCAGTGCAGCCCTCATAGTAGCTCCTATAGAGCTAGAATCTGCCTGAGCTAGTGGAGTGACAGTGGGAGCGGCTAATATCGCTACCATTGCGGAAACCCTGTGGCTTTGTGGAGACCGTGTCTGGGAATGCTGCTTGTCTTGCGCCTTGTTTTACTGACTTAGTGCCACAATGTGGGCGGAACTCAATATGGGAGTGGGCAAATCAAATCAAATCAAATCAAATCGTTTATTTTTCAACATTGGCGCAGCGTCAACAACGTTGACGGTCACTGTGGCAAAAGGCTGTAGAGACAGCTTGACAGGGCCAGATCGCCGGTGCAGCTGCAACAACTTTGGTCGTAAATAATACATTGCACAGTTTAGTTTGTTGAAAACAAAAATTATACAGAAGCAAAGTTACAATACACTGAACAATATTTCACCGTTATTTTAAATCACGTAGAAATCCAGCTTTACGAAGTGTCAAACACATACTAGACAAAATGCCATTCCTTAGAAGAACATGAAAAAAATTGTTGATACAAACATCACTGTAATTTCTCATTGAAAATTATAGAATGCAATTCTTTACGACTGATATGTGCACATTCAGCAGTATATGGGTGTAATTGGTTAAGCATCGCGGGTATGTTGTGACTAAGCGATTGTAAAGAGTAGTCAGTGCGATGCCGAGGAACAATATTTGTCTTCGTTCACGAGTTCAACTCAGGCATTCCCACATTGTCTGTTTCTGTGAGTGCCTCAGTAATAGGTACTTTTTGGCTGCTCATCGTAAAAACTTCGGCACACCTGACAGCTTCAACACTGCTGCTTGAGGCTGTTGAAATTGGACATAGGGGCTGTGTGACACCGACAAAGGGTGTGTGGACCCATCGATACAATGTCACCGACGGTCGCGCCATCGACTACTGTTGAGAGAAGTGCACAGCAGTCAGCTAGCCGGCAGGCATTTGTCATGGTGAACCACACGGTAAAACAAGTTGGATTTTGTTGAGCTGCAGCGAATGACAGAAAACCACAATGACTCGAGGAAACCCGTGGTGGTGATCCAGCGTAAGGAAAGAAGGCGACATTGAAGTTTGTAGTTTGCGAACAAAACGCTTGTTCATTTCTCCTGGTTGGAATGACTCACGAGATTCCTAGAAACTGGAAGAATTACCCGAATAAACAGCAAATATAGGAAACAGCTTGACGGCTAATAACGAAACTCCCTATCTTCAGTGATCACAGCCTGTCTGCAGTTGGTTAGCAGGGGAATAGTTGGTGCCTATGACAGAGATTTCGTATCCTTTGATGGTTTGCAGCAAGTGGAATTGGCCTTCCACATTTTTGTCGACTTTTAAAACAGCCTTTTTCTTTTTTACCGGCTGTATACGTAAGAAACAATAAACAATAAAACAGAGACATAAACAACTGCTTCCTTCACGTCATCATCACCATGGAGTGACAACCTGTGTGTATCGTCTGCCATGCCTTGCCAGGTACCACAAGGGTGTGCTGGTGAAGGAGGACGCCCGGCACAAGTACCGGATTGTCTCGGATAACCACAGCCACACGGTGGCCCTGGAAGTGGCCAATGTCAAAGCGGAGGATGGCGGGGAGTACCGGGTTCTCGCTCGAAATGACCACGGCGAGGGTCACGCCAACATCACGCTCAACTTCGAAGGTATACGGCTCTCCCTCTTCCTCTCCACCACTACGGACAGCGGAGCGACCCTGAACTAGCTAGTGCAAAGGGTTAAGTTATGGTTAAGTTAAGTTTTCATGGTGTGGGAGCTTAGGGAACAGATAGGGGGAGTATGTGTACGGTTACATTCACATGCGTGGGTCAGTTGTTGGTAAATGATCGATTGATTGATGAGGTTTAACAAATTTCACACACTGACGCCAAACAGGCGATGAGGCGCACCGTAGTGAAGGGCTCCGGATCAATTTTGACCCCCTGGGGTTCATTCATGTGCGCCTGAAATCTGGAACACACGGGCGTTTTTGCTTTTCGCCTATGTTGGTAAATGAAATAGGAAGGCGTGAGTAAATTTTTTTGCCATGTTTCTGGAACTTGCTTTCATAAGAGTTGTATTTGCCAAGGAGCCTTATATTACCTAAGACTGCTTGTGAAATTCACTCAGGTTTGGTGACGTCCCAAGGGGTTCATATTATTGAAGTTGATGATGGAAGCTACTTGCTATGTTGCTGCTTATGTGTGGTGTAATTATTTCTATTTTTTTTTTTTACGTTTCAGATTCTGGAAAACCAAAGTGAGTGTGCCAATTCATTATTTATCATTTTTAGAAGTACATGCATGACTCTGTGGTCGTGTAGCTTATTTGCTACCAAGTATTTATCAGCCAAGCTGCACCTAGATGTGTTTATCATTTTCGAACATTTTAAAGTTGAACATCGTAAAATGGAAAATGTTTACTCTCTAGCTGATGGCAACTAGTGGAAGGGAGTTTTATTTGAGCAGATTTTACAACACAATTGGTTATGCGAAAATTGCCTCAGTTTTCTTGTAACATGCCATGATCCAGTCACTGTGGCAGTTCCTCGATGAAGCCCGGACAGATCATGCTGTCAAGTACCTATAGAGGGTGAAATGTTTTGAAGAGCCACTGGCCTGGGAATGTGGACTCAACTCATGAGTACATCAGTACATATACCTGAACAGAGGTTTAGGGGACAACATCAAAACACTGAATTGGCAAACTTTAGATCTTCGGGATCACTGAGGAACATTTTCAGCATGTGTGGCATGTTGTACAAATGCTTCTGTGGTATTTTCCCTTCCAAGGGTTCCAGACGGCAAAGCGCCACGGTTTCCCAAGAAGCCCACCATACGCCAAGAGGGCGACTCCCTCATCCTCGAGTGCATCCTCGAAGCGCATCCTTTCCCCGAGATCTCCTGGTTTCTAGGGCCCAAAAAGATCATGGAAGGTCTCCGACACAAGACGTCCAAGAAGGAAACCGGCAAACACACGTACCTCCTCAGCTTGGAGATCAGGGTGAGTGGAAACGTCCTGCGTATAGAGTGTCGTAGGGAAAAAGGCTTTCATTAAAAACTCTTGCCCACAATTTTTTTCGAGCGTGAATCTATTGTAGAGGCTACAATAACAAAATGTTTCCAGGGGTCCCTTACAGTGCTATGATTTTAAGTTCTTTTGCAAGGCATGGTTCTCTCAGTGTTTCATCTAAGCTTATGCAAATGATTATGTGAAGGCAGAATTCTGTATTTTCGAACTTATAACCCACACCAAACAACAAAAATTTCAGTGTCAAAGTAGGGGTACGGATAATCTGCAAAGTTTTTCCTTTAGTGCAACTTCACGGCAATGTGGGTTGTGCCGTGAAGCTCCTACGCAGTAACACTGACTAAGCCTTCCATGCCAGCGATTGCGCAAACCATACAAGGATAAAGAAGAAAAAACAAGGACGAGCGCACTCTAACAACTGAATTCTATTAGTGAATTGTGACTTTTGCCTCGCAGTCAGTGTATTCTACTAGCTAAATGTACGCTTTTCCGGTCTTCATAGTATGTGATGTGTTGCTTGAGCAGTAGCTTTGGTGTGCAGCCTTTCCTGTATCAAATGTGCGGGCAATACGCGAGGATTTTTTTTCCTTTTCCGGCAGGTTGAAAGTGGGGGTGCGGATTATATAGGCAGGTTATACGCACGAAAATACGGTACACTTGGAAAGCACTGAATGTGGTTTCTTCAGGCGTAGCGCGCTGTTATCTGGCACACAGGTGCTGTGGGCTGACTGGCTGAAATTGAGAGCCCAAATTGTGCAAAGAGCATGTGTACGTAAGTGAGCAGTGGTCGGGTTGACAAGCTACGGCAGTCGACCAGCTGTAAAAGAAAAAAGTACACATGAAATAGACCTGTAGTACATAGAGGCAGTACATAGAGGCCCCGAATAGAAGTTTTGTTTGTGTTAATTGAAATGTTGTTTTTTGACACTTCAGAACCTAAGACCTGCGCTCAGCTGCCTCGCGCCTACTTTTTAAAGTGCAATAAAGTTTTGTATGTTGGTTAGGTTTAAAATTAAAAAATTCCATTCCGTGTTGTTTTTCCTACATGCGTACACTTTTTTTTCTTGCACTGTTTTCTTTCGATCTATAAAATTTAATAGTTAAAATCAAGATGTTCATTTCTTTGCATTACATCAAATTTGTCCTGGCACTGATACAGCTGAGATGGCACGACTAGTGTTTTAATTGTCGCCTGAATTTTCTACTTCTTCTAAGCTAGCTGGTATTATGCATATACAAACTAACCTGAAGTTGATGCCTAAATTTTAAAGAAAAAAGTGCGAAATCAACTTGCAGTACTCATTTTTTACATTGCACTCTAGCCTAGCTGTTGAACGAAATGGCGGGTAATAATGATAGGGGCGGAGTGATCTTCAGCTTGAATGTCATGTTGCGACTGCATGTAGTTCTACAAATGCACTGCAACGATTCGTCTCCTCTCCTGTTCAATATTGCTTGGGCACATTCTCCTGTTAGTGTGCACCTTGCAAGAAAACAAGCTCGAACTTTTCTGGCGTGTTGTTGTGCTCTTCGATATCCGTGATGCTCTTATTTGTAGTCGTTGCATGCTGAGTGCCTCCTTTTTCCCAGGACCCAACGACAGAAGACGGCGGCAACTACCGCTGCAATGCCGTAAACGAGCTGGGTGACAGCAACGCCAACATTACCCTGAATCTTCAAGGTACGTGGCATTGCATGCTGCGTTGCTCTTTCCAACCTTCAGCTCTTGCACCTAGGTGGGGAAAATGTGGCGAGAGCAGCAGGTGACGGGATTTGAGCGGGGCGTAATCTGCTTTCCCCCGTCCCTGGCGTGCAGGTGCCGAGCCGCCCAAGCCGCCGGGCGAGCCCCCCGTGTTCACGGAGAAGCCCAAAATCATTCCAAAGGACTCCGGAGCGGTGATCCTGATGGAGTGCCACGTCAAGTCCAAGACTGCCCCCCAGTTCACGTGGCTCCACGACGGAAAGCCGGTCCGCGAGGCCCCCCACATCAAGGCCAAGATGGTCAAGGATGGCGGCGAGTTTATCATCACCCTCGAGATCAAGGTGGGTGCCAGTCTGCAGGAGCCTCCCCCAAAAACACCGCTTCCTTTGGCCAGGACACTCTGTCTGTTCTTTATTTGTGCCTTGTGTGGACATAAGGATAGATGCCCAAACAATGAACATGTCTTTTAACGTTGTCAATGCCAAAGCTCTGCAATGACATAGCAGCAGCTTTCATCTCTGATGTGCTGGAACTAAAAAAGCTGTGCTGTCTTTTGTGCATGCTGTTCAGAATCCCGGGAAGGATGACGGAGGTCCATACAAGTGCAACATTAGGAACGAGGACGGAGAAATCAATGGGAACCTCAATCTCAACATTGCTGGTAAGTGTGACTGGCGTGCCTTAATGCCTCCCTTTTCAAAACCCGTGGCGAGCTCGTTATGTTTAGAAAGAACAGACAAACTTGGATGTGTAACTTAATCTCACTGAAATAACAAAGAGGCTCCAAAAAAGCATTTAGGTGTTGGTCTTCATCAAAGTGGAAGGGGACAGTTGTAGTTACTAAATGTAAACACCAGTGAAAATTCTAGTGTCGTGATTGTAGCCAATCAGGGTAGACGCCTGATATTGACAGCAAATTTAAACATTCACTTTTAAATCCACCCCAGCCTGACCTGTGAGCTATAGATGGTACTCGCTGAAAAGTTTAGCTGTCAATTTCTTCTCTTGGCAATGCTGGAAACAGCCACTGATGTGGCGAGGCTTGTGCCACTGCACCCGCATGCCACAGAAAAAAAGCACCGTCGTGTGTTGTCTGCTCCATTTCAACTCAATTCTCACCGGTGGTGTCAACAGGGATGTTATTAATCACACTCACAATGGAGTCGAGGCATTTTGCGTTCTGTGGGGTAAAGTTTTGAACGTCCAACACGCATCATGTGCAAAGCACGGAAGTAGCGCCATCCTGTGGAGCCCGACGTAACCAGTGACGGCGCACTCATATGGTTGCCTGCATGTGTGCCTCGCCAGTGAATACAACCTATACATTGCCCACTGTGGGGTGAACTCATCATGTGATGATGATGTATCTGCCCAGGCGCGGCGGCTCCGACAGGGGTGGCGCCGTCCTTTGTGGAGAAGCCACAGATCACTGCCGAGGAGGACGGCAAGCTGATCATCATGGAGTGCAAGGTGCGGGCCGACCCCAAGCCCACCATCACCTGGACCAAGGAGGGAGTGGCCGTCGACGAGAACAGGCGCATCAAGCAGATCATCAAGGAGGAGAAGGACGTCTACCACATACGCCTCGAGCTCCGAGTGAGTGCCACCAGAGTCAGGGTTGCACTGTTTGCTGTGCGAGTTTTTTGTAACAGAGGAGCTGTTGTAGCTTGAACCTGTTCGTCTATGCCCTGAAGGTCATGCGTCATGTTGCGGTAGGAGTGGGTTCAAAGACTCGCCGGTGACCTCGCAAAAACCGGTTCTCAGACCCTCCGATAGAGGGTGCAGTGATTTCGCACGGGCAGGCAGAGTTTTTCGATGTAGGCAGTTGCGAAACTCCGCCTCAAAATTTTGACGGCCCGCACCTGGACCCCCCCAGCTTTGGATCGTGCGTATAGTGGCACCACTGTGGCCACCGTGCGTACTATAAAAAAAAACACACTAATTATTCAAACTGACAATTTAACGTTAAATTTTATTTCAAAGGTGCTTTATTCTTTATTTTTGTACTTTCGTAAGTTATCCATTGCTTTCTTAACTCCGGTTTTTATGTCGCGATTGTTTCTGCGTCTGCGCAACTGCCTTGACCAATTGACGCTTGTGCGGGCACTCCGCCACAACATAGGTCCAACCTGAAGTACTATATTTGCAGTTGTCACTCGGCCTACAGCGCACTGTATGCCAAAACTAATCCAGCTCTAAATATTCCTTTCAAGACGTTGAAGCGTTGAACTGTAAAGCCGTTGAAGCGAATTTTTAACTCTTTCTTTTTGCCGTCGGAAGACCACAGATGACGCGCAGCAGACGACAATGCGCAAGCGACGACGCATCTCGCTGACCACACAGTCGCATTTTTTTACTACTCTTTCTTTGAATGCATTTAAAACAGTTGCATGGATGAACACATTGGGCTCCTTTGGCAGATCAAATTTACATAAGCACCAAATTCCATTTTTTGCCCAAGTCATCCAGCGGCGAAGCCCATTGTATAGTTTATTTTGTCACCAACAGATGGCGCCACTGTATGGAAAAATACAAAACAGTGGACCAATCGTAGGGTCGCTTTTTGATGCATGGGTCTTATGGGGAGTTTTGCAACTCCTATATCAAGTAACTTTGGGGACAGGTTCCTCCCGCCGCTGATGTTTAGTGCCTATTCCTTGGCACGAACCGTAGACTTTGCACGGCTACAATGTTGCTATTCTCGGGTGTGCGCCCATAGACGTTCGAAGCTGACACAAGAGAACCACAGCTCACCTTTTTCAGCAGATTTCACACTGCACAGAACTGGGTTTAGTTTTTTTACGGAGCTTGCCTTCCTAGGGGTCGTGCCTGACATCATAATCTATGGGTAGAAATGCAATGCTGCGGAGCTTGTCATTTGTCTTCTCTTTTCTGTCAAGTAGTACAAGGCTTGAAACATGTCTGCAATAGTGTTTTAGATCCTTGTATTTGTGCTGAAGTCTAACTGAACTACTGAACTAGCACACATCTGAGTAGGTACATGCATAAGTATTATAATATTGTACACGTAAGTGTGTTATATGTTGTCAGAGCTAGCCAGGCTGAGAGCCTGCAGTGGTATTGGGAGGTTACTCTAGAAATTTACTATTTGGCTCTCACATTTTCGCATTCTATTTTGCACTTGACGTAAGGTAACTCACTCGTTAGTTGCTCTCAGTGGCTGCGAATGCTCTCAACTGACACAATCCCATGTTTCCTTACATAGAGCTCAGAAAAAAAAAAAAAAAAGTGCAGAAATTTGTGTCTGCTTCTGGTGGATGCACTTACCTTTAAACAGATCAATAGGGCTAGTGCGTCTTGCTGTCTCCATGTCCTATTTGTGCGTGCACTTAATTTTTTTTCTAAAGCCTTGGTACTTTGACGCGATGCCTTTCTCTCATACTTCAGGACCCAGAGTTTGAAGATGCGGGCATATACACATGCAACGTCAAGAACACTGCGGGCGAGAGCAATGCAAACCTGACCCTCAACATTGAGTGTAAGCCGCCTCTCCTTGTCTCATATTCTTGTCATGGGGGGTGTGGTTAGTGCACTGTGCCTTTGGCATCTAGGTTTTAAATCCGCATTCGAAATTGTGTAGGTCAAGTTTAAGAAAAGCTAACTGAATTTTACTCAGATATTTGTGTGACTTCACTGACATTGCAGTGACGTCAGTTTCCTGAATTTCCGATGGTATGTATCCTTAGTTTCCTTCTGTTGTTGGGTAGATCGTGAGAGTCTGCACTCAGTTATTGCCTTTGAGAAACTTGCTCCATCTCTCAGCGTCTCTTCAAGTGCTCATCTCTGATCATTAGAGGAACAGCCACTGTTTGGGGACGATCAAACGGTCGCTCTGGTGCGGTCCCTTCGCAGTGGCGCCGGTGATCAAGGAGCGGCCCAAGGTGGTGAGGCGGGAGCTGCACAAGACGATCGTGATCGAGTGCCACGTCAAGTCGACCAACAAGCCCGAGGTGGTGTGGTTCAAGGAGAACACGGAGGTGCGGGAGGACACCCGCCACCAGGTGCACATCCGCCAGGTGTCCCAGGGCGAGTTGCGGTCGCCCTCGAGATCGACAAGCCCGCCGCCCAGGACAAGGGCGCCTACAAGCTGGTCGCCAAGAACGTCAAGGGCGAGGCCGCCTCCCAGACCGTGGACGTCGACCTCGAAGGTGAGTGGCGGGCCATTCCCTTTCTTCTCTCCCGTTTGATGAGAGCCGGGGGACCGCTAGCAGCAAACTTTTCAGCGAGGGGGTCGAGGTTCCCATTAATTAATCCCCAAACATTCCCCCCTCCCCTTAGAACAGGAGGGGAAGAGGAATGGGGGGATAAACACATTGTGTTGCGTTTTTTCTTTTCATTCCTTTTTGGTTAGTGGTTAAGCTAGGCTAGCTTAATGTGGCGTGACATTGTTTCGACTTCCACACATATGCAAGGGAATAATTGATTTTATGCATGCAGTAAAACCTTGTTATGGCTGTGTGCGCGTTCAAGCTGCTTTCAACTTGTTAATTAAGAAGCAGTCATGCCTGACTCATAAGCTCAAGATTGTGGCGCACTGCCATTTTGTGTAATTAGTTTCTCTGCCTTCCTCTTGGGTGCCATTTATTAATGAGATCCGGCTGTATGCTTTTAATGACCATCATATAGGCATTCTCACTTCGTGGTTAGTGCAAAAAATTTCAGACAGTTATGCAACATGGCCCATTGGCCATGCCTCCATTGCTTGTTCTGCACTCTTTTTGTTACTTCTAAAGGTCCTTTGTGTCTAATCATGCATGTAGGGTTATTGTTTAGCAATGCTGGGTTTAGGTTTCGTGCACATGCATTATGTTCTGATTATGTTCTGTTGTCTCTTCTTAGCCATGTTCAGAGGAGAAGAAAGAGCCTGAGAAAAAGAAGGAGCCTGAGAAGAAGAAGGAAGAACCGTGAGTGATTGCTACTTCGCTTCTTTTTCTGCTCTCCTTATTAAGGCTTTGAAGCCACCTGACCTGCAGTTGTCCAAACTGCACTTGACCATGCACTGTTTCCGTACCGTTCCTCATCCGCTAATTCCCCTCTTGTCTTTCACAGAAAGCCCAAGGGAGAGAAGCCAAAGATTGTACAAGTGCTGGCATCCCAGGTGCGCCAACTGAATCCCTCTTTTTCAGACACTGGGTCTTTCCCCAGGTTCCTCCAACAGGGTGACCGAACGTTGTTCGTCTGTGCCTTTTTTTGCAGACTGTCGAAGAGGGCAAGACGTGCGAGTTTGTCTGCCGTGTTGAGTCTGTCACCAAGGTCACAGTGGTCTGGACAAAGTGAGTTGGGTGCCTTCTCTTTTTGAGCTTTCTGACCATCCTGCAACCCAAAAGTTAGGCACGGATGCTGAGCCACTACCTTTTGAATAATGAGCTAGCCTAGGTTTCTTCAGCTAGCCTAGGTTGTAGGTCGTGGGAGGTGTTGTAGGTCTGTCGAGCTGTCGTAGGTCTCGTAAGAGCTGTCGTAGGTCGAGCCTTGTCGTCCGTCTGCTGTAGGTCGTGCATCACACAGGGGTAGGAGCAGGTTCGCAGACTTACCAATAGAGGGCGCAGTGGTCCTTGAGAGGGCGGGTTCCTCTAGGGGAGGCAGCCTCCAGCTGCTGATGTTTAGCTGTTGCTTTCTTTGCGCAAACCGTAAAATTTGCACGGTGACGGCGCTGGCATTCTGGGGCGAGTATCCATTGACGTTCAAGCCAACACAGGACAACGACAGCTTCGTTGCTTCAGCAGATTTCATTCTGGGTGGATCTGGGTTTAATTTTTTATTTGCTGTTCCCGTGCAGAACCATGCTATAAGGCTGGTTTGACGAAGGTCACTGTACTGCCAACATGCGGCAAAAGTTATCAGACTGACCAGTAATGTAAACATCGCATTGTGAAGCTTCCAGGAAAAAAAGAAAAGAACTAAGCAGCGCTTCAGTTACCTTTTAGTTTTTCGTACCCGGATTTCTTTTACTGTCTAATGTAGGTAACACATCAAGCATGCTTCATCCCCTCTTTCATAGTGGTTCTCCGATTAGAGCCAGTTTGCTCAGCGGCATTCTGTTGCGTCTACTGTGCCCTTTCCAGGAACAAGAGGGTGGTTCGGGAAAGCACTAGCACTCGCATCACCTTTGACGGCTCCACTGCCAAGCTGGTGTTCTCTCCGGCCACCAAAGACTTGGCCGGAAACTACACGGTCGAATTCACAAACGAATTTGGCAAGGAGGAATCCTCAGCAGAGCTTATTGTCACAGGTTGGTCCCCCCCTTTTTTTTTTCATCATCTCGTGCGTGAGGCAGATGGCTGCTGACAGGAATGGATGCTGCTGTTCTAGAGTGTTAAACGTCAATTTCAACGTCTTTTGTGCGTTCCAGAGTAACAGGGATAAGCTTGGTTTGTGGGAAAGTCGGCGTTTTGTGGCAGTGGCGCAGTTGAACAAACTCCGCTAGATTTCGGCCAGAATTTATTTGTTTATTTATTTATTTACCTTAAAAGCCCAGAGGGCATTACATAAGGGGAGTTACATTAATCCTTAATCCTTTAAAACTTAATCTTTTTATTTTTAGCCAGTATAGGGGCAATGCTATGGGAAAGGGGACATGTATGCTGTAACGTACAGGTGTTTTGGGGCGTTGGATCAGTTATAGCGAGAACATTTTCCACAATTGAAAAGAAAGGAGGTTCTTATTGGAGAGGGGGTTTTGAGGGCTTTGGAAAGCTCAGAAATGCCTTTGTGAATGCAAACTTTGAAACCTATGTTCTTGGATGTCATAGATTGAGTTGACGTGACCACACTTTTTTGTTTCTTCCTGGGGAGGCATGCTGAATGTTAGGGCTATTATGGAAGAGTGACCTCTAAATCATTCTTTCGGGATTTCCTGCATGCACAAAGGTTCAAATGAGGGTGTGCCTAGTGATGGCCAGGCATTAGCATTTGTGCAAGGATCCCACATTAGTTCCTTTTCTTCATTTTTGGCCGGAAGGCAAAAAGATCCACATTTGTGAAAAAGTGACGGGACAATAGTAAAAGCAAGCTGCTTATAGTGCAAGTCAGAAATTTGTTGAACGGAATGTAAGGGCATCGCCTCCTGTATTTTTACAATGTCAAACGAATCAGCCCGAACCGGCCAACCCAGTCCTCTCCTTCTACTCCGGCCACTCTGCCCCAATCGCTAGCCTTCCCAGCGCTTAAGTCACGTGACTGGTTCATCTTAGGGCGACGCGTAGTGGAAAGCGGCAACGTTTGCAAAACGTGCTCCGCCGCGAGTCAGTTTTCTAACGCTGGCGGGAGCGCCCTTCCTTCGGCAATCTCAAACATCAGTTGCCTTGGCAACCAGGCACAAGCCGCTCTCGAATTCAGTTACGGTCGGGTGATCCCAGTTCAGCTCGGGGCCCCACCTTACGGCATGTGGATACTGCAGGCGTACCACTCACTCCCACTGGGAAGCGGGCGATGCGTTTGGCATTGTAAAATACAGGAGGTGATGGTAAAAGCAAAGTGGTGCATTGTGTTTACTTGCCTGAAACCGCGTTCTGCTGTCACCCTCCACGTGTTTCTTTTTACCTGCCTCTTCCAGATGCTCCGAAAAAGAAACCGGAAGAAAAGAAGCCCGAAGAGAAGAAGGTTGAGGAGAAGAAACCGGAAGAGAAGAAGCCCGAGGAGAAGAAGCCTGAGGAAAAGAAAAAGCCTGAGGAGAAGAAGAAAGTTGAGGAGAAGAAGAAGAAGGTCGAGGAAGTCAAGGTGGAAGAGAAGGCAGAGGTTAAGAAGGTCGAGGAGAAAAAAGTCGAGGCGAAGAAGCCAGCCGAGAAAAAAGCGCCGGAAAAGAAGGCGGATGAACTTAAACCGGAGGTCGCCGAGAGGAAGCCCTCCATCGACAAGGTACAGCCTGACTGCACTTACTACTACAACGTGTTTACTTGCATGGTGCACGCTTTGGAAGCACATTTTCTGTACAGTAATGAGCATCATGTGAGCACCGTAGCGTAATCGGGGGTGGTGCAGCAAATGGTCAGGCATGGGGCTCGTATCGAGGGTGGCGACGAACATCTGCGAATCATCGTGCCCGAGCATTTGGAATTGGGAGGCTTTGGCTCAGTGTGCTCTTGTTTTCTGTGCTTGGGAAAAACTAATAGTAAAATGTCAAGAATTGAGTTCATTGAATAAGGACGGAGTAAGTAAGTTTGAAAAAAATTTCTTGAGTTGGTTGATCCAAGCCACAGATATGATTTGCTATTTGCAAATAGTTTTCGTACACACCTAATTTTTTTTGTGCCTCAACAACAATGTTATGGATTGATACTTCATGTGAAGGATAGTGTAAGTGTTAAATCTATTTTTTATATATAGGGGGAGGGTGGGGTCTGTAGGATGTCGCTGTGCCTTTACCTTGGGGAGCTCTGCCTGCACTTAGTCATTGGTAGGACAGTCGTGAGCGTGTCTGTCTGTCTGTATGCCAGTGTGCGTGTGTAGATGCTTGCCTAGGTTCTTGTTCTGAGCTCTGTGAGGTTGGTGTGTCTCAGTTCACTGTGCAACGTTAAAGTTGCTGTGCTACGGTGCTTAGGGTGATACTCTAGTTGATGTAAATGACAATTGGTGAGTGTTGCATTAGAGTAGGTCCACACCGTTGTGAGGTGTGCTAGCCGTGTAGACTGACTAAAGTTTCTGTCCTAAATGGACTAGCATAACATAATAACTTAAAGCTAATTTCTCGTCAAGTGTCGTGCTGTCTCTTCTTTCTCCTGGCATTGTTTTCTTTTTGTTGCTTTGTTTTTCTCTGAATGTGTGCTGCGTGCTGACATCTTTTTCATCTCCAAGCAACCTAGGCACCTTCAGAGTAGCCACGGCTTCTTCTATGACCACCGTTGTGCAGCCAGTGTAGCGTGGTATCACTTTGCAGCCACCAAAGCTTGAAGCCGAAGAAAAAGTTCCGCCAGAGCGCAGAACGAGACCTGACCGTCACCAGAACGGCGAGGTCACGGTCGACTCGAAGGACGAGCGTGTTCGCGAGCAATCGCCGAAAGAAGAGCGCCGGCCATCCCTTGGCAGAAGGCGCCTCAGCGACAAAATGGAGCCCCCCAGCCCCCGCAAAGAAGACGCTCCCAAATCACCCAACATCCCCACCCCAGAGCATATTATCCCGCCCACGCCTCCACCCGCCACGACCCCCAGAAAGAAGGACAACATCCCTCCTCCCCTCAACTTGGCTCCTGAAGAGCCATCCGATGTGGAGTCTGCGGCATCCTCGCCTTCGCAGTCGCCACGATCGAAGCACTCTCCGCGTACCATTCTCGGGTTCCAGCTTCGTGGCCCCGAGGACGAGGAAGAGGAGGAAGAGAGGCGGGACTTTGGCGAGCCCATGATCATCGACTTCAAGCGGGAGGAGGAGGAGCCTGAGCCCCTGGCAATCGACTCGCCGCCGGCGCGGAAGTCGTCAGTGCCGGTCATTACGGTGGACGACTACCGAAGCACCCAAGAAGCCCAAGAAGAAGCGGAGCGTGAAGGCGGAGGAGCCCAAGGAGGAAGGTTCCAAGGAAGAGGGTCCCAAGAAGCCGAAAATGCGGCCCGTCAAGCGGGCAGGCTCGCCGGAGAAGGTTCCCGAGCCGCCGCCCTCGCCCAGAGGCCGCCGCAGCTCGATATGCGTGGCTGCCGAACCAGGGCACGTTCCTTCGGAGCTTGTGGCCCTCCCACAGACTGGCATCGTCACCATCCAGGGAGTGCCAATGACCGTAGAGGATGCGGAAAAGATGCTTGAGGTACGACGGCGGCCGATCGGGCTCCCCACTCCGGCTGCCGCAACGCCGCTGCTCTCGAATGCACTTGGTCAGGCCCCTGGGAAGCACCGATAAGTGCGGCAGGCTGAAGCGTTGCTGCACGCAGCAGGGCCTCAGTGCTGCTGTGCTTCCATGGTGGCCTTTCCGAGCTCATTCTCACCTCCCAGCCGCTGTTTTTTTTCTTCTTCCCAGCTCTAACTGCTTCACAAGCTCAGCTGCTGTGCCTGGCTGACGCCTACATCAGGATGCAGTCTTTAGCAAGGTGCATCACTTGGCAAGCTTGTACGCAAGCTTGCCAATGCCCCAAGCGTGGCCGATTTGCCGCCAGCCGCTTGCATGCAGTGAGGTATGCCTGACCTTGGTTCTCTCTTCTAGGTGCGAGCGGTGACCTTCCTTTTCAGGCCTGCAGGTCCCCAGCGAGGGCGGCCGATTGTCCCACTGCTGTAGTCTGTGTCAGTCACACTGTGTACACCCGCTAGTGCTTGCCGAGCGTTGCCTGAAAACGGGACTTTCGTGTATTTGTCAGCCGAAAGAACCGAGCCCGGTTGAGAATGGCGTGCCAGAGATCAGAGTACCCGACGAGGCGCCCAAGCCGCGGAAGAAGGAGTCCGTGCCGGAGATTGCAGTCCAGGAGCCGGAAGAAGCGCCCCAGCGGCGGGTTGTGCCCATTGTGAAAGAGCCGACGCCCGAACCGTCACGAAACGATTCGCTGGTGCCCGGCGGTGCCACGCTTGAGCCCGGCACGCCTTCTCCGGGTGGTTCGCGGCGAGGCTCGGTGATCATCACGGCCGACGAGGTTGGTTTGAGGCTGGACACGGCTGGGGTGGCTGGCCCTAACCTTGTAGTCTCCCGTCTCGTGGTGTTGTCCTTCTTTGGCCTGGTCGTTGTGGGCGATCTATCCCGAGCCGCCGCTGCCGTTGTTGCCGCCACCGCTGCTTTGGCCCCTCCACTCGCTTCTCCGCATCCCTGGCAGTTCCCACCCAGTTCTGCCGGCGGTTGCCGCATGTGCTTCCATTGATGGCTGGCAAGGTGACATACCGACACACCCTTATAGGTGACATACCAACACATCCTTATAGGTGACCTACCGACACACCCTTATAAGTGACATACTGACACACCCTTATAGTTGACATACCAACACCCTTATAAGTGACCAACCGACGCATCCTTATAGGTGACATACTGACGCACCCTTATAGGTGACATACCAACACATCCTTATAGGTGACCTACCAGCACCCTTATAGGTGACCAACCCGACGCATTCGTATAGGTGACATACTGATGCACCCTAATAGGTGGCATGCCAACACCCTTATAGGCGACATACCAACGCACCCTTATAGGTGGCCAATTTTTATAGGTGACATACCAACGCACCCTTATCACCCAACACTTCACTTGGGGGATACTGACTGCTGTTTGCCATAACGCGCGGACACTGCCTTTCTTACAAACTGTGTCGGTGGGTGGCTCCAATCTATATACACACCAGTCTGGGTTTCCACAAAAATTTGTGTTCCGTAGTAGTGTCCCCTTGAATTAGCCTTCAGGAGCAGTGGTAAAGGAAGGCACCCTCCTTGTCCTGCTGCCCGTAATGTCGGTGTCACTTTACATTTTCAGTGCTGTCACCTTATCAGTTATGAGCTTGCATGGAGCTCTAATCACCTCGCTCTATGTTTATGACCGAGTTTGGCAGTTTCAAACGGCTTTTCCACCATCCTTGCTGTTTGATATTCTGCTTCTGTCGGCTAAACTTGCTGCCGTATACTTGCTTGTGGCTTTTCCCAGGCTGTTTACAATGCCCCGTTGGGCGGTGTATTAATTTGGCTGTCTTTTGCACTGCTCAAGCCTCCTCAATTAAGCAACACAACACACAAAACCGTATCTCTGTTGTGACAGCAGGCACGCGCTTATGCTAATGGGGTTTTTTGGTGCCCGCAAATGCGAGAACTTTTTTTGCAGTTCCCGTGGAGCCAGTGTCACGTTTGCTCTTTTCTATGTGGCGCCTTCTATGCCTTGGCTGTGCTTCTTTTTGCTTGTTTTTGCTTTTTTTGGACGCCCGCTGAGAACTCCTTGAAGTCTTCGTGACGTCAGCTTGGTTGCCTGACGGACACTTTTGTGATGGTCTTCACGCTGCTTCAAAGACCTCCTTTTTGAGGGGGCGAGCATTTTTTCTGGCAAGCCTGAGAAATCTGTTTCACATCGTTTTAGCACTCTTGCCTCTTCACCTTTTGGGTGAAAGCTTCGGCTGCTTCTGTAATCCAAGCTTTGCAGGCTTTGATGAGCTTTTGCTGCGTAACCATAAGCGCAACATTTGCACTGCTTTGGTTGTCAGCCTGCAGGCATCACTGAAAACACAGTTCTTCAGGGAGAATGACATTATACAGTTCTAAGCATGTGCATTCATTTCTAATGAACTTTTAAAGGTAAATAATTACTCTAAGTACGTGTGTTATACAACTGACCAGGCCAAATACGAGAGCTTAATAATAAGCATTGTGACTGTGATTCATCATTCATGTAGTAGTTAACAATTGTTTACACATCTCTTAATACTGTCATGCCTAACTGGTTGTCTTAATAAAGACGATGTTGTGCAGCTTTTATGTAAACAAATTAACCAGGAACTGGAGTCAGCCGATCGACTCTTTCTTGCTGTATTAATCCTCTGCTTAGGATGTCGGTAATTCTAAAACATTGCCTTTATTATGTGTGAGACATAGCGCTGTTTAGACTTGCTCTGTGACATCCCGCTGGGCTTGTAATACGATAATGACATCCTTAGCAATGCTACAATTACAGTGTAGAATACAGAAATCATATTTCGCCGTCGCTGTCTGTAACGCCTTTCTACTGCACCCTTGTTTGTTACGCCACTGTGTTTGTTTATTTGTACCTTCTACAACTCCGCTGTCACATCTGTATCCCACTGCTGTTCCTTGACATTTAAAAAAAATCTTTCTGACTCTTCTCTCGCCTTTTTCTTCTGTGATCCAACACTGCTTTCTGGCCTGTCTCTCGTGCATCGTCCAGCATCAAAAGTTCCTGTGGAGGCCGGATCTGTGCTTAGGAACTTCTGGCTCCGAGGACATCGTCTTGTGTCGAAGATCTATACGTTGTGTGCATTGTGTGGCCTGGGTTCTCTCAAGATGCCAGTGTTCTTCTGCACCTGTCTCTCTCTCTATCTGTGTGTAGTACTGTACTTGGTGCATTTTTCTGCTGCATTTATCGTGTATCTCTGTCTTATACCATGTGTCACATTCCTGTGCTACGACTGCTTGCCGACTCACCGCATGCCCTCCTAAGACTGCAGAACGCATGCGGCAGTCTATATGTTTCAGCTTTCTTTGCTGTTGCTCTGGCTTCCAAAGCTTTATTCCTGAAATGCTGTTTTGTGTTATCCTTTCCTCGTTATGTGTCTAGCTCTCTTTTCCTTCAATACAGTGCTGAAAATTGCCTCAGCTATACAGAGTGAAGGTGAAGTGATAAAGCCTTGTATTTCACGCGTGTCAGAGGTAAACTTTGCAGTTGCAACGTTTTGTTGTCTTTGCAAAGCTCGTGAAACTCGGTAATACTAATCTAATTCCAAAATTACATTGATAAATGCTAAAGGTAAGCGTCACAGCCACCAAGTTTTATTCTCTTTGCAAAGCTTGTAACACTCGATAATATCTGAAAGTTCACTTTGATGAGTGTTTGTTTAAATTTTGTAAAGTTAAGGCTGTCTTGTGCAATTTTCAGTTTTCTAACCTTTGTACACCGTATCCAGAGTTACTCTGACTGTATCATTGTCAGGAGTGTCTACGTTAGTTCGTAAAAGTCAACACTTTTGACAAGATTGAGATAATGCGAGGTTAGCGCTTAGTCAGGAATCCAAGCGCATGAAACCACTGGACAGTGCCTGACAGTGTCCTTTCGCCCTGCCCGGCCACGAACAGAAAGGAATGGTCGTCGACGAGGCTGGAAAGATGAAGAAGCTCCGGCCCGGCGAAATGGTTGAAGTTCGGCAGCGGCGTCGCTCGAGCATCGACATGAGGCGGGCCAGGTCAGCACCCTCGAAAACGTCATCTGTACCTATCCTTTGTAGTTACGCGATTGCTGACTTCACGTGCTCTCTGTAACAGCGTTTCCGAGCTCCAAGAGAAGGTGGAGAAGCCGTCGACACCCCTGCGGCCGATCCCGGAGTCGGAAGAAGGGTCCGCCCAACATCGTGGACTACCAGGAGAACGTGACGGCCGTCGAAGGTGAGGAAGAGGCGGCCTGAATTTCGTTGTTAGCAGGGTGTTTTCAACTCGCTCTATCTGCGCTTGCAGGAGGCACGGCCTACCTGTCGGTGCAGGTGGAGGGCAACCCGGTGCCCCAGTTCCGCTTCTACAAGGGCGTGAGCGAGGTGTACGAGGGCGGCCGCTACCAGGTGATCACAGACGGGGAGACCAACACGGTGTGCTTCTGCATCCGCAAGGCCAAGAGCGTCGACGAGGGAAAGTACAAGGTGGTCGCCTACAACAAGCACGGCGAGGACTCCGTCACCATGAGCCTCTTCGTCAGTGGTGAGCAGAGGCTGCCGTCGCTCCTCTCTTCTCTCTCACGCCGCTTTGGTTATTCCCTTGGTTGTTGAATTGTGGTGTTCCATCTTGGCTATTGTAATTGCGACCATACTCTCATGTTTCACATCGTTATTTCACATTCGCCCCACTGTGAATACCGTATTTATTCGAATATAAGGCAAATATATACATACACGTATATATGGCGATTGTTTTTTAGTCTCCAAACTGCACTCTCGCCTTGTAATCGAATAAATATGGTATATGTTGATGTTATATCTCTAATGACGGAGAGCTGAAACCCGTTTCTTCACAGGCTCTGGAGAAATGACACGAGCATTTCAGTCTTGATTACTCATACATAAATTTATTGACAGTTTTAAGAAGTGCTAGCTTCTAGAATTTCTCATTAAGTGTGCTGTGCTTAGTGTTCTTTTTTTTCCCACTGTTTTTACATCGTGTCGTCGCCCCCGTCACACTGCACAATGACCACCACCCTTTCTGCATTCATCACCACGATGCAGCGGCACAAAAGACGGTTCAAAAGACAGTCGTAAAGCCACTCACAAACATCGCTGACGTTAAGCAGAAGTTTGGTGCGGCACTCGCACCTGCGAAAACCAGTAAAACGCAAAGTGGTCCCCGCTGCTGGCAGCTCTGGGCAAGGCAAGTCGGTCCTCCACGCCACATCACACTCTGTCGTACTCAGCTGACTGATGTGGTTGGCTGTAACACAAACACGTCGTCTTGCATACAACAAACCAACAGCACGTGACCTTAACACAAACCTGCGCTGACTGCCCATACGACAGCCAACGTGCACTTGCTTGCGACGAAAGGTACGTCTACTGCACACAACTGGACACCAGCACTGGTTCAATTCACTGAAACCTAATAACACTCATCAGTAGGAAACATTGATGTGCTCTATTAACTCAAGGTGTGAGAAATGTGGTAAGAAACAATGCATTTGGGGATGGTTTGTTTTACCACTTCCACTTCTTTCTTTTCTAGTGACTTCACCGAAGATTAAACCTTTTGTGTTTGAATTACATTAGCAAAGATCACCGTGCATTGCAATTTAGGCCCTATTGCTGTGCTGCCTCCCTGGCTCAACAACCCAGTTACCATTGAGAACTAGCTCGTCTTGCATAATTTGTAAATACAATAACGACATAAAGTCAGTGCGCCTTTTCGCTGCTTTATACCTGCCATGCCCGTACAGACCAACAGCTTACACTTTAAGCATTTTAACTGTACATTTATCTCGGCATTTGGAAACTTCTCCCATTTTTCACTAGAAGGGTTATGGCTACCAGGAAATTTCGTCTGCCTCGTGAGCTACTTAAAAAAGCGGGATGCGTCTTTCTTTCTTCGCAGCCTTAAATAATCTGCGCAAATTCAGCTGTGCTTATATTTGTGTCTTTACGTACCATACTTTCCAAAATATGGAAAACCTCAAGCTGTGCCATGAAAGTTTGGAAGTTTCGGAAGACTCTGATATTAGGGCTCGAAGGCAAACTCAAAGCAGCACCTTCAGGTTTTGCTCAGAAGGGGACTCTGGAACACGC
The DNA here is from genome assembly GCA_013339765.2 of Haemaphysalis longicornis. NCBI lineage: Eukaryota > Metazoa > Arthropoda > Arachnida > Ixodida > Ixodidae > Haemaphysalis > Haemaphysalis longicornis. The sequence continues at coordinate 659,836 of JABSTR010001164.1, forward strand.
GATCTCATTTGTGTCGCGACAGCTGTCACTTACCATGTACACCCAGCCTGCACAAGGTTTTAACATAACACACAAAGCAATGCCTGTCGTCCGCACGCAAACAGCTGTGTCCACCTGTAACACAGACACCCGCACCTTTTGCATAAAACCAGACAGCCGCCCCAAGCTAGTCTGGCATTCCACAAACTTCACACTTCACACACCTTCACTGCTGGTGTCTACGAGACAACTTCACTCGGAATTAACTTACTGTGATAACTGTGTGTCTCTGATGGTAATTAACATTGACTAATTACTATTTGAGCACTTGTATTTGTGTTTCTTCAAGGGCAGTTCTCTTGAAGAGTAACACCACGCTGGGAAAAGATCGTCATGTCAACTCGCATGACAACAGAAAAAAAAAATAAACACTGCTTCTCAATTTGCGATTACGGGGGCTTTCATGAAGACAGAGCCAGAACAGCCTACTGCACCGCTCTTCACTCTCCCATGTAATGACATTGACAACAGAACAAAATAAGCGTGCATAAGAGATGTATTTGCTGTTTCGAAAGCCTCATGGGGCTATTACTACACTAAGCATTCGGGAAATATTCCTGTAATACCTTGCACACAAAGCACCTGAACATATTTCTGGAAGATCCAAAGGAAGTACTACATAGTACCATATTTACTAGATTCTAAACGCCCCCCCCTTTGTACACAATCGTGATGCCCGAAATGAGGGGGATGCTTAGATTAAAAAAACCTAAATGGTAGTCATCCCACCCCCCTTGCCACTTTTTTCGTGGCCATAGGAATAGTGTTTCATTTGGCAAATATTCAAAAGAGAAATAGGTACAGACAGTGAAGCCACCGCTTACAGTCACCACCCCCAATACCATTCAAGTCCACTATGCCGCTTGGGCCGCCATTCTCAGTATCCCCCCCAGCAGGCCTTCTGGTCTGCTGAAGTGGCTTGTAATTGAAAACTTAATAAATTACTCGACCGCAACATCATCTAGGGGGTGCCCACTTCCACACGTCTGAAATCCACTTTGCGATGGCTGCCTAGATTCGCGTGCAAACATTTTTTCCCCATTTTTTTCCCCAGAAAGTAGAGGAGGGTGCTTAGAATTGGGGGGTGCTTAGAACCGCAGAAATACGGTAACTTCTATGGTTGTGTAGCTGTTCACTTTGTACAAAGGCTTTCTAACACACCAAAACTTTGTTCGGGAAGGTGCAAAGGTAATTTGTACTGTGAAGCAGTCATCTACACTGCAGATATGGCTCTGGAAAGAAAAGGCGCTTGGGTGAAATAGGAATATCAGTGCAGGCATAATCTATCAAACTGAAAAGCCCTTTTCTAATTGAGCCCTTCTTTCCACGCAGTTTATGTAAAGTATTTTTCTGTAGTGGGTTTTGACAGGACGTTCCACTCTTTTTCACTCATTCCGCGTTAGGAATGCTGACATTTCCCCCACAATTTCTTTGCAGATGAGAGTGGTATGGACTTCCGTGCCATGCTCAAACACAGGTGAGCACATATCTCTTGCAAAATGGTTTTTTTTTCCTTTGTTAAGTTTGTTGCTTTGGCAAATTTTTTGTCACATGAGGTCATGTATGGACGTTATGGTGCGCAGTGAAATACCACTGTGCTTCCAGTGGTTTGTTGGCGTTGTGTAAGGAAGGTTGCCGCAGGGGATCAATGGATGAGGAGCAGGATTGAGCGTGAGGCCTTGGGATGCCCCGAAGCATTTGGTTTGCTCAGCTCGGCTGACAGGCAGAGGCAGATCCAGACTGGCCACTGGTGGGAGATGCTTTGGAGCACAATTAGTGGTGGAGGAGGTGGCTCACTCTGCAGATTTGTTAGTGCTCATTTACAAGGAGCCTCTTCCTCCACGGTTTACAGGTACCCTGAGTCACGGGGAAAGAAAGGGATTCCATAATTTGCAGCTTCAGCACACGAAAAAAGAACACAGACAAGGAAGACAAGGACAAGTGCCATCCTTGTCCTCTTTGTACATGTGTTCTTTTTTTTTTTTGTGCGCTGAAGCTGCGAAATTATGGAATACGAACTAGCCTGAACCGAGCCCTTCTTCAGGGAATTTCTATTTGTTGTCCGGAAACTTGAAACACGGTACCTCCCATCCCCTTCCTTGCGCAGGCAATACGCAAAATGGGGCATGGACAAAGATGACCCCAACTGGCAACTCAAGCAGCGGGAGGAGGAGGAGCAGCAGCTTGCCGCCCGCAAGCCGGTAAAGTGTCGCCCTTTTTTTTACCTTCAGACGCTGTGTGCGTTTGGGCAGCGTTGGGTTTTTTTGCACTGTTTCATTAAATGGTTTGACGCGGGAATCTTCTTTAGTATTTGTATGGTTGCTAACTTGTGCCTGTTCCTTGCACCTGTTTTTGTGATAGTTTGCTGTGATCACACTACGAGAAACAAGTTTTTGCATTTTGATCTCTCATATACACCGTTTATTACCAGTCATCATGCAGTTGCACTTAGTGCAAACTTAAGGGGGCACATGAGCCGTGGATCAAAAACTTTATTTTTACAGTTAGGGGGGTAAAAATTGGGGGGCGCGTGTGGTTTCTCATTCTGGTTGTAGATATAAAATTTGTTTTTGTGCAAAGCTATTACATTCGTATTTATTTGGATTTTTATATTGGATGGTTCGACAGCTTTTGTAAAAAAACTGCTGGAGTGATGCAGCTGAACAAGGCACCGGTGAATTGCGCACAAATCAAGGAGTGCAATAAGATGAACGTTATCATTCTATCTGGTCTGTAGCAGAAGTTACGATCATTTGAAGTTTGGGCTTGGAAGACAAAACCGGTTTTTCTGGTTCCCGCCTGCTAAGCCCAAACTTCAAACAGTCGTAACTTCTTTTACAGACCAGATAGAATGATAACGTTAATCTGTGCACAGTTCACTGGTACCTTGTTCAGATGCATCACTCCAGCAGTTCTTTTACCGAAGCTGTCAAAAAATTAAATATAAAAATATTAATAAATAGGAATGTAGTCATTTTACACAAAAACAAATTTTATATCTACAATCAGAATGAAAAACTACTTATGTCCCCCAATTTTCATCATCATAATTTTAAAATAAACTTTTTTGGTTTAAGACCCGATGTGCCCCCTTAAGAAGAGCTTGCAGAGTGATTTTCAGCGCAATTGAAGTAGCACAAAGAAACAAGTGACAATACGTGAAGAGCACTTAACACAATAAAAGCTACAACTTGTTCAGATAGATTTTGCGTTCTTTAAGCTAATACACTTTGTAGGTGAAAAATGTGTGAGCGGATTCATCTACTTCTTGCCATGAGCCTTTGTGTGTGAAACTTTTGCGCCTGTCACTCAATTCTTTAGCATCGAATCTGCACGTAACTGGGAGTCCGGAGTGATGTGGCAACCTGCCACCAGCACAGAGTGTGTTCCTAACACTATAGCAGCATTACTTTTGGGGAAAGTGTGTTTCACAGATGATTGAACACCCCTAAGACTCGCAATCTTTGTATCTGTTGAGGGGCTCTGTATCTTCACGCCCATTGAACATTATACAAAAAGCCGAACAAGCAGATCTGAATGCGCGGAAGTTTTTTTTAAAATTCTTTTTCTTTTGTTTTGTGGCCTGCGAGTGCACTCGCTTTTGCCCGTCTCTTAGAAGGTTTCTTCGTTTTGGTTTTTGTATGTCATTTGTGCACTTTTTTTTTCTAATTGCATCGCATGTGTGCTTTTTTTTCTGCACGACGCGTTGTTTTTGCTTGATTTTCAGCGACATTTTTACCGCTTTTTTTTTTGCACCCGCACTTACTTTTTGTACCCATTTCTTTTGTTGTGTGCGTGTCGACGTGCGTTACGCACCCGGTCCAACTTTTTTTTCAGCGTTTGTGTGAGAGCGTCATTCTCTCGTGCTGGGCATTTTCAGCCGCCCGTCTTTTAGGATGCGGTTTTTTCATTTTCCAACAGTGAGTGGTCGCCCCTTTTTCTCGTGGCCATGGCTGGCTCCTGTTTGGCCCCTCCTTCCCTGGCCATGCTTTGTGAGAGGAGGAAATTTTGCGGCACCCTCCACTCCTCCATTTTGCTCAATACTCGCTCGCATCACGGCAAAGGGCGTCGGCTTTGGACTTCGGAAGGGAACACAAGTACAGGACGGTGTGACCTGCAACTTCTCTCGCTCTCGCTCATGCCTTGTTCTCCACTGGAGCTGATTGCTGCCATTGCTGGGGCGCTGGTCCCCTCGCTCACAGGAGGACGAACTCATGATCCCCCCCTCGACCCTTCGGCGGCGATCACTGGCCGAGATTATCCCCGATTGGCCAGTGCTGCACAAGGTTCCGAAGGAGAAGATGGAGGTTGGGCAAGCCGGCCAGCTCGGCAGCTGACACTCTTTCTCTCTTGCTGTTCTCGAGCTCTTCTCTTCTCCCGACAAATTTTTCTTCATCTTCAATCCTCACACATGCAAGCTGTCTGCCCATCTGTTGTCTTTCCTGCTTCTTCTTGAAGACATTCTCTATGCTTTTTGGAGGATCCCTTTTTTCTCCCTCCCTCCCTCTGTCTGCTTCCATGCACATCGCTTCTCGAATCTCCATATTAAAGGGGCCATGCATACAAAATAGTACAAGTTTGTTTTATTTGAAAGATTTCGCATGTTGTAGTGCCCTCCAGCGCTTGTACGGAAGCAAATGGTGCTTTATTCACTCAAAAATTAATCAATTTAGGTTAAAATTTTGATTCTCCCGCCAAATCGTGTTTTTTCCTGATGTCTGCAATGACATCATATGTGCTGGGGAGCCTTGTTTACCGTTAGTCAACCTAGATGGCGCCACCATACCACGGCAGGCCGTTTTCTGCCTTTGCTTTGTTTTTGGCCGTATTTGTATCTGGCTTGTTTTTGTTAAGGTAGGAAATGATGGTTTTGTGAAACACGGTGTTCGCTCGATAAATATGGTCACGTAAGACATTGTCGCCAATCGGCCAGTGTCGTGTGAGACAATCCCGAAGCCCCGCAGTGCTGTGTGCAGCTAAACCAGCATAGTGCGTAGAGTACCAAGAGCAGTGCGCATCGGTACTTCTATGTTTACGTGTACTTCGTAACTTCCTTTGTTTACCCCACCATTCTTACTGGTGTAAAATGAATGTGCATTACATTTGAGTGAAAATAGCTCGTTCAGCAAGCTTATAAGCCCTGCCTAATTTGCGTTTGCTTTTGCCGGCCTCAGCCAATCGCAGAGTGGGGCACATATGGCATCATAGGTTCTGTTGCGGAACATGAGCTAGTAAGTCGCGTGGCCATTCCCTTTTTTCCTAATTATGTAGCTTATTTTAGCGAAGTTTGCTTTAAAAGTGAGGTCAGTAGGATTCTAACAAGGCAGTCTTTCAAATGAACCAAACTCATGTTTTGTCTGCATGGCCCTTATAGCCATTTCTGTTTGGGTAAAGCTGGGTTTAGATGACTGCTAATGTGCCTAACACCACTGGACAGTGGCATACCACACAACTGGCTCCGTTTCTTTTGCCACCCTCTCTCCCTACCGCATATCGTGGCTCGCAGCTCAACTTCTTGGTTGAAGTTGTGACAGCTTTCCCCTTCCACTCATTTAGCCATTTCTGGATGGGCAGACACTCCCCCGTCTTCTCTCCTCCCATCTTCAGGCTTCTCCCTGTGTGATCAGCTCCAAAGTTGCGGCATCCCAGAATTGGCATGGGAGGTTGCGGTCACCCGAGTTGCAAATGGGTGTATGTACACAGTTTCCTGTAATGCCTTTTCTGCCTCTTGTCAGCTTTGGCGTTGGTCCCTTTCACGTTTTTGTTTGTGTTTACTGTTTGTACTTGTCTGTGTTTGTGTTTCTGTGTCGGGTCCTTGGGCCCATTGTGTTGTGTCCAACTGGCCGCATTCGGCGTCTTTAAGTTAATCATTGTAATTTTAGCACTACCATAGTAAAACTCTTGCAATAAAATCAGTGAGGTATGACATGCTGGTGCATAATACATGAATGCTTTATTAAAGTGTAAAGTGGAGCGTAAAGTCGAAGAGAGTGTATCAAATTTTTCAGAGGGAGGGTAAAATCGAAATTTAAAAATCTCTCTATTAAATTATGTTGGTTTATTCTGGCCTTACCAATTCCCACATGCATTCCCATATTATTGCATCTACAGTTTTCAACTTTTTAAGTGTCAAGTGAACATCTGCTGTTAATGTTTAAGGAGGCTCACTGGTCTTAGAAATGCATTTTTATATTTGGGCATTTGTCATGAAAGGCAGCGTACGTGCGTATTTCAGTGTGCTAATCACAAACATGATTAGGTACTTTAACTTAAGTTAGCTGGAATATGTGCAAACATTTTTGTTAAAGGTTTGCCGTCTTTTTATAAGAAACTGTTCAATAAGTGCTGCTAATTTTTATGCAACCGTAATTTAGAAAAACTTTCATTAAGATTTGCAATGAGAGGGGCTTGATGCTTCTAGCTTCATTGTTCCAGAAGTTGCTAGCCCAAAGTTCATGATTGAAAAACAGGAATTAAAATTTACTTCTTTTTTGCAATTGTGAGCTTTGGAGCTGCATGGCTTTTTAAGTGGGAGAGCTAGAAGCGTAAAACCTTTACTTCACTCCTTGTTTCCTGTAGATACTTGCTTCACAAAATAGAAATAATAGGCACCAATTACGCAGTTTATTTTTCAAGATACGACGAAAGTTAAGTTTTAGGAGAAAGAAAAATTGCACGTATTCCAGATTATTTCTGTTATGCAAATTATGTATGTACAATCATGACGCTGCAAAACACGTCTATCAATTTCTGTGACAATAGCCCAGGTATTTTAACAATTTTGCATAATAGCCATGAGCCCTTAAGTGTAATTCTTAAAAAAAAAGTGATTTTCTAAATCTAATTGCAATGCTAAAAGAATATTGTGAAGGTTTTTGTTGCGTGCAGCTCGTTTAGCTGTTTTTTAGATGTAGCCATGCAGGCATAAAAATGTTTTAGCATACTGGGATGTGTGATCTGAAGTTATTAAGTGCAGAGCACTTTAGGGGCTCGCCTTGTCGTCGTAGCTCGCCGTCATAGCTCGCCGTCGTCGTAGCTCGCCGTCATCGTAGCTCGTCGTCATAGCGGCTGTCGTCGCGGCGTAACCACAGAGGCTTCGAAAGCCAAGCGGTTTATATAGTCATAGCCATTCGAAACTTGTGAACCCTAGCGCTTGTCGTACATCTATGCGTTGCTTAGCGCAAAGAGAACTGCAGGTACGTTTGAGGCAAAATATACGCAGTTAACCGGCACTGCCCGCGTTCATTTAGTTAGGAACACTTGTTGGGTTGGTTTTTATAAGCGAAAAAAGGTGGCAGTGCAATGCGGGCACGTGCGGGAGGAAACGCAAGCACAAAAAGAACAGAACTCTTGCTGGCGCAGTTTCAGGTAGGGGGCGCACGAGCACTGCGAAGGCGGGAAATTTGAATTGCATTGGGTGGTAGCAGTGAGCGGATAACGGCGCTACATCCCATTATGGCGAATCACTGCTCTACACTTCCGACAGCTTTCATGTTGAGTGGAACGGCTTTAATTTTTCAACCGGCAACCAGTGGGTCCTGCTGCACTGTTTCAGAGGACAGGCGTGGCTAGTCCGCAAATGACGAATCGCAGATTGCAGCATGCTAAAACACTCTTTCGTCCGTGCTGCTCCTTAGGGTATACGCAAAAAGGGCACTAATCTAAAGTTAGGCTCCTTGTAGTTGAAAGCCCGGGGGGCGTTAGTTCTCTCTGTCCTGTCCTGTGCTGTCCCACATCTGTCTGTCCCACGTATGTTTGTGTTCCTTGTGTTGCGTCACGTTGTTTTCACGTGTTTTGTCTCCCGTGCGGCTGTCGATCCTCGCGTCAGACGTTGGATCTGCGTTCTCCGTGGGAACATAGGCGTCTGTCTCTGGCCGACATCATTCCCGACTGGCCTATTCTGCAACGAGTGCGTCGAGGCAGCGAGGTTGGCCACTCGAATGAAAGCATCATCCTCAGTGTTTCCTCTTTCTCTCAACCCGAGCTTCTGCAAGGCAGTTGGCAGCAGGTTGTTGCTTTATCTCGGCTGGCTGCCCCTCTCTCTCTCTCTCTCTCTCTGGGTCTCTCTCCCTGCCTTGTTCTTTCGATCCTTTGTTCTTGGAAGCTTGGCTTCCAGCCTTTCTTTTGTTTCAGTTGTTTTGTTTTTAAAGGCATTGTGCCTCCGGTTGTCTAACTCTTCTTGTCCTTGTTTAGTTATGCCACCTCCTGAGTTGCAACTAAACATTGTGCATGCCTTGGTGTGCTGACTTGAATATCTAGTTTGACCAAAAAACTCTGCATAAAATGTCGAAAACGCAAAATGTAGGAACAACATTTCATGTGTTTTTTACTTACATGTTAAGTGAGGTGCTTTTTTGTACTAAAACATAATTCGCGTGCGAGACAAAAAAAAAAAAATACTTGTGTGCTCAGTCAATTGTAGATGTTGCGGAGTCCAAGGGAACGCCCACCCAAACAACTAGATAAGAAGTTAAAAGAATACACTATGGGCAAGCCATAGGGTCAAGTGCCAAAAATGTGAGGAAAAAAAAGTGGCCCCATTTTGGCACATAAGTGGTGTATTCCCCCCCATTTATTTCCGTTTTCGTCATCACTGCGTAATGTTTGACGTGGCGCTTCTCAAAAGCTTCACTTCTACACTCCCCTTATCTTTACAACCAAAGCTAATAACTATCCTCGACTTTGTTCACAGGCTGGTTATTAGCGGTGTTATGTATGAGCTATCAGAGGGTTATTATAAAGAGAGCTTTTCGGGCTTTTGAAGGCATCAAAACTCAAGTTTTAGGTATTAATGGACAATGCTTGGGCGATGTATTAAACTAGATATTTCACCCCAAAAGGGGCTAGGTGGTATTTTGTGAGGGGGTGTTCTCTTGGAAACTTTACGGTAGTAAAATTGGCTCATTGCGGAACAGCCACAGTTGAGTCTGTAGACTGGTTCTGAAAAATAAACACTCATTTTCATTTTCGCTCTTGCCAAGGTAGTTAATGAGTCTAATGGCGCTCTACACGGCATGCGCTTCTTTCTTTCTCTGCCTTGGTGTTGCACATTACGTAGTTAGCTGCTGTGCTTATGTGTTTTGTTTTTTGTCTTGTGTGCATGTTACCCAAACATCTGACCTACAGGACACATGTGAGTGGCTGTATGCCTTTTTGTGGAATTCGTTTAGCCAGGATTTGACACCCCTTCATCACAGTCCATGACAAACGATAACAGTTCGTTATAACTTGCAGTTACATGGGCACATGTGCAAGCATTGTTCTTAATTAAACTATGTTATTTTTTTGTGTGTGTCTAAGTTCTATTTTAAGGGGTTGCAGTGGCTGTACTTCTAGTGGAGACAAGATACGAGAGCAGCTATGTTAATGATATGTTTTTGCATGCAAGAGGACTGCAGTATGGTCTAAATTAGTTTGTAACTATCTAATTGCAATTGTTAGGTCTGGTGTATACTTCTTTTTTTCTTTTGTGTGGTTAAAAGAGCCATAAAGAGAAAATACAACTTTGTTTAATTTGAAAGAACTAGGATTCAGTATCTCACTCAGCTCCATTACAGCCACAAAGGATGTTTTTTTAACGAAAAAAAAGCAAGAAGTATTTAAAAACTTTCAAATTTTGCGCCACAGTGACGTGTTATGAGCAAGAATGACGTTATACGGGCCAACAATAAAGCATAATTTTCAGTGCGTTAACTGCACGTTAGCATTCAAGTGATGCGGTCAAATGGAACTAGAGGCCCCATTACAGACGTCCAGTCATGTGTCGTCGTGACAGGTCAGTTAGGCCAATCGCACAAACAAGGTTCCGTGACGTCATAAAAAAGTTGCGGGAAATTGGTTAGGGGGTCGCGACTGCTTCACACGTCTTCTTTAATATCTCCGTTATTTGTTGGAAGATTGCGATGATGTTGGTATCATTGTCATCGGGACTAAGCAGTCTTTCTAATAAACCCAACTTGTATTTTGTTTTCATGGCTCCTTTAAGGCATCAGTTTTTTTTTCTTTTTTCTTTTTTGGTAATGTCCTCTGAGACATATAATCATAATGCTCACATACATTTGTTCCACCGACTGTTTTGTTTGATTTTTAATGATTGCAGATGCACGTTTTTGTCATTTAATCTGCACTAATTTATTTACTGCATTGAATCAGCCCTAATTCAAGCACCAATCTTGAATTTCTAGTGCCACTGCGCACCATAGTTATGGCCACATTAAAGTATTACAATAACGGGACAGAACCACATCCTTTAGTGCCGCAATGAGCTGTATATGCTGTTTTTTTTTTGTTGGCTGTGCATAGTGAACTTATTAAATTTCGGCAGGCAAGGTGAGTTTTATCAATGCTTATAAAGTCTGTACTTATAAGAAGAATGAAATGTTATGTTTTCCTTTCAGCCAGTTAGAAAAACAGCAGTGTTTGAGCTGATGCAGGGTGTTTTAACAATAAACAAGTGCCTTAAAATTTTTTTTCCTCTGCAAACCGCTTTTACGTTTGTGCTCAAGCTTTACAGGAAGGTCGTATTTTGTGGTATATTTTGTTTAACATCGAGAATCCAAACAACACTACCTATTTATTTAGAAAAATAAACGAAAATGGTTTCCGCCTATGAGAGAGCCGGTGGCCATCTTGAATTTGTTGACTACCTTTGAACTGCAGAAGGATCAACATTTGGGCGAGTTGGTACTGGTTATGTATCATCTTGACGAAACAGCGTTAAAAAACGGGGACACTAGAAGAGAAAGACGACAGGACGACGCTGTACTCACAACTATTTTTTAATAAACTGCACCACGCATATATATACTATGTCCCCAAAACCCACGTGCGCTCACAACATGACCACATCGAGATTATCACTACCAAGTAACACCAAACTCTAAGTCACGACTTATCTAGAAATAAGAATTCTTTTTTCATGTAATGCTATCGACGGCTCACTTATGCAGATATCGCCTCTTTTTCTAATGTGAAATGCTTCGATAACTTCCCTAGTGGTCTGATTAGTGTGAACCGAAAGGATGGTGGTGTCATGAAAAAGCGGAAAGCACCCATGCTCGGAACAGTGTCTGGTGATATGTGAATCTTTCTTGTTTTTTAGTGAGTTCTGTGCTCTAATAATCTTATATAATGCAACGACCAGTCTTGCCCCACATATACGTGGCCACAGTTAAACGGAATTGATAGACCACCCCGTTTACACTCGACTGGAGGGGACCTGTGCTTAAACAGAGCATTCTTTTTAACTGCATATCAGATCTGCCCAATTTCCTTTCTATTGGTTAATAATGTGTTTGTTCAGCGCCCTTAAGATGGGAAAAATTGTGGTCGAATAGAAAGGAAATTGGCAGAATCTGATACAGTAGACTCTCGATGATTACGATTCTGGGTGATACGAATTTACGGGATGATATGATCGATTTCTGAAAAGTCCGGCAAAATTGCATTGTTTGCAATGGGAAAATGTCGGCTGTTACGAACGGACCTGCGCGGCCCGGCGGATGATACGACGAGCCGGCGAGGCGCCCGAGTGCCGAACAAGCAAGTGACGGCTCTCTCTCCTCATTTGTCACTCTTCTTTCTCCAGAAACGGCCGGGCTGTTGTTTTCTGCTCGCGAAACGCGCCCCGCACGCCCCATGCGCGCCGCGATACCTCCATGCCTCTCGCACGCTGCGCGCGCCGCGGCCGGCGGCGGCAACATGGCCACATGGCGGCGGCTTCGGCCGCGAAGTGGCACGGCCGCTTGAGCGACTGCTTCTAGCCGCTCTTAAAATGCCGCTCAAGGCAGACACGAAGTTTCTTGTGCAGTAAAGGGGCTGATAACGTTGGCGAAAACGGTACTATAAAACACCATCCGCGCTGCTAGTGAAAGCGCCCATAAAATATCTGCCGGAGTGCTAAGCCTAAACATCTCGGGCGGAGCCAGCGGGCTGTCTCGATCGTTTCGCAAGTCGTCAGCGTCTTTTTCTGACCGAGGTAGGAGATACCGCGGGCGCGAAATTGTCAATGCGGCCGTGAAAATACAGCGCGCGCAAAGCCGAGGCGTGCGAATCGCGTGCAAAAACGCACCATGCGGTTCACGCTTGACTGTTGCGGCGTGTAGCGAGCTTGGAACCGGTGAGTGAGGAAGACAAGCGCGAAGCTAGGCGAAAGGCGTTACGCGCTCCAGAAAGGACTGCTTTGTGACGTGGGGGTTTAAAAAAAGCAGAAAAATCACGGATTTGTTCACGCGAAAGTAAGAAAAGAAATAAACGAAACTATTTTTCAGCGCTCAATTTTTGGTCTGTGTTGGTTCATACGAATTTCGGATGATACGGAATATTTTTCGCGGTCCCGCGAGATTCGTATCATCGAGATTCTTCTGTATTGCGGTTAAAAAGGAATGCTCTGTTAAGCACAGGTCCCCTCCAGTCGAGTGTAAAACGGGGCGTGGCTATCAAATTCCGTTTAACTGTGGCCACGTATATGTTGGGCAACTGGTCGTTGCATTAATTAAGATTATTGAGCTCAACAAGCTCACTAAAAAACAAGAAAGATTCACATATCACCAGACACTGTTCCTGAAGCATGGGTGCTTTCCGCTTTTTCATGACACCACCATCCTTTCGGATTAACATAATCAGACACTAGGGAAGTTATCGAAGCATTTCCCACATTAGAAAAAGAGGCGATATCTGCATAAGTGACCCTGTCGATAGCATTACATGCATAAGAATTTTTAAAATTTCAGAGGAAGGGTCCGTTTACAGAGTTTAAGTTTTTACTGATGTAGTAAAATAATTTTTTTTCGATTTTGCGCATGTTTGAGCGACGGGTGTTTTGGACAAAAAAGTATTTAAAAATATGTGTTTGAAAAGTTTTATTTGTGCTCAAAGTTTAGTAAGGTCGTTTTTGTGGTATTTCTTTTTCTAGTGCCCCCTTTTTTAAAAAAACGATGTTTCGTCAAGATGTTTACTTTTTTTACCCTTTGAACTGCACCCTCCAACTGGGGTATCCCAAACAAAACATGCACTGCTAGTTTGCAGCGCATTGTGTGTTTTGTTCTAAATACCCCACAAAGCGTTTGCAAGGTGGCCAGCAAATCCAAGAGGGCCACCAGCTCTCCCATAGGCGGAAATTGTTTTTGTTCGTTTCCACAGGGAGTACTAGAGCAGTCCAGAACTTTCCCTGAGGGGCAGTAACAATTATAAAGGGCGTGCAGTCGTGGAACACCTAAGAAGTTTTGAGGACACACCACAGTTGAAAAGCCTGTGGGGCTTGCCGGTTAACGTTGCCTTTTAAGTGGGCCCTTATACGACCGACCAAAAAGGGCATCGCGTCATTGTAATGAATGGCTCATGTTGCCCTGTCGTAGACGTTCCAGTTGAATCATGTCCTGATATTGTCTTGGAACCGGCATTGCCTGCCAAGTAACCCCTCTCTCCCCTGCCCCCTTTTGCAGAAGGTGGACGCCTTCCTGCAGCCTCTGCAGAATGTGCGCGTGAAGGAGGGCCTGGACAAGCAGGCGCGCTTCCAGGCGGTGTTCTCCAAGAGCGGCATCAAGGGCAAGTGGTTCCGCAACCGGCAGGAGATCTTCATGGGCAAGAAGTACCACATGACCAGCCAGGGGGACCTGCACGTGCTCGAGGTCATGAACCCCACCGTCGAGGACGCCGGCCGGTACACGCTCACCTGCCTCGACACCAGCTGCCAGGCCCTGCTCGAGGTGGACGGTGAGGAGATCTTCTTTCTGGGCCCTTGTCGGGCTGCACTGCCTTAGTTGTATTTGTACTCCTGTGTAGTCTTTGTGTGCCATTATGTGGCTGGCCTTAGGGATTGCGATTTGGCTGGCCACTTTGTACAGCAGTAATTATAGCAGCTTAGCAATGACTTCTGTTGTTGCGTTATTTAAAACAATTTTTTTAACCACGTCTAACATTAAACCTTCAGCAGCTGCACGATGGATAGAAGCGTGTTGATATGTACTTTGTGGCATTGTAGGAGAAAAAATTACCAGATGAGGGAATTTATGTATCAGACATACCGTATTTTCGCGCTTATAACCCGCCCCTGCATATAATCCACACCCCCACTTTCAGCCTGCCAGAAAAAAAAAAAATATCCTCGCGTATTGCGTGAACATTTCATATTGGAAAGGCTGCAGCAAAGCTATTGCTCAAGCAACGCATCACATACTAGTAGACAGAAAAAGCGTACATTTAGCAAGTAGAATACATTGACTGCAAGGCAAAAGTGACAATTCACTAATAGAATTCAGTTGTTAGAGTGCGCTCGTCCTTGTTTTTTCATCCTTGTCCTTGTATGTTTTGCACAATCGCTGCCATGGAAGGCTTAGTCGGTGTTGCTGCGTAGGAGCTTCACTGCACAACGTGCATTGCCATGAAGCTGCATTAAAGGAATAACCCCGCATATTATCCGTACCCCTACTTTGCCACTGAAATTTTCGCATCATTGGTGCAGGTTATATGCGCGAAAATATGCTACATGTAATTACACAACTTTACCATTTAGGCATTGCAAAACTGGAGAAGCTAAAAACTTACCCAGTGGGCTCTACTGTGCTATCTATCTGTAGCACCTTCCTCATCTGTTTGGGACCTTTAGATTGAGCACCTTAGGTACTGTTGTGTTGTTTGATGTCATCACCCATTAAAACACAGTCAAAATATTCGAGTATGCCTCACAGCCATCGGTTGCAGTAGTTGCATTGTAATTTGGGACAAGGTGCCATGAACCCATTCTCTAATGTGACAGCTATTGTCGCTGAGACACCTTGAGACCCCCCGTGGCTTCTCTCGTGCAGAGCCCGACCCCGTGTACAAGTTTGTGAAGAAGCTGCCCTCAAAGAGCCAGCAGTACACCACCAAGGAGCTGGTGCTTGAGTGCACCACCAACAGCCACAAGGCCCCCGTCCAGTGGCTCAAGGACGGAAAGAAGATCGCCGTGAGTACAGCACCCCACACTGCTTACCCCAACTCATCAGAACTGAAACACTAGCAGAGAGCACTCAAGCCTTGCTTCTCCCTATACATACCATGGGGCTACAAATTTCTTAATCTTGTTGATTTAAACATGCTTAAGACTAACTTTGAATTTCTTCGGAGTCACACTGTAGTCACGTGGAAAGCATTTGGATGTGCGAAATCACGCAGTTACATACTGGACGTACCGTGCAGCCGACCATGCTCTCTGGACGACTGCAGTCGGAAGCATGGGGGGGGAGAGTATTGGTTGTGAAGCGTACATTTTGCCCCCAAATTTATGTCCAGTTGTCGCTTGCATTTCCAGCCAGCACTGAGGAGAGAGCGTAGTCTGGGCCCAACCTTCTTTCTTTCCTCTCTTCTGACAGAAAAGCGACAAGTACATAATTGAGCAGGACCAGTTTGGCAAGAAGATCCTCCGGGTCCAAGACTGCACACTGGACGACACCGGCGAATACGTGTGCAAGATCAACGCGGAAGAGAAGACCACGAGCAAAGTCACCATCACTGGTGAGGCAGCCCTGGCTTTTCCGTCCAACCCTTCGAGGGTGGGAGTCGCGACAATGAAGCGTAACATGATGCCAGCCCTTCTTGCTTTTTGGGGAAGGAAGCACCCAGCGTTACAGCTCTGACAACAGTTAGAGTATGGATGCAGCCTTACGGGCACTGTGGACTTAAACCAGCTTGCTGGTTTCCGTCTCGCTTTTACAGGAAATCCCATTTGTGTATGCTTGGCTCCAACCAAAGATTTCTCCCTTCATACGGTTGTACTATCATTACGTCTCCATCACAAACACCGTAACCTGTTCCTGTTCCCCCATTGGTGTGCAGAGCAACAGTTCCAGTTCATGAAGGGCCTGAAGAGCTTCAAGGTGTTTGAGGACGACACGGTGACCCTCGAGTGCGAGGTGGACGAGTGGGAGGCCAAGGTCCAGTGGTTCAAGGACGGCAAGGAGCTCAAGGCCGACAAGCAGTGAGTGGCACATGAACGCTCCCTCCGCTAGCCAGCCTTTCCAGCCAGTGAAGCCAGTGAAGCCAGTGAAGCCAGTGAAGCCAGCTCGAGCTTTATCAAATAGGTGGGAGCAGGCAGCGTCTGAATGAGTACCATAAGTCGTTTGAGGCAAGGCTTCAGTCTGTGAGAAACAGCCAACTAGGCATCTACGGACAAAACAGAAACAGCTATAGAACAAGTGCATTGTAGGAACAAAACTAAAACTAGAAAATTGGTCATAACTTGGCCTATTTTTCGGTTCTGTACCAGTTTTTCACTTCAATTTCTGTCATATAAACTGGCTACCGTATAAGTCGGAATATACGTTGAGCCGTAACATAGGTTGATCCCTTTACCTTGCGGCCAAGAAATGGGAAAAAGATTAAAGCGAATGACCAGCATATAGGCCGGGGGGTGACTCTTCGGCAAACTTTTTAGTGAAAAATCTCGACCTATACTCCGACTTATACAGTAGTTTGCTGCAACTTTGTTGAAATATTGCTAATTGGCATCTCGAAAATTGCATGCCTGGCAAATTGGTTTGTGTATTTATGACATTTATGATTTCCCTCTTGTGGGGTCAAGAAACAACTAAAGCTTGGTACTAGCCAAGCATTTGTTACTCCAGTAGCTATTCTACAAAGTGGCATTTTGGGGCAGACAAAGGGGGATCCAGCTGATCTTTTTCGGGGCGAGCAGTTAAGGTAAATTGCACTGCAACATGTCGGATAACAATGCCGGAACCTGGCCTGTTCCAGCTATGAAATCACAGCTGAGGGCCGCAAACGCCGTGTCCACATAAAGAAAGCCAAGGTCACCGATGAGGCCACGTACACCTGCAAGACAAACGCAGACGAGACGAGTGGAGAGCTTCTCGTCGAGCGTGAGTATACTATAGCACTGGCCTTTTTTTAAAGGAGCCATGCAGACAAAATACAAGTTAGCTTTATTAGAAAGATTTAGTGTTTTATAGTGCCCCCCCCCGCACTTGTACGAAAGTAAACGATGCTTTATTCACTGAGAAATTGATCAATCCAAGTTAAAACTTTAATTCTTCCCCCAAATTGTGTGTTTCAATGACGTCTGCAATGACATCACAAGCACGGATCTTCAAGCTAAACTTAGTGTGCTGGGGAGCCTTGTTTACAGCTTGTCAACCTAGATGATGCCACCATAACGCAGCAGGCGTATGGTGGCGCCTTTGCTTTGCCTTTGCTTTGTTTTGGACCATATCTGTACCTGGCTCGCTTTTGTTGAGGAAGAAAATATTCGTTTTGTGAAACATGGTGCTCGCTCGACAAATGTGGTCCTGTAAGACGCCGTCGCTTACGCCAGTTGGCCAGTGTTGTCTGAGACAACCCCAAAGAGCCGCACTGCCGTGCAGCTAAAAAACAAGCATAGTGCGCCCAGTACCAACAGCAGTGTGCATTGGTACTTCTATGTTTATGTGTACTTCCGCAACTTCCATTGTTTATCCCACCATTCTTACTGCTATAAAAAGAATGTGCCCTAAATTTGAGCGCAAGTAGCTCGTTCGGCACGCTTATAAGCCCTGCCTAATTTGCGTTTGCTTTTGCTGGCCTCAGCCAATCGCAGCGCTGATGCATATGATGTCATAGGCTCTGTTGCTGAAAATGAGCTGGTGGGTCGCATGGCCATTCCCTTTTTTTCCTAATTATATAGCTTATTTGAAGGAAGTTTACGTTGAAAGTGGTGTCAGTGTGAAAGTGGCGTCAGTGGTGTCTAACGAGCCAATATTTTGAATGAACAAAGCTTGCGTTTTGTCTGCATGGTCCCTTTAAGTCCGAGGATGAGCGTCTCTGGGGGACCTTTTGGGAGCCCCCGTGAACCGTGTGCTTTGTCGTGCCTGCACGCAGCGGCCAACAAGTTCAACAAGAAGCTGAAAGATGTGGATGCCCTGGAACGAGAGCAGGCCGTCCTGGAGGTGGAGCTTCTCGACAGGCACGCTCCGCTCAAGTGGTTCAAGAACGGAGAGGAAATCAAGCCCAATGACAGGTAACGGTTGAAGCCTGAGCATCTGTTACAGCAACGTGCAGCTAAAGGGGTGTATACAGCTATGAAAAAAAAAAAAAAAAAAAAAGGAGGCAACTTGTACTTTTAAGGCTTTACTTCCCTATGTATTTGTGTACCAATGCGCAGTGAGAAAACTGGCTAAAAAGAATTGGACCGAAATGGTGGAAAAGCAGTGGAGGAAACTCGATGTGACATTTTGTTATTACAGTTTACTGTTGCACCTGTACTACAGTTGAACCTTGTTATAACGAACACTGAAATAGCGAATTATCGGCTACAGGGAACTAACTTCGGTTAGTCACGCTGTATTTCAGTGACACTTGTTCTTTTATAACGAAAGGGCACCTAACCGTGAGAGCCGTGGGCAAGATCGGTTAAACGAAGACATACTTGACCAGTAGGCTGAGAAGGTACAGTAGTCTCTCGATAAACGGAACTTCAAGGGACCAGAAAAATTAGTTCCGTTTAACAGGAGTTCCGTTTACTGAGAGAGATGTTCTAAGGTGCAAATTTATGTGCGTACACACTTCTAAGGGCATTTCATGGAACTCTAACCACTAGAAAGTGACTGTAGCTGATAGTTTTCAGAAAGCAAGAAAACTACAAGCAGCGTAGGCACAGCATTCACAAAGTTGATTTGGCAACAATGAGTCGCTGTGCACTACAAAATGTGTCAATTATTTTTGTTTGAGTCCTTGCAACTGCATCTTCACAGAGGCTAGAGGCCTCAACTTCGCGAGTGCTTACGAGCCACCGAATTTAGAAGATGGCAACGTGGTAATGAAGGACGAATAGCGACAGGAGGTGAGCCCTGTAGCCTCGGCATCTAGAATCGAGACCGAAGGACTGGAACAAGAACTGCGATGTTGCATTCGTTGCGCTAATACGGCTGACCACTTACGAGACGAGGCTTACGAGGCCAACAAGGCTAAAGAAGCATGGAGGAAGAAAAAAAAAAAAAACAAGAACGAAACAGCCGGAACCGTAATACTAAAAAGCTGATTCTCATGCCAGTGAATTTCACAAGAAGTTCCATTTCTGGTTCCGTTTACACGGTGATGCGGAAATTTTAGTTCCGATTACTGAGAGTTTTTTTACGTTATCTGAATACAAAACCAACCAAATTCCAGGCAACTGTTCCGTTTAAGCGGCAATTCCGTTTAAGCGATTTCCGTTTATCGAGATTCTACTGTACTTGGAAAAACTCCTGGCATCCGAAACTGCAGAAGTAGAAAAGGCCCTTTTGTTCGTGGACACTGTGGAAAACTTCATTCTGCTGAGTGCTGTGATTAGCGACCAGACAAAGATCACATCCTTTCTAAAAAAAATAAGTACATAGGCCTGTTTTGTCAAGTCAACTTTTTTCTGTTGTAATTTCCCGTTTCATGTTCTGGTTCATTAAAAATTCCACAAGGAGAAAGGTAAGGGTTACGTTATTTATATAGTAACTTCAAAGCTTAAAGTAATGCGTTTTTGTACCAAGGGCTTTTGCAGAAGCCACATTACCGATGGTTTGGGCCGACTTTTAACTCTATTGTTACAATGAATATTGGATAGTATACACCATTTTCCTTGCTAGAGGTGGGCGCCGCCATTTGCTTTTTCTGACCAGACGCTAGCGCCGTCTATGAAGCGACCGCCGAAACCTCCGCGCTGGGCTGTTAAGTGCGCCGTTCTTTGCGTGCGTCTGCTCGGTATCCGTGCATTACCGAGTGAACCGTAGTGGTTTGGCATTAAGTTAACGGTTGCAGTGCTTGTGTGTGTGTGTTCTGTTTTGTTTTCATCATCTTCGGACAGATTTTAGGTCCTAATTTTGCCTTGCCAGAGCGGGAAAATTCCGACCCCGGCTGTTGCGAGCAGCAGTAGCAGTGTGGTGGTGGTGCCGCTGTGCTCCGCAGTTCCGCGATGCAAACGTACCGGTATGGGCACCGACTGACATAGAAATCGATATCGGGGAGTAAATACGTGTTTTCAATGCCACCGTGGCTTGTTATGTTCACCGATTAGTCATGTTACGGAAGCGCGGACGTCGAATGCGGAGCGCGCACAGCATATGTGGGTCACGGTGATCCGTGCTCGCGGTGGACTTTCGACGAGGCGATTGCTACGCTGTTGACATTGCAATGTAATATAATATTTCTTAACTAGACTTATGACGGTTATTGACGAAACGAAATTACCCGGGCGGAAAAATAACACTACCGCACAACCAGTCAAATTACTATTCGAAGGTCGAGCAAAAGGGTTGACGTTCGGGCGAGTTAATATTGGTTGATCATGATCGTGATCATGATTGACCTAACTCTGCGCAGCGCATGCGGCCTGTCGCTCGGAGCCCACCTTTGTGAAACCGCTGATTGCACCACAAATGCTTTACGCGACCAGCAGTAACTATTTTGTAATTGTAATACTTTAGATTCCTTTGACCGCGTTGTGAACAGGTTGAGCTATTTTCCAAATGCAGCGTTCACGCGTATCTCGAGCTGCGTTTCCACATTTGGCTGCCTGCTTATCCTGCTATCGACCAGCAGTGTGCGATGGAGAAAGTTATCCTTTAATATCGTTTGGCAGTGTAATGCGTTGGCCTGAAAAAAAGTAAACAAAACGCCGTGATTTTAAAGGTTAGATTAGATGAAAGGGGAATTGTTTAATTCCAATCGGCTGCAATGACCAAACAATATATGGTATTTTAAATTGACTACAAGGAACCAGAAGTTATTGTAGTGTTGTATCGGCGCTCGTGAAAGATCCCCAAGTGGTCAAAATTAACCCGCAGCCCTCCACTACGGCGCGCCTCATCACCCATGAAGCGTCGGGGCGTTAAACACCCTAATGAATGAATCAATCAACCAACCAAGCAATCAATGCTGGATTGTAAAGGATAAAGTTGCTTCTAATATTTCAGAAGGTTCCGTTCCCTGTCGCAGCTTTGCGTGTGATATATGGATTTAGCTCCGTCTGCTTGCCGCCCAAGTGCACCCAACAAACCCTGGAGTTGGTCGTTGGTACAAAGTCGTTGCGATTTATCAATGGAATCCACCGATATCTCAACTCGGTGTGCGTTGGGAAGCGATGCCGCAAAAACGCGCCGCAACCGCACTGCATTTTCTCCAGGCAGTGTCGTGCACATGCGTGCTGTCAGCGACTGTTTCTCGCTTTATCTGGTTGTTCAATAACCCATTACCGCGCAGTGCTGACCAAGCGACGTTTGCGCCTTGAACGGCATCGCAGCATTGGCTAAAACAATTGAAAGTTCCGCAAAAACTAAGCACACGGTGCAAAATACTCCTGAACTACGCAGCGGAGCACACCGCGCCGAGCGATGTTAGCAGCCCAGCGCGCTCAGGCAACGCTGGTCGGCCGCCGAGAGAACTGGTTTGAGAGTATTTTCCTCCTTTCCCGGCTGCTTATGGAAAATGGTGTATAACGAACTGAATTACTGTCTCGATACTATTCCGTTGTAGCGAGGTTCGACTGTACTCCCATTTCATTGTACATGCTGCAAGCTTTTTTGTGAGGCTTCTTTGTCGTGGAAGCAAGCCAGACAGGTCTATGTGCATTGTGGAAAAGCCAACCTTCTTGCCAAGGTTTTACGAAGAAACGACTCTGGGGAGAGAAGATCTCCACTGTACAATAATGGCTTCACAGACCCACGAAATGCCTCCGTCAACCTCTTGTGGTTCACAAGCCCATCAGTCTGCTGTAGGAAAACTGGCAGCTTTTTTGACTCCCTTCATCCTAAGCACTTTGGAGCACACGTGCCCATAATTTTCCTCTCGTGGTGTGCAGGATCAACATAAAGATGCTTGATGACGTCGTCACCAGCTCATCATCAACAAATGCGAACTTGATGATACTGGCGAATACTCCATCGAGTGCAAAGACCTTACGTGCGCCTGCAAGCTCACTGTTACTGAAGGTGGGTGCATTTTTTCTTTTTTCGTTTCTATTTTCTTTGCCCTGACTCAACGAAGATGTATGTCCACCTCTGTGCTGCTGGGTGCCTGATGTTGAGGCTCGTCCCTCTATCACAGCTGAAAAGGCTCCTGTCATCAAGATGGACAAAACAGACTTCACTGGAGACACTGGAAAGCCACTGACCATCGAGGTCCCCTACAGCGGTGAGGCTGGGTTTCACTACCATCTTTCTTTTTCTCAGCCATAGTCTGTCGATGTCGTGTGGAGTTGGCATTGGCCATCATTTTTAGAAGAACTGTAGTTGTGAGATTGTGCCGTGCATGTGCGTGTTCTTCTCTGCCTCCCAGTGACTGGGGTGCGGACGTCGGACGTTGTGGGCAAGCTGACGCGCAACGGTCAGCCGGTGTCCAAACAGGAAGTGGAAATTGTGGTCAAGAACGACATGGTGCTGGTGACCCTGCGCAAGCCCGTCCGGGGTTCGTCCGGCCCCTACGAGTTCGCGCTGAGCAACTCGCAGGGAGAGGCCAAGATCCCGCTCAACATCAACATCCTCGGTGAGCAGTGAGCGCTCGCAGCTGCCGAGTTCAACCCTTTGATGCCCAGTGTTGCTCGGGGGCAACAACTCAAACAGTAATTTTTTTCTCTTGTACTTTGTGGTTTTTTCGACATTTAACACCATCTATCGACAGGCAAAGGATTGGATTGGATTGGAAAAGACTTTATTTCCTCGACCTTCAAAAGTTAAAGAAGAGAGGGCAGCACGTACTTCTGCATGCTAAAAAAATATTGTTTTTTGCGTGCCAACTCGGATCGAGCCCGGGTGGCTGAATGGGCTAGTGACAGGTAACCGAAATTGCGCAATTTCGTTGTTATTACAAATGATAGCAATAAAAACTTGGCGTTGTTGTCTTCACTTGAACCATAAATCATGGTGATCGAGGTAGCTCTCTTGTTCAAGTGATGTACGGGCAGCCAATGCCCAGTGTGTCCTGGCGTCTGTCCTAACGAACCAAATATTTCTCTAATTTCATATTTCTGATGTCAGAAGTCTTTTTAGATCATAAAAAACTTCTCACACGCCTAAACAAAATGAAGCTTTGGGCATCAAAGGGTTTAAAGGGCTACTTGAGCTGGCTGTTGGCCAGAGTCCGTTATCTTGTATGGACCTCCTGCATAGAAGTGTGTAACTGAAAAAACAGATCTCTACTGTCATGCATTTCCTAACCTCATTATTGCTTTGTTCCCCAATTTGAATGCTCTCTTTGGTATTATTCTGCTTCTTCAGTGGCAGACTTCTGTTGTACAGCATCCTTCTATAGCTCTAGTTTATTATACTGTCAACACGAGATTTAGTTTTAATTCTAAAGAACAAGGTGGTTGTTAATATGCCTGGTTCGTGGAAATCGCTTATTGCTTGTGGATGTTCGGCTTCAGGCTCCCTTTCTCGAGAACCAGGCCATGCCACAGCTTGGTTTTCCCCTGCTTCAATAACAAGCGATGCCGTTGGTGCTCTTAACCGTTCCCTTTCCCCCCCTGTGGTGCAGACGTGCCCCAGCCCCCCGAGGGCCCCCTGGAGATCACGGACGTGTTCAAGGACAGGTGCAAGCTCAAGTGGAAGCCCCCCAAGGACACCGGAGGGGTGCCCCTGCAGCACTACGTGGTGGAGCGCCAGGACCTGGGTGCCCGCGGCGGCTGGACCGAGGTGCTCACCACCGAGGACACCAGCGTCGACGTCACCGACCTGACGCCCAAGAAGGAGTACAAGTTCCGTGTGCGCGCCGTCAACAAGAAGGGCTCCTCCGAGCCCCTCACCGCGGACAAGACCACCCTCGCCAAGGACCCCTACGGTAAGGAGCACCAACTGTGGTTACTTGGGAGGATTATGAGGAACGCAGGTGTTTCTTTGGCTTGACAACAGAGCTTTGTGTTAACAAAGCTCTGGAGACAGTTCACACCATTCATGTTTGTTTTGCATGACGTAAAATTGTCAGAAAATGCCTCTTTTAAATCAACCAAGAGTTCAAGCGTGGGCTGTGGTATTTTGACATCACACTGCACACGAGTGTGCCAGTCCTTATGTTGCGCGTTTCATTTTTTTTCCCAGACGAACCGTCGAAGCCCGGCAACGTGGAGGTGACCGACTGGGACGCAGACCACGCGGACCTCAAGTGGCAGAAGCCCGAGAGCGACGGTGGGGCACCCATCGAGGGATACGTCATTGAATACAAGGACAAGTTTTTCCAGGGACTGGGTGCCTGGCGCTGTGAGTGTTCCTGTCCTTCCCACACCTGTTGCACGTCCAGAACAGTAGGGTAGGGAGGGGGCACTGGAAACAGCTTGCATGCTGTTGTTAGGCACAAGATTGCAGGCTGCGGTAGTTGCAGTGATTTTCAGTGGAACCCACCGTGGTGGCTCGTTGGCTAAGGCGTTGTGCTGCTGAGCACGAGGTCGCGGGTTCGATTCCCGGCGGCGGCGGCCGCTTTTCTGATGGAGGCGAAAAGCAAAAACGCCCGTGTGTGCGAGATTTCGGCCCACGTTAAAGATCCCCAGGTGGTCAAAATTATTCCAGAGCCCTCCACTACGGCGCGCCTTATCACCTGCGTTGCGTCGGCACGTTAAACCCTGAACCAGTCATCGATTTTCAGTGGAAGTGTCGTATACAAATGGATAAGTCTATGGCATTTAGCATATCTAATTATTTTTTTTTTCGAATTCCCTCAGTTGCATAAGAATGAAGTGGGAGGGGAGTGGTTTTTTTTTAGAAAAACAAAATGCAACAGAAGCAAAGCGGGCTTGGAAATTGCCAATCAGCATGTTGAGGGTTGGCAGTTAGTACCTCTTACGTTCATTAGCAGTAGCATCTGTGAACATGCATTTGCAGTGGCAAAGTCAGTGAAAGTGATCGTGCTGCATTTCTCGTCACGTGCAGAAAGTTCCAGCGGACAAGACCCAGGGAACTGTACCAGACCTGAAGGAGGGTGTCCAGTACGAGTTCCGAGTGCGGGCCGTGAACAAGGCTGGACTCGGAGAACCAAGTGACCCGACAAAACCGATCATCTGCAAGCCCAGGTTTGGTAAGGGACTCTCACACAGTGCGTCATCAGTGGCCTATCTGTGCATTAAATTGACTTCTAACTGACCATAGGTTGGAAAAACACAAAAGCCATTGATCGCCTTGAATTTCTTTTTTTTTTAACGGAATTGGTCAATCCTAAATTATCTGCTCATACGCTCGGTATGGACATTTCAATCGTGTCTGCATTGCATGGACATGACGAAGAGTCATTTCCATACAATGCGAGTATAGTAAGAAGATTTAAAATGTATTTCAATGTTTTAACATTTCCTTGCTCTGCAAATACATGTGTCTATCATGCTTTGACACGATGTGTATTGATTGCAGCCTTTTGACAAACCACGAATATATGCGTAATATCTTTCTCGTACCAAACTTCTGCGGCGCAATTTCTCCTCACATTTCACGAGATCTTTGCAGTGTTGTTTTGTTTTTTCGCGTGTTATCCATCAGCTTAGTGATGTTCCAGCGCTTAATTAACTGTTGCGAACGCTGTTCCCCGTGCAGTGAAGCCGTTCATTCTGGGCGACGGACTGAAGAGCATGACGATCAAGAAGGGTGCCACCATCAAGTACGAGATCGACTTCAAGGGTGAGCCTCCGCCAGAGGTCACCTGGGAGCGCAACAGCAACCTGCTCAAATCTACTGACAGGTAACTGCCGTGTGCTCCGTCGGCAAAATGCCTCTAGTTTTGTCTCCACACTCGATGCACTCGCTATCAGGCATCTGTTACCCATATATGTTTGTCACTTTAGTTTCTCCCCATTTGTTTTACAGCTTACAACAATTTGGAGGAAAAAACTATGGTTTTATTTCATTTCATAAAAACATAACAAATTGGTGATTTAATTCGTTTAAAAGCAACTGCGTGGATTTCCCACCCCCCCAAAGTTACCTCGCTGCATCTAAATATCCCCATTTGCCGGCTGCATTTTGATGTGCGGTCTGTGTCTTGATTTGTCTGACTGAAAGAGATTGCTGCGAATGCGTTCGTCGAGTGAATGTCCGCCAGTGACGTCAGCTTGTGTCTTTTGTGTTTGTTTTCTGCTTCTGCGTGCCGACTTGGTGCGCCGTGCTTACCCAGGCATGCTTACTCTTGCAGGACAACTATTGAGGTGAAGGACACGTCAACCATGTTGCTGACCAAGAACGCTGTCCGTGGGGACAGCGGCAAGTACACGCTCAAGCTGACCAACAGCAGCGGAACGGTCTTCTCAGAGGCGGAAGTGGTTGTCTTGGGTCAGTCATTTTCCTCGCTTTGTTTCCATAATGTGCACTAGTGAACCCTCTGGCTATCCTGATAGCATTGCACCAGGAGGAACCACTTACACAACACCAAAGTGGTGAGAAAGAAATAAACGCCTTTACTGAATTAAAAAAAAAAAAAACTTTAACAGGAAAAGAGGAGTGGTTTAGGTGCAGTCCCTTAGGTGACCAAGTGAGCGAGAGCAAAGGAGGGAATATTAACCCAAACAGGCTACCTGGTGAAGGCAAGGGAAGCGCTCAAATTTAGGGATGAGCAAGTATTCATTTTCGTTTTGTTTTTTTCAATATTTCATCATACTTGACAGCGCTGAGTGATAACAAAAGATGATGAAAACTCAGAGGACGCACACAACAGGGTATGAATCAGCACCAAATTGCCCCCCATCTTAGCATTGCATAAATACTTGTCTAATCAGAATTCACTTCAATTCAAATATTGATATTCATTTTGAGTATAGCTACAGGTCCTGCACATGGACAGTTGGTTTTTGATCATAAAAACCTGTAAGAAAGTTACGTTTTAAATAGGGAGTGTTATAAATAGGGAGTGTTTTAAATAGGGAGTGTTTTAAATAGGAAGAACCTACTCTTTGCCTCGTACTTCACGTGCACCGTAAAGTCTTGTCCTCCTACTTTGCGGTGGGCTCCGAAAGGATAGACGAGGTCTAATGCTGTAGCCTGGCTCCACCGCAGACAAGCCCGCCATGCCTGGCGGACCCCTGAAGCCCGAGAAGGTGCGTGCGGACCACGTGGAGCTCTCGTGGAAGCCTCCCCCCGACACGGGCGGCCATGACCTCAAGGGCTACGTGCTGGAGAAGATGGACACGGACACGGGCCGCTGGGTGCCCGCAGGCGAGGTGGGCCCCAAGGAGACCAAGGCCCGCATCGACGGCCTCCAGAAGGGAAAGAAGTACAAGTTCCGCGTCAAGGCCGTCAACAAGGAGGGCGAGTCCGAGCCCCTCGAGACGGGCGAGGACATTGTCGCCAAGAACCCCTACGGTGAGCGAGCGTGCCCTCCAATTCCACCACCAGGGCTGGGAAACTGCGCCGACTACAGCGCAGCCGTCCTTAGCTTAGCTCCCTTTTCAAGCGTGTACATCCCTGTACGGAAGATCGTGGGTGTAACGTTGAGGGACAAGAAGAGAGCGGAGTGGGTCAGGGAACAAACGCGGGTTAAGGACGTATTAGTAGAAATTAAGAAGAAGGAATAAGTGGACGTGGGCAGGGCATGTAATGCGAAGGCAAGATAACCGTTGGTCATTAAGGGTAGCAGAGCGGATCCCTAGAGAAGGCAGGTGCTGCAGGGGGCGGCAGAAAGTTAGGTAAGCAGATGAGATCAAGAAGTTTGCGGGGTCGCAGTTAGCACAGGACTGGGATAATTGGAGATTAATGGGAGAGGCCTTTGCTCTGCAGTGGGCGTAGACAGGCTGATGATGATGATTATAATGACATCCCCGTACTTACTCTCCTTTGGTTCATCCTCATCTATGCGTAGCTCACTGAAAGTGATGAGGAAACAAGGCAGAGGGAAGGAACAATCCCAGTGTGCATGTGAAATCACATTGTCTTACACCCCGAGCTGTAATTGCCAAACCACCTTAGATCAGCATATATTCTCCTCGAACGTGGCGTAGGCCAATCACGTGATGCCCCCCCGATGCAGAGGTCTTGCCAGGGTGTGGTCACTTGCCTCACTACCGTAATTACCCGATTCTAACGCGCCCCCGATTCTAACGCGCACCCTATTTTCCTGGCAAAAAAACAGAAAAAACTTGCACTTCCGATTGTAACGCGCACGGAACTTTGTGAGCAAGAAAAACGAATGCGAGATAAACGGGCGATTTATTTCTCGAAGTAATCTCACCCATCTCCCTCCTCGTCGCTCTCCGCTGACCACAACATCTCGTCCTTGGTGCCGTCAAGCGCGTTCGCGATGCCACACTTCATAACGAACGTTCAACCATGATCGATGGGATCGTGGCCCACGCCTCGCAAGCCCATCCTGCGAACTTCTCCAGAGGCGCACGCTTCAGCCGACCACTCGTTTTGAACGCGTGAGAGCCGCTGCTGCCATTGCTGTTATCAAGCGCGCAAGTGGAACGATTTGACAATTTGTGTGAACGCCGATAGAAAAGCCGGGCCGCCTATTCTTCCTGCGTCCGAAAAATTGTTGCTAAAAGCTTTGGCGCCATCCTGAGATGGCGATGGGCGAGACGAAATTTCCGTTGTTTCGGCAGTTTCGGTTTCGTATCCGATTCTAACGCGCATGCGATTTTTCGACCTATTTTTCCGGAAAAAAGGTGCGCGTTAGAATCGGGTAATCACGGTAACTTGTGTGTGCCAAAAGACTTCGTGTAGTACACTCTGGAACAAGTTAAGAATGGCAATAGCTCATGAATGGTATCACTCCGCTCAAGCGACGGAACCAGATGTTAACAGGCGCGCGCGTTTTGAAAAGAGGCTGCTACGAATGCGGGATACCATCTGTCTTTTTTCTCGTAGCTTGTTTGTCGTCGCTGAAGTAGTTTATCACAAAAAACTAGCTACTTGCGCCGCGCGGAGTAACATCTGTCTGCGGTGATGAGGCACAGTGGCGACTTCCGTTGCCGTTCTAAAGTTTTGCCCGAGTACAATAGGTGTTATTGTAGTGCTGGCTGCTGGGCACGTGTTTCATCCCCTTCCCCCTACGGTGCGTGCAGACGAGCCGGGCAAGCCGAGCAAGCCGGAGATCGTGGACTACGACAACACCAAGGTGGACCTCAAGTGGGAGAAGCCGGCCAACGACGGCGGCCGGCCCATTTGCACTACATTGTGGAGAAGAAGGAGAAGCACAGTGCGGACTGGGTCGAGGCCCTCAAGACGCCGGGCGACAAGTGCGAGGCCACCGTGGCCGACCTCAAGGAGAACTCGGTCATGCAGTTCCGCGTGCGCGCCGTCAACAAGGCCGGCGTGGGCGAGCCCAGCGAGCCCACCGAGAACCACATCGTCAAGCACCGCAACCGTGAGTGGCCCTTGATCCCTTCTGCCAATCGGACGGGGCAGTCATGTCACGATTGCTGTTGTCTGCTAGCAAAGCAGCCCCTGGTACATGCCGTTTTGAGAATTACGTTGCAAAGGACTGAAACATGTTCGCTGAAAACAATTGGGCATCCGTCAGACTTGCAAACTATAATCGGCAATTTTAAGTGCAGAGCACTTTAGGGGCTCACCTTGTCGTCGTAGCGCGCTCACTGGACCCAAGTAGAGCAACAGGGCGTTCTGTTGCAGCGCTGTCGTTGCGGCGCACCCCCGAGGCTTTGAAAGCCAAGTGGTTTATATAGTCATAAGCGTTCAAAACTTGTGAACCACTGGCACTTGTCATACATCTGCCCGTTGTTTAGCGCAAAGAAAACTGCAGGTACGGTTGAGGCAAAATATACCTAATTAACCGGCAGCGCCTGCGTTTATTTAGTTAGAAGCGCTCGTTGGGTTGGTTTTTACGATAGTAAGCGGAAAAAAAGTGGCAGTGCAACGCCGGCACGTGTAGGAGGAAAAACAAGCACAAAAAGAACAGAACTCTTGCTGGTGCAGTTTCAGGCAGGGGGCGCGCAAGCACTGCGGCGGCGGGAAATTTGAATTGCATTGGGCGGTAGCAGTGAGCAGATAATGGTGCTAGAGCTCATTATGGCGAATCACTGCTCTGCACTTCCGACAGCTTTCACATTGAGTGGAACGACTTTAATTTTTTTTTTTTTATCTAACAAAAGAACTTGCCAGGTCCCCAAAACCTGCAAAGTTCCCTCTCCTGTGACCGTGATGTCGCAGTTTTGTTACAAATAAATCTTCAAGTGATCCAGTATAGGAAATGCATCTTGTAAATCAGTGTTGCAAGAAGCTAATACATGATGTTTTTTAGAATTTGACATTGTTTTATTTAAATTTCAATGAGTATTTTTAAGTGAAGCTTCGCTTGCTCGGCTAATGGTCTGATCTCTGTAGACCAACTCCGCTGACTGGTTATGTGGACACTGCTTACTGCCATGACTACAGCCCCCATTGTTGTACAGCAAACGATGTGTCAGTCTCCCGATCCTAGAGCTGAACGTGACTGCCTTCTCCATCTCTCGTTTCCAGTGAAGCCGCGCATTGACCGCACCAACCTGAAGAACGTCATCCTGAAGGTGGGCCGATCGCACACCTACGAGGTGGACATCATCGGCGAGCCGCCACCCGAGGTCGTCTGGACGTTTGGCGAGGCGTTCCATAAGCTGAGCCCCGACGAGAACACCACCATCGAGAACAAGGACTACCACTCGGACTTTGGAATCGTCAAGGCGCTCCGAAAGCAGTCCGGAAAGTACACCATCACAGCCACCAACAGGAACGGAAAGGACTCCGTGTCAGTGGACATCACTGTGCTTGGTAAGTCGCACCTCCCGCGTAGTGCTTTTGCCCTTTTATCCAGGTTTCCGTCGATGGGGCGAAACTGTAGTTCTTGTGCCCAATGCGAGGGCCTAAGCAGCTCCTGCTTATAGGTCACAGTATGCAAGTCCTTGCATGGTAGGCACTCAGAAAGTCCCTTAGCAGCAGGAAGTGCAGTTCTTGCGCCTGCCTTACTGATTGGCCATACTGACCTTGCCAACGTTTATGTGCTAAAATAAAAGTCTGCGACTTAACCAACTGGTACTTTTTGTGCAGGTCAAATTTGTATTGCAGATGCCGTCACTTTCAAGCTTTTTTTGGAAGCAGTGGACGTCTTTGAGAGTAGCCTTCATTGTTTCGCAGTGGAAACAAGCTTCCAATTGCATTGTGATGCAGGTCACAAGTGGTAGCTCTTTTTTACAGTCGCAGCGTATGTGTACCACATTTTCAGGCGTATAACCCGCGCCAAAAGTTGCCCATTCTGAAGACCGAAGCTGAGGTGAAGGCAGGTATTAGCCCTGAATGGTCGTGCTGTGATACATGTGCCTTCGCAGCTATCATTGCATTATTCCTCCTGCTCTATTCTAACCGGCCTGTTGTCTAAAGCTATAGATGAAAGTCAAGTTTTTCTGTTCAGTCTTGGACGCAGTGTTATCCTCTTTATGATGAATGTGCTTGCTGTTTCAAGGTCAGGTGCCTGGCCTGTCCTGACTAAAAGGTTGCGTTACACAGTCAGTTGTGTGAGGAATATGCGG
Source organism: Haemaphysalis longicornis (assembly GCA_013339765.2). NCBI lineage: Eukaryota > Metazoa > Arthropoda > Arachnida > Ixodida > Ixodidae > Haemaphysalis > Haemaphysalis longicornis. The sequence continues at coordinate 691,298 of JABSTR010001164.1, forward strand.
GAATATTTTGTCGGGGCCAAACATGGGTGCAGAAGTTATACGCAAGTGCGGGTTATACACACGAAGATACAGGAATTTGCAGAACCAAATGCCACGCTCCAGAATTACCTGATGTCCCTTGTGTGGACAGCCAGTGTGGTTGTTGCTCATCTTTGGTTTACAGTCAGGGAACCAAAACGAGAAATTTGAGTGAATAATTGTGCCAAGAATAAGTGCACATTGCATAAAGGTCATACTGCCAGTCACAAACATTGCGTTTTAAGAATTACTGGGGCTCTTCGGTTGTGAAAAGATCTGTAACCTTTACGAAACAAAAGCGAAATCGCCTGAATTGAAACATTTGAAGGAGCGCTAATGCCTGCAGGCGTGTCAGCACGAAGGGCAGTTTTGTCTGTGAGGAGCGGTGCGTCTGAGAGCGCTGTCCTTTGGCCCCGACGCAGGCAAGCCGGCCAAGCCCGAGGGCCCCCTGGAGGTGAAGGACGTGCACAAGGAGGGCTGCAAGCTCAAGTGGAACAAGCCCAAGGACGACGGGGGCTGCCCGCTGCGCCACTACGAGGTCGAGAAGCTGGACAAGGAGTCCGGCCGCTGGACCCGCGTGGGCAAGACCGACAAGCCCGAGATCGAGGTCACGGGCCTGACCCCCGGCAAGGAGTACCTCTTCCGCGTCACGGCCGTCAACGACGAGGGCGAGTCCGAGCCCCTCGAGACCCTGCAAGGCACCGTGGCCAAGAACCCCTACGGTGAGGCACTCGGTCGACCGTAAAGCGTGGTGGTGGTTGTGAAGACTTCACAACCGCCCCTTGCATAACTGTGCCGCCCTGTCACGTCCGCAGATGAGCCGACCAAGCCCGGCACCCCCGAGCTGGTGGACTGGGACAACACGAGCGTGGACCTCAAGTGGGAGGCGCCCAAGAGCGACGGTGGGGCCCCCATCGAGAAGTACGTGGTGGAGAAGAAGGACCGCTTCGGCACGGACTGGGAGAAGGCGGCCGAGGTGCCGGGCTCCAAGACGGACGCCAAGGTGACGGGCCTCAAGGAGGGCAACGAGTGCCAGTTCCGCGTGGTGGCCGTCAACAAGGCGGGCCCCAGCGAGCCCAGCGACGCCACCCAGATGCACACCGTCAAGCACCGCAAGTGTGAGTCGCACAGTCGCAGCGTTGCTCAGTGCAGTTGCAGTGCATTTGCATTTCTAAGATGTCTATGGCCAAGCCTATCGGGGTGATGCGCGGATTCAACTGACTTGCCTTGTTGACGTTAAGGCTGCACCAGCAGCAAGTTCCTAAAAGGGGGGCAAGGATCGATTATTGTTAAAGGCCTGAGCATGTAACACTATCAGAGCTAGTGTGTGCCATCACTCCTTCGCACCCCCCCTTCCCCCCCCCTAACCCATGCTATAAAGCATCGCTTCCCATTCCGAAATCTCCGAAAGTCAGTCAGTACATTGAATTGCAAATTTCAACTTTAAGCATTTGCACCAACTTGTTTAGTTGCTGAACTTGAAACTGTGTTGTAGCATTTTGGGGTGCTTGCTGAGTGTCTGGGGCGTTTGTGTCTGTTGCCACATTTAGGGGGTACACCCCCGCATTCTTTAATAACTCGCCTTTCTTCTCCCCCTCCCCTCCTGTGGACGGCAGTGAAGCCGTACATTGACCGCACCAACCTGGACGTCATGATGATCAAGAAGGGCAAGCAGGTGCGCCTGGACGTCAACATCCGGGGAGAGCCGCCCCCGAAGGTCACCTGGAAGCTGCAGGACAAGCTGGTCGTGACCAAGGACAACGTCGAGGTCATCAACGTCGACTACAACACCAAGCTCAACATCAACGACGCCCAGCGCAAGGACTCCGGCCTCTACAAGATCTTCGCCGAGAACGAGCACGGCAAAGACGAGGCCCAGGTCGAGATCATCGTGCTCGGTGAGTGGTGGGGAAGGATGCGGCCACTGCGTTGGTCTCAAGGGATAGATCGAGATGGTTATCCACCGCGGTGTCTCAGTGGCTTAGGCGCTGTGCTGCGGAGCCCAAGGATGTGGGTTTGATTCCCAGTCACAGCGGCTGCTTTTCATGGAGGCGAAAAGCAAAAACGTCTGTGAATCGAGATTTCGGCATTAGTTAAAGATTCCTAGGTGATCGAAGTTAATCCGGAGCCCTCCACTACGGCGCACCTCATAGCCCAAGTGTAGCTTTGGCTGTTAAACTCATCGAGATAGTTCCTGGTGGGCATGTGAAATGTAGGTTATTCTTTGGGTGTATGTTATGCTGGAAGAAACTCGCCTGGCCAATGAAAACATTTTCTTGGATCCTGTCAAATACTGAGCTTTCTTCTTTGCATTCGCTCAGCTTTGTAGTTGCAGTTGATAGCGTTCGTCAGTCATTACTGCTTAGGGATCATTGATAAATTTCCCACAGGTATACATTTTCCTGGGGGCTCAGTGCAAGCACTTTTAATTTTCCCAAATTGTAGTGCACTTAAAATATCAGGTGCTCAGCGCTACTAGTGTAAGGACTGTACATTGATGTTCCCTCTGTTATTTGTGCACTGGTACTAGTGGGTGACTTTCTCTCCTTAATTACTATAGTGGTGTAGAACACGTAACAGCGTCTGACGGAACTTCTTCTCTTTGGTGACTTTAGTGGCATAGAACACATTACAGCTTCTGTAGGGCTAATTGTGCCTCGGCAATTAGATGTCACATAATTCTAAAACTGTCGGGAAAGCATCCCTTTAAGGGGGGAGGTGGGGATCGGAGCAAACTTTTTTATTTTTTGACATAGAGTAATGAAATTTGGTAGGCGCATTGGGAAACACTCCAAATGGTGAATTTTGAAATTTAAGAACGATACCTTTATTAGTTTTTGTGCTACAGAGGCGTACATGTTGCCCGCTCGTGGAAAGCCTAGCAAGGTATTGACATATGGTAGGAAGTTCAGAATACTTTTGAATTGTAGTCAAAAGAACACTACAGGGTATGACATTCTTCGAATTTTTTTTACACCCTTCATTTTTTTTGCAGAGAACATTATTTTCACCTGTACCCAGTAGTATACAGCTGACTTGGCCGTAAATGTCACTTAAAAAAATATCTAGGCCCTAAAATGAAAATCCGAGAATGTCATACCCTGCAGAACTCTTCAAGGATTGAAATAAAACTAACAGTGTCAAAATCCGTCCAGTGGTTGCCATGCTATCCTTTCCACGAGCAACGAAGAACTCGTAAAACGCACTTCTGAGAAAACGGCTCTTGAAGTTTACGAAGACTTCACGATTTTTCAAACTGTACCAGCAGCATAGTCCTTGCTGTCCTTGCTTGGGGACAACCTCAAAGACCTTTGCCCTTTGATTTGGTGAATCTGGGAGGCCTTCCTGGCCAATTGAAGGTTTTCATGTGCAGGCCTTCAGATGGCAGAAGCACCAGTTTTACACCTAGTGTAATACCAAAGTTCGCTATGGGCTACTAGGGTACCTAAACTTTACTTGATGTATGCCTAATGCATAGCTGTCTCCAAAATGAAGAGTAAGGCATGGTTTCGTTTTATATTAATGTTCCAGTAGACTTTCAGCAGATTTCTGGGTTTCATAACATTGCCAAAGCTACAGCTTAGTACATGAGGCTGTTCAGTGTCAAAAAGTTATATCTGGGCACCACAAGCATTACATGAGCTATTTGAAAGCAGAATATAGTTTTTTTACACAATTACAACATTGATTAATTTTAGCATACCATGCTCTTCACCTTCAGGAGAATCAATCATTGCAAAATAAACAGAATTGCAAACACTGCGAAAAAATAAAACCCAATAAAAATATCGAATTGTGAACGCTGCACCCTACGGCGTCTTTTTCTAATTATTTAACACTGAAAATATTATTTTGTAATCCCAGACTTCGTTGTACGAACTAGTTTAGAGCCACGGCAAAAGTTTCTCAAATAAGCTGGGTGACGGTTCATTGCACCCCCCCCCCTCCCCCCTACAATCCCCTACGCGCACGTTCCCCACGATCGTAATTTAGGTAACCTTGATATGGTTGGTCACTTCGCTTTTCCCATTAAATTTCACTTCGCGTACATCAATCATTATTACTCGCGTGCAATAGCAATCGATCCCGCTATCGGTCGCTGCCCGAACACGTCGCGCCAATGCAGCGCGCGCCGCAACTTCTGGCGAGTCGGTCATTCCATTCCCGAAGCTCGCGAGCACGCTGTGAAACACAGCAATACCTCAGCGTTTTATAACATCGCAATGCTCACAATGCGTCCAAAGTTCGCTTCACGAACCGCAATTGTAGGCGCACGCACCGCGCTTCCCACTCAAGGACAGACCACGGCGACGTCGCGGGCACGTTTTCGATGCGTCTTTCGAGCCGCGCACTTCCCTATCTGGCGCACGATCTCAAGTATTATCGCCGTGATAACAGTAATGTCACTGTTCAGTACCGGAACAGATAAAACGAGTGAAACTGCTACCGAGTCGACCGGGAAACCTTGAAAACATCGGGAGCGCAGTGCGCGTAAAATGCGCAGCAGCCCGGCGGCCATGTTTTTGCTGTCATGGCGGCGCCCAATCAGGAGAGCCGTGTCAAAAAATGCGGCCGGACAGCCAATCGCGTGTTACCATCTATCGGTTGCTTCGTTTCACTATCTTTCTCTTTCTGGCCGTTTGTGCGTTTGTGAGCGAGCGATGACAAAAGGGAGCAACCAGGAAAAGCCGAAAGTTAAAGAGATCGGCCGAACTAACGCGACCAAGATGGGCGGCGGCCCGGTAGCGTCGTTCCGGACGATACAGCGCTGCGAAAATTGCCGTGTTTTCGTCATTTTGAGGGAAATATTTGGCCACCCTCAGCCGATATAAATATTTTCTTTGCACTTCGGCGATCGTTTTGCGGCGGGGAAACTTGTGAACGCATAGAATATAAAACGTGGCAATCCGAAAATGTGACTTCTGAAAAAAAACGATTTTTTGGGTCAATTTTCGAAATCTGATCCCGCGTCCCCCGTTATATATATTTTTGCTAGTTGTTGCTCAGGTTTACTTTGGGTGCTCACATAGGTTCACTTGATGGCTTGCACGGCTAAATTTGTCAGTAATATGTGCTTTGCCAAAATATAAATAATTTTGAAGACCACATCCGTTTAGTGAATTTCAGCATGAGATGAAGTTATTATCAATTGGAAGCAGTTGATGGATTGGTTGGTTGACGATATTTATTTGACTGCCTTTTTTATCCCCTCTATGGGCATAGTTAATTAGGCTACACATCACAATGTCTTGCGGACAGCGATTGCACTGTGCGTCGTGCGACGCAGTAGTCCCAGTGGCGACTCTTCATGGCCCTCCCTTCTCTATCTCCCCCGTTAGCGGCCCCCTCGCGGCCGGGCGGCCCCCTGAAGGTGTCGGACGTGTTCGACAAGGGCTGCAAGCTGCAGTGGAAGAAGCCCGAGGACGACGGGGGCAAGCCGCTGCAGGCGTACGTGGTGGAGAAGATGGACACCCAGACGGGCAACTGGGTGCCCGTGGCCCGCGTGGAGCCCGACAAGACCGAGTGCCCCATCACGGGCCTCATGCCGGGCAAGCAGTACCAGTTCCGCGTCAAGGCCGTCAACGCCGAGGGCGAGTCCGAGCCCCTGGTCACCGACGGGGCCACGCTCGCCAAGAACCCCTACGGTGAGCCTTACTGGGGTGTCCCTCAAGAAACAGCTGATATCGTTGAGGCTGGGACACACCCCCGGCTCGGTTTACGGCATGGAAAGAATGGGAGCAGTAGTACTCTGGAAGGAAAATGAGTCCAGCACTTGATTCTTTGTCATGTTTTTCATTTCAAGGTGTCATCTCTTGTGCCTAACTAGTGAACTTTTGGGACAAGGGGGAGGTATCCTGTCCTGTGTGCTTTAATTTTTACTGCAGTATGTCATTTCCTCAGCGCTTACCAGTGCTGTCTTAATTAATCCTGTGCAGATAATATCCGTAAAATTTCCGTTTCCATGCAACTTTTTTTTATTGTGTAAGTTAAAAGTATGGCCATAACTATTCCGCCACTGGCCTGAGCAATTTTCTGTTGCCCACGCTAATCTGTTTCTGTCCCCGTCTCGATGCACAGACGAGCCGGGCAAGCCAGGCACCCCGGAGATTGTGGACTGGGACGAGAAGCACGTGGACCTCAAGTGGGACGCCCCCAAGGACGACGGGGGGGCGCCCATCACAGGCTACGTGGTGGAGAAGAAGGACCGGCTGGGCGGTCACTGGGAGCCCTGCCTGGAGACACACAGCTCCAAGCCCGAGGCCAAGGTTGAAGACCTGGTCAAGGGCCAGCAGTACCAGTTCCGTGTCCGTGCTGTCAACAAAGCCGGCCCTGGCGAGCACAGCGAGCCCACGGGAACTCACCTGTGCAAGGAACGCTTCCGTGAGTCCCTGTCTCCTCCCTTGAAAGCGTGGCACCGGGTCAGTGGGTCTCAGCTGCGGATCTTCCGGGACCCTTGTCGATGGGGGAGACGCTGACCAACAACGTGCCGTCAAAGCAGCCTCCTGGCGAGAGCAAAGTCCCTTGCACACTTTCCACCTGCACATTTAGCTTCATTACACGGTACGAGGATGCGGGTTCAATTCCCGGCCCCGGCGGCTGCTTTGTGATGGAGGTGAAAAGTGAAAACGCCCGTTAAGTGTTGGAGATTTCGGTGCACATTAAAGATCCCCAAGTGGTCAAAATTAATCCGGAGCCCTCCACTACGGCGCACCTCATCGCCCGAGTAGCATCGGCGCGTTAAACGCCACAATCAATCAATCATTACACAGTCATGGTGTCGTGTGGCAAAGCCAATAAAACAATGTGCGTTGTGCAGAGAAACTGAAAGAACGTATGGTCTTTGCAGAAAAAGTTGACTTTTTGCAGCTGCCTGTTATTGCATTATGTTTTCTTCGTCCATCATCATCTGCTGTTGACAAACTTCTGTCAGGAAAAACAGTTCCCATTATTATTGCCGTCTTTATCAGTGCAGGGAAGTCAATGGCACTACATGGTAGCCAGAAGCACAAAAGCAGTTTAAGATGCTAGCTAGCTTGAAGCCCATGAAAGATGCTCTGCAGCAAGCCCTTGGATGCTGTAACGAAAAATGGAAGCATGTCCTGTGTTTAATTAGACAGACGGTTCTTCTGGTGATGGCGAATCTACAAATAGATTAATGGGGTATAGCCAGGGCCACTCATTTCTCATCGGCTGTGTTCACCATGTTTCATACAGTGGCCCCGAAAATTGTACGAGAAAACCTGCAGAACATCACTGTTCGTGCCGGCCACATAGCCAAGGTTAACGTGGAGGTGATTGGTGAGCCTCCGCCCAAGACCACCTGGCTGTTTAACGGCAAGGAGCTGGAGAAGTCGGACCTGGTCAAGATTGAGGACGAGGACTACAAGACCTTCCTGTGCATCGGGAAGGTGAGCCGCAAGCACTCCGGCAAGTACACCATCAAGGCGGAGAACTCGTCGGGCAAGGACGAAGAGACCATCGACATTCTCGTGCTCGGTGAGCAGCATCCACAGTCGTGGCCGTTCTCTTTCGCATGCATTAAGGACCAATTCCTTTCCCTCAGAGTTTCGGTAAAGCATCGAGCTACGTTGCAAGAGATACCTTGCGTTGAATGAGCTATCTTCAGGTTTGAATGATAGCACCAAGCTTAGTCTTACAGCATACATTTGAGCATATTTTCAGTTAAGCTGCGTGCTTCACCTGATGTAGACTTTTAAGGTATCACTCAGCTAGAACTCTCCACGGACTTGGTAACTACAAAACTGTAGAGTACAGCCAGTTGTGAGAGACTGCCCTTTGGGCCACTCTTTGCCATTCCAGTTTTTGGGCTGTAGGCAATTACTGCATGTGTCGGTGTGTTTTTATTTATCGCTTCTTGCTGTACACTGGATTCTGAAGCAGACTTTGTGTTGCTGTTGTGGTCAGACATGCGAGCAGTTTAAATGCAAGTTGTGTGATTAGTTTTTACATAAAAAACCTTCACTGAGCTGCAAAAATTTTAGTGCTGGCAAAAGAGAAGCTGCTTGGACACCAGTACAAAGATGATGGGGCGGAAAAAGACAGACATGGAAGGACACAGTTCATGTTATTTTCGTTCTCGTGTGCAAACTGTGCTTGCCTTGGATTTTCAGCATAGCAATTTAGCAGGTCAGATAGTGCATGCATGCATTTGCTGTTTTGCCCTTGGCAGGCTGTTGGGACTTCCTATGTTGCGACCTTTATTGTCGTAACAATGTAATGTGTGCATCGCTAAAAGTTTGTTCATTTCTGTGCGGCACAACATTTCCACTGTCATTGTGATCAGTACCATGACCTGCTACCCACTGAAGCGTGGGAGTGGAAAAATGAGTGGAATCACTGTCTTGCTTCTTGCAAGAGATGATGGAAGAGGAAATCGTGCCTTTTTTAACAGCGGAGCTGTCGTAGGTCAAGCCTTGTCGTCCGTCTGCTGTAGGTCGTGCGTCACACATAGGTAGAAGCAGTTTCCTAGACTGATCGATAGAGGGCGCAGTGGTCATGCAGGGGCAGGTTTCTCTCTCTCCCACTAGGGAAAGGAGCCTTCCACCACTGGCTGTCATTTAGCTTCCAATTCCTTTGCGCGAACTGTAGAACTTGTGCGGTGACAGTGCTGCTGTTCTCTGGCAAGCACTTGAGCCGACGTTCGAGCCAACACATGAGAACCACAGCTCTAGCTGTTTCACCAGATTTCGCACTAGGTGGAAGTGGGTTTAGTCCCTTTTTCCTCCCTCCCTTCCAGACAAGCCGTCGAAGCCCGAGGGTCCCCTGGAGGTGTCGGACGTGGACGCCAAGGGCTGCACGCTGTCGTGGAACAAGCCCAAGGACGACGGGGGCACGCCCATTGAGGGCTACCAGCTGGAGAAGATGGACACCTCCACAGGCCGGTGGGTGCCCTGCGGCAAGGCGGACAAGGACGCCACCGAGATGAAGGTCACCGGCCTGGAGCCCGGCAAGAAGTACCAGTTCCGGGTCAAGGCCATCAACAACGAGGGCGAGTCTGAGCCCCTCGAGACCGAGCGGGCCACCCTCGCCAAGAACCCCTACGGTGAGCCTCTGGGCATCCTCTCCTCTGCCGCAAGAAAACGCCCCTTTTGTCCAGTCTTTCTCTCTTTGTTCCTCATTGCTTTTTTGTGCAGTGAGCAGGTGCAGGGAACGTTAACCCAGGTGGCAGCGATTTTTTTTTTATCCTTCTGATATGTTTTATTAGAAGGGCAATGTTAGGCAGTTGTAAGGGTACCAAGGGTAAGGCTACCACAGGTAAGGGTATAAGGTAAGGGTACCACAGGTACCAATGGCGCAGCCCATCCACGTGTGTGGAGAATGGTAACGAAGTGAAGTACACAGTAAACGTTCTGGCTGGTTCTTTTGCATAAATGAGCTGCTCTTGTCAGCATGCTCCTTATCTGTAAATGCACAATATAAGAAGGAGGGTGACTCGGCTGAAGTTATGAGGGGGTTAAGCTCTCCAACTTAAAATTTCAACATTGTTCTCTCTGCTACATTAGCCAGCCAATGAGTGTAGCTTCAATATGCACAGTTTGTATGGTCTGATATCTTGCGGCTAATGTCGTAGTGTTGTAATGCCATACAAACTTTGTGCGTCATGAGTCCAGTTATGTAAAAAATTTGTAACATACCTAACAGTGGAGACAGTTTCTTTTTAATTTTGTATGTAGTTGTCTTGGATAGGTGTCTATTGTCATCAGTGTTTATCATGAAATGTCATCCACCAATTTGCTCCCAACCTGTACTCATGCTTCTGATAGCACGTGACACCCATTAACGCGTATTAAAATCATTAAGAACGTTGCAACAGTAAGCCACCGTCAGATGCTGCATTTACAACATAACAGCACGAAAGGCATCTGTATCAAGCACAGCACAATGAGCAAGCACATGTTGCAACCTAACAACACACCACATCTAAAGCAACATAACACTTAGCGTCGCATTGGTGACATCGAATTGCGGCTCGGATAATTGCAACACTGTAATGTCTGACCGTTAAAAATCCAGCTACTTCACAGCTCTGACACGCTTCCTAAACATCCGCGCAGTAGTTTGGTAGTTCTATTCACAATGGAAGCAGCACCAGAGTCAATGGAGCTACAGACATCACAGGTATGCAACAACGCGACTCCAGTGTACAGCGGGAAGGTTCCGTCACTTGGTAGGTGGTAGGGGTGCGAAATCAGGCCAAACAACTGCAAAGCCTGCAGATGCCAGTCACAAGCCACATTGCTCCAGCTCTTCAATCGTCCACGCAAAACATGTGAATGGACAAAGGAAACATTGAGGCACACACATCAACAGAGGAAGAGACTTGAAGCATCGCAAGCATCGCGGACAAACAACTCGGCAAGCAAAGGCCGATGCCATATGTACGTCATGCCACACATGGGAACACGAAATTTTCTGCAACACCTGTACCAGCACACAGCACTTGCAACAAAGTGTTTGCCTCAAGAACACCTCATTGAGATGCCTAGGTCTTTGGTGACAGATCCAAGGAAGGGGAATCGCTCCCCCCAAACACTTCCAAAACTCCCCACCCCAACCTTACCCCACCCAAGAGAGGTCGTCTTTCTAAAAGTGAGGAGCACAGATAAACGGTGCAGGAATTCCAGGTCAATGACTGCGTGGCTTTGAAGTTGAGGCGGCAGTTTGTGAGGGAGACGAGGGTAACTGACGCGGTGTGTGGTGTGGCACGGCAGATGAACCGGGGGCACCGGGCATGCCGGCCGTCAAGGACTACGACAAGGACTTTGTGGTGCTCCAGTGGGAGCCCCCGCTGAAGGACGGCGGTGCGCCCATCACGAGCTACATCATCGAGAAGAAGGACAAGTACAGCCCCAACTGGGTGCCCGCCGCCGAGGTGGGGGGCAACACCCTCGAGGGCCGGGTGGACAAGCTCCAGGAAGGGGACAAGTACGAGTTCCGCGTGCGCGCCGTCAACAAGGCGGGCCCCGGTGAGCCCAGCGAGGCCACCGCCCCCATCCTCATAAAGCACAAGAACTGTGAGTATGGCTGCTCCCTCCCTTCCTTCTCCTTACCTTGCCTGTGGCTCGTTGGGGCGGGAAGACTGCCACCTTGCCAGTGCATTCGCGAATGACCCAATTCATGATGCATAAGCGGGAACTTGGTCTGCTTTCTAAAAAACTGGTGCAAATAGCCAGAACGTTCTACTTGCTAGATTAAAGCACAAGCACTGATTCAATCACTGGTACTGTCTATAGGTTGTGGTTTGGGGTGCTTCGCTGCTGGAAGTTAGCTGCTTCATTTTGATGCTGTCATTAGCTGGGAACAGAAATGGGGTTAGTTACCGTATTTTCTCTGCTCGCGTATCTTTGCACAGCTTGTTGACGCACATTTATCGTCGTAGTAGCTGAAATGACACTTGTAATACGCACAAAACATAATAATCGTGGCAGGATGGCCAAAAACCAACCAATGACGGCCGGTTTTAGGTACGGACTGGCAACTGGCTCGCTGTTTCTAAAAACCGGTCAAGCCAGTTAAAAAATCGGGCAGGTGGCATACCTAGTTAGTACATGTCGATGTCTTTTCCAGCATAGCTGAGTCAGTGAGCTTCTTTCCCAATGATTCATTTATGTCTTGTAGCTAGTGTAGAAAATGACTATGGAGGCATGCAGGGAGAGATTCATGAGCAGCTGTATGAGGAAGTGCAGCAAAAGATTTTGTACATACTCGGCTTGTAATTTGTGCAGTTTCATTTCAAAAAGATCCACTTAACAAAGACATTGCCATTTACTGCAAGTAAACTCAATGACTTTTTCCCATCTCTTTGCACCGTAACTTACATTTCAGGATCAGCTTAAAAGCAAGAGGTAAACAGGCAGCTGTGGCAGCACTGACTTTTATCACCATAACGTAATTCCCGACTCCCCCTGCAGTGAAGCCACACATTGACCGCACCAACCTGCGCAACCTGACCATCAAGGTTGGCCAGCCGGTCAGCTTTGACGTGAACGTCATTGGCGAACCCCCGCCGACCGTCACGTGGGAGCACGTGGGCAAGGGCGAGGTCAAGTCGGACGAGGTGTACCAGGTCGACAACGTTGACTACAACACCAAGTTCAACATCCTGCGGGCCACTCGCAAGGAGACCGGCGTCTACAAGATCAAGGCCACCAACCAGTCGGGAACAGACGAGGCCGAAGTGGAGATCAATGTCCTGGGTGGGTGCCAAGCCTCCCTTGCTAGTGGTGAAGCATTTGTCCTGTTCTGACTTGAATAACTTCCACTCTAATGTACTTGGTAGCCACAAATGGCAGCTACTGTGAAAGAATATATTCAGGAAACCAAATGGCCCATTGCGGCAGGCACGGACAAGGGACCAGATTACCGTATTTATTCGCGTAATGAACCCACTCGCATAATGAACCCTCCCCCCACTTTTCTTCTTGAGAATTTACTTTTTTGCCACATTAAATAAAAAATTCAGCGGAAATATGTTTTCATCTCAGCATGGTCGCTGATGCCGTAGACGATGGCAGTAACTTGAAGTCACGCTACAGTACAGGCAGAAATGCTAAAAACGCATTCGAACAAAAAGAAATCTCAACAGTAGTCGGAGAATTCCATGGCTCACAATTTAAAAATTGCGCGCTTGCGGAGCGCCACCTGCTAAACGCAATGCAAAACCTTGTGGCATAGAAACATTGCGGCGTGCAAACAAAGCACTAAACGTACTCCGCACTTTTCTGCTCTTGCGGTTCCGCAACGTCACCATTACGCTCCAAGGTTTTGTTGTTCAGCTGTGTTGCGACCTTTTTTTTTTTGTGCTCCTGGTGCGCACCGTACGATGGGCCAGTACATGAGCTACACAGCCTGGAGCATGCGTGGAAGCACATGGAAACTGCGCGGCTGGACGGCACTCCAGTGTTGACCCAGTGCGTGTACGCTATGGGTGAAAATGAGAGGTTTTTGGATAGTGAACAGGGATCGCCGTGTGTTTCGTGGGCTCAAGGAAGGGAAGTTTCCCAGTGTCGGAAAAGATATTTTGGAGTGCCTTGACCGCACAGAAGACAGTGCGCTGTCAGCCGACAACAAATGTGAAGCCGCAAGCGACTTCAGTGAGGAAGACAGCTCCATGACCAGCATGTTGAGAATAAAAAAGAAATTTGATTACATAAACACCTACGTGTTTTTCCGTAAATGGTAAGGCTCTAACAGCGCTTCTCTTAGCAAATTTATTGTACGAAATTCCAACTTTTAAAAATCTCTCGCAATTTTTTACCGCATAATGAACCCTCTTCCCAAATTCATCCCGAATTTTCTAGAAAAAAAAGTGGGTTCATTGCGCGAGTAAACACGGTAGCATGTCACAGTTAAAATTAACACAGGCTGCAAAGCTTCGTAGCTGCGAAGGCGTAAGGGAGATTAGTGGCACCTGAAGGACGACGCAACGATAGCGGTCGCATTTCTTTTCGGGGCTGCGCAGTCAAATGCCGATTGAGGCGGCCAAGCAGTTTCTACTCCCCACAACAGATGCCGCTAGCCCTGGGCCAAGCACTTGTGATGTTATCTGGCCGCCCCAGGAAGCAATATGTCCTCTCCTGCCTGGTTCTTACTCCGTAGTGGCAGCAGTCGAGTCGATTCATCAGTCAGCAACGTGTGCTCAAGTAAACACACTCTCCGCCTATTCGTTGCAGGCAAACCGGGCAAGCCCAATGGCCCCTTGGAGGTGTCCAACGTGCACAAGGACGGCTGCTCGCTGAGCTGGAAGAAGCCGGATGACGACGGTGGCTGCCCGATCGAGTGCTACGAGGTGGAGAAGATGGACGAGGAGACCGGCCGCTGGGTGCCGGCCGGAAAGTCGACCGAGCCCAAGCTGGAAGTGAAGAACCTCGTGCCGGGCAAGAAGTACAAGTTCCGGGTGCGTGCTGTCAACAAGGAAGGCGACTCCGATGAGCTCGAGACGGAGACCAGCACGCTTGCCAAGAACCCCTTCGGTGAGTGGGCGGGCTTCCCGTTGGAGCGCTGGTCACGAAGGTGTTGCGCGTTGCTGAGACAGTGGTTGCTGGAGCAAGTCATGATCTTTACAGCGACTCAATTTTCAGCTACTTGTAATGGTCATTCATGGGAGCTAGGTTTGCTCTATATCGTAGTTTTAGCTATCAGCTATGAGTTGTTATCAATTTGCCTAATGTGCACATTGCTCCCTATGACTTGAGCTTCCTCATGCCACGGCCTTTCTGTAAGGCAGCTCCAGGTGTGACAAATTTGTGAGTAGTTTCAATCTATATCAGGTTATGTTAGACCGTAGGCACTGCAGGGTAGGGAAGAGATGCTTTCCCCACTGAGTTTTTCATAAACTCAAGCTCTTTCTGTCGCTAATGGACTGGATTGGATCACCTAATTTGAATCCAAGCATTCCAAACAAAACATACAGCAGCATTCAACAGGTCTGCATTCTGAGATTGGGAAATTACCTACTCTAATTTTTAATTCTTACTCACTGAAGCCTCATAGCATGCATAAGTTGAGCTCTGCTAAGTGTATTTTTGTTGGGGTATATTTCGCACATGCCGAATACAGTCTACGCCCGTTACAACGGACCCTCTGAATCCGGAAAAAAACGTCCGCTGTAGCTGAAGTATGCAGTATCCGACAGGGGGGGGGGGGGGTTATGAGTTCTAAAGTGGGTACTTTGGTCGACATTGCATATGCATAGTACATACACTTTGGTCTTTCTAAACGCCTGCAACACCTCTGCACAGTGTTCGTGCGAGGGCAAAGAATCACGTAAACACCTAAACACCGTTTCCAATGCTTAGCCCCGGCACTTGGAGAAGGCCTAGCGCATGCGGTCAAGAGTGTAAAGACGCATGATAAGCTGAGCAAATAAAGCAAAAATATAACATGGCGCAATTATTAACCAGCTCTAAAACATCAGCCGTTGTCATCGACATTAGCTAGGCTCTTTAAAATCCCCTCACGACGAGGCAGGTTTTCCCGAAACCGTTCGTCAAACAAATCGGATTGCTGCCTGACGTTCCCTCAAGGCAGCTTCCACATTTTTAGCGATTTTAGTCTGGTCATTGAAACAGCTGTAATGAAATAATCTGATGACGGTCAGCTGTAAAATCGAAAGTTAGACCAGTTGGACTGCGCACGGTTACTGGCAGACTGCACACAATAGATGGGGAACAACCCCCCTACTTGAGGCATTTCTTACCTTTTTCACCAAACGGAATGGGAACGATACATGCGTGGGAATAATAAAAGCCGAACTTCACTTAACCCGAGTTCTTTATTACATAAAAAAACTGACGAGGGCAGACTTTTTTCCAAGTGCACCACTTCGAGTATTCGATAGCCCTGTTTTCAATCTCACCGGAGTCGCGTTTATCGGTAGCGGCCTTGTTCTTGACGGTAGAGCGGACTGTCTGCTTAGACAGGCCTGTACTTCTGGCGATGTCGGCCTGTTTTTCCCCATGTTCAACAGCGTTAATTACGCTTAATTTATCCAACAGTGAAATCAGCTACCCTGCCGCTCATGCCGCTAGTCACACAAAAAAAAGCTACTGGCACTGGCTTGGCTTGGCTGCGCCAATGACCCGGCTGCCAGCAATGTTGCCACACATAACAGTTTTCTTGCAAAAATAAACAAAGAAAAAGCACATCGGGTGCTGGCATCGCAGAAGTCCACTATAAACTTTCAGTCGAAACAATTTTCACCTAAAATTTAGTCTGTTGTAGCCAATAGTCTGCTCTAGCCGGGTCCGTTGTGAGCGGAGCGGACTCCATTTAAAATGCATGGGGACCAGACAAACCAACAGAAGTGGTCTGTTGTAACCGAAAGTCCGTTGTTGCCGGATCCGCCGTAACGAGCGTAGACTGTAGTGGTTTAGCTGCATCATTTTCTTTTTCACGTTTTAGGGAAGTGCAATTTGCATTCAGCAGGAAATGAAATGCCAACAAAAAAGTGCAGGCCCGAAGATTATAGTTTAAAGCAGTTTGTTCAATGTCAATTTACTTTACAATAATGAGGGGTGCCCAAGCAACCACCAGATGTCCAGAGTTAATGGACATACCGTGTATGTTTGTAGGACGTCCGCACTTAGCACTTCTGTACGTCCATTCAGACGTCCGAAAGTGGATTTATTTTAAATGTTCAGTAGAAACGTACAGTATCACAAATGTTGTATTAACGAGAAGCGTGTGCTTCTACAACAAAATACACAGCACCAATGCACTACCGGGCAGACAAATATACGTGAACACAGTAAAGTTGCTTCACAGGTTTTGTTAGCGTAAATACCTTACCCCACAGATATCGTTGCAGATGGTGAGGGGCTTCAAAAAAGTTAAAAAATTAGGCTTACTATCAATAATAATCAGGTGAAATTGCAATATATAAGTCTTGGTGCTGATGTACTAAATATTTCTAATTGAAAAGTAGAATAGCTTTTCTGTCCTTTTTCTTTGATACTCAGTATTTGCCTTTATTTGATGCTTTGTGGTAACTTCGTACGTCCACGGGTGGATGTCCTAAGGACATACGGAAATTTATATCCTTTGTACATCTGTTGCTGGAGGTCCACAGTGCATCCGAAAATGTACATCCATACATGAACATACAGTGGCCATCCAAATTTGACATTGGACGTTCGGCTGTTTTTCGGACGTCCGTGGTTGCTTGGGTGGTTGTCACACTTTGTAAATGTATTCTAACAGTCCTAATTGTGTACTCTACAGGGATGGGAACCGCAAAAGTGCTCTATTAAGGTTCATGTCTTCCACTCCACACGCTTTCATTGCTGAGTGCGCATTGCCGAGTTTTCCCGAGTGAGCCGGGTCATGAGCCCAGGGCTTCCCCCCACGCCGTCGTTGCAGACGAGCCTGGCAAACCAGGCCGTCCCGAGCCCACGGACTGGGACAGCGACCATGTGGACCTGAAGTGGTCGCCCCCGGAGAGCGACGGCGGCACCCCGATCACGGCGTACGCGGTGGAGAAGCGCAAGAAGGGCAGCCACAAGTGGCAGAAGGCCAAGGAGGTGCCCGGCACCGCCACGGAGGCCACCGTGGGAGACCTGGAGGAGGGCGAGGAGTACGAGTTCCGCGTCATCGCCATCAACAAGGAGGGCCCCAGCGAGCCCAGCGACGCCTCCCGCTCGGTGGTGGCCAAGCCCAGGAAGCGTGAGTGCTGATTAAACACTCCCGCTCGACTTGTAACGTGCGGGGGATTGTTGCGGGCTCTGTGCCTGATTCCACTAGTGGGGATTGGGATGACAAGATGTCGTGGAAGCAAACTGAATTAATTACGGTAATAGGTGTAAAGCTGAAGCTCTGTCACCTCTGTTCCAGCTTTCGGAGGTTTTTGGGAGTTTATATTACTGCTGACAATACCGGGACGTGTGCTTACAATAGATGCAATTGAGGAAAACAGTTCAACTGGCAAGAAATTGTACGCCTGCTGCAGGGAAGGTCTTCAAGGCTTAACTAAGCAAAGGTTGCGCAGACATTTTAATGTCCGTACAAAAGCTTTCTGTAAAACATTCTGTAACTCTTCTTTGCTTGTCAGAAACGTGTGGTGTGGATGCGTGAAGGGGGGCAGCTTGTCACTGCAACGGGGGGTGTCCTCGTGTCGGTACGCAGTGGCGCCCAAGATCGACCGCACCAACCTGAAGGACACGACCATCAAGAGCGGCCAGGCGCTGAAGCTGGACGTGGACGTGAAGGGCGAGCCGTGCCCGACCATCGAGTGGTCCTTCAACGGCCAGCCCCTGCGGGGCACGGACAAGATCAAGCTGGACATCGAGGACTACCACACCCTGTTCATCCTGACGGGCGCCAAGCGCGCCCACACGGGAACCTACACCATCACGGCCAAGAACATGCACGGCATGGACGAGGCCTCCATTCAGCTCAAAGTGCTCAGTGAGTACATGGCCCGCTTGTTGGAATCCTCTTCACATACTACATCTAGTTGGGCCCCAGACATAGTATGGGGCCCAACTATACGTAGAATGGGAAGAGGGTAGCATTTTTTGTTGTTGAGCCCCAGATGTAGTATGGGGCCCAACAAGCACCCAGCACTGCTTGTGGATGTTCTCTGCTCATGTGCCTTGTGTGTGGCCTGGAGATTGGGTAAGGTTGCTTTGTGCCATCCAGGCATGAGCACTCATGACAGCATGGGAGGTTGCGGCCAACAGGCTTTTATTTTTTTTATTTGGCTTTAAACCTAAGTGGCACTGGTGGCTATATAGAACAGAAATAAAAAGGGAAAACTAGCAGCTTTTGTTCTTGAGGATAGTGGTATGATGTAGCTAGGCTAATTCTTGAAAAATATTGTTTGCATCATAAACTCCTGGGTTTCAAAAGATGTTCTTCCCAGGTAAGATATGTGAGCTACTTGAAGAGTTCTGTCGTCGATTAGAGACACACTGCTTGTCAGAAGTGTCCAAGTGCCGCTTGATTGCTGCGCAGGCAAGCCGTCCAAGCCCAAGGGTCCCCTGGAGGTGTCAGACGTGACGGCCGAGGGCTGTAAGCTCAAATGGGACAAGCCTGAGGACGACGGGGGTGAGCCCGTGCAGCAGTATGTGGTGGAGAAGATGGACACGGACACGGGCCGCTGGGTGCCCGTCATGACCACCAAGGAGCCCGAGGCCGAGGTCAAGGGGCTCATCCCGGGCAAGGAGTACAAGTTCCGCGTGCGTGCCGTCAACCCTGAGGGAGAGTCCGAGCCCCTCGAGACGGACCGGCCCATCCTGGCCAAGAACCCCTACGGTGAGTGGTGCGGGTGCAGGCGGGAGGGCCGGGGGCAGCCCAGAGAACGGGGAACACGCCTACATCGTGGGCATGGAGATTATCATCGCTCTGTGCAAAAAACGGCCATCACTCCATCTGTGAGCCGTGCACCAGAGAAGATAGCTGGTGGGGAAGATATAAATCTAGGATCTCCCGAATCCTTAGAAGTGAGCCGTTTGTGCAGTGAAGTGAATAATGTTGATTCAGTGTCGGAAGGTTGCAATAAGAAACATGCGAAGCGCTTTGTTGATTGTGTCGCCAATGTTGTCTACGAGTTCCCGTTATCGTGTGGGCGCTTGTACGTCGGCCAGACTGGACGTTGCCTCAACGACCGCCTTAGGGAGCACGCATGTAACGCGAGGTCATCTACCGGGAGCACGCTAGCTGCGCACTGCGCGTCGTGTGGCTGCACGGCACTTCTCGAAAGCTGTGAAGTCATTGGACGCTATCGTGATCGGCGGGCACGGGAAATCTTCGAAGCACACGTGATCCGCAACAGGGGCACTGCCTGTATCAGCAAGCCATCTGTGTCGTTACTCCACATAGAGGTCCCTTACTTGCCCAGTTAGCTGTGTAATTCTGCAACACCACTACGTGTTGCTATAGCTTGATTGCCGGTGCTTGTCACTATCTAATTTAATTTTTATTTATTTCCGTGTTCGTTTGCCGTGTGTAGATATCCTACTGCAATAAAGTGCTCTCAGCCATTAGAAAATGTCGTGTTCCTTACTGTGTCGGAGCGTTCATGCTGTTATCCACATTCATGCAGCTTTGGTCATCATCGTATGAAAAATTCAAAATCATACTCGCCCCACAGCTAGCACCCATGCAGTGAGTATGAGTGAAACAAAAAAAGAAACCCCTTGATGAAAACCAGGCAAGCTTTGTAGGGGTCATTGTATCGTTTCAAAAAGATTGCATGCATGTAATGCTACATTTGCGGCAGGGATTTGTGCATTCTGCTTTTGTAATAGAGGGCCCTTGTGGGCTCGCATGCTACTGCTTTTTGAAAGCCAGAATAGCAGTTATTCTGAAGCAAGCTCAAAGCGCTGTCGCCTTTACGGCAGCCGTGTGTCTGCCGTAGAGTGGTGCACTCACCTGTGTGCTGGGGTGCAGACGAACCGGGCAAGCCCGGCAAGCCGACGGCCAAGGACTGGGACAAGCACCACGTGGACCTGAGCTGGCAGCCTCCGTCTTCCGACGGAGGGGCCCCCGTGACCAGCTACATAGTGGAGAAGAAGGACAAGTTCAGCACCAAGTGGCAGAAGGCCGCCGAGATCATCGGGGACAACTGCGAGGCGCGGGTGCCCGACCTCATCGAGGGCATGGAGTACCAGTTCCGGGTGCGCGCCGTCAACAAGGCCGGCCCCGGCGCCCCCAGCGACGCCAGCGACGTGGTCATCGCCAAACCGCGCTTCCGTGAGTGGCCCCTCTTGTGTTCTCAGGCTGGCTAGGTGTGTGGTCACTGGGATGACACTAAAAGATCAACTAAATGCTTATGCAGTAGTGAACACGTGTGCGCAACACAGGTTGACAGAACAAGTTTATGGGAGTAAGGGCAGTCGAGCGTTGTACAATGCAGGGGTGGAACCAGAGTGACCTTTTGGAGTTGGGGGAGGGGTGGTCTGAGTTCGCACATATATCTGTTTCTGCGTGGCAAGGATGGGTCACAGACTCACTCCATCATTTTGTTTCCGCCCCTGGAACAACATGGTGACTACTACGCCACACTTGAGCACTTCATTTGCACGCAGCCATCTTTACATTGCGGAAGTGTAGAAAAGGCTGTTTTGTAGAAAACCATGATGCCTTCAAGGGCTGTAACAGCAAGAAGGCGTGTATGCGTGGGGCACATCTGCAATGCACATTCCAAAGTGTGCATTGCTGAAAGAAAGTGACCGTATTACAAAAAGGGTAAATATTTCAAACTTGTCCATAAAATTTCTTTAGGCCTGTCACCTGCAAGGGTAAATTAGTGCTTACTTGGTGCTGGCATGCTTGGAGAAGCTGTTTCGCGAGCAACACAAGCTCGTGTAGCTGTTTTCTGTCTTTATTTGTGCTACACCTAACTGCTCGCATCATCTTCCCATCCCTGCAGTGGCTCCCAAGATTGACCGCTCCACCCTGAAGGACATCACCATCCACGCCGGCCAGGGCGTCAAGTACGACGTCAAGGTGATCGGCGAGCCTCCTCCAAAGACGTCTTGGTTCCACGAAAAGGACGAGCTCAAGGATGGTGGCCCGTACACCATCGACAAGGAGCCCTACCGCACCAAGCTCACCCTCCACAGCGCCGAGCGCAAGGGCACCGGCGAGTACCGCATTGTGGCCGAGAACAGCTCCGGAAAGGACGAGGCCACCGTCAAGGTCACTGTCCTCGGTGAGACGGATTTCTTTGTTTCTAAGCTGGAACCTGGAGATCCCTTACTAACAGGTGGCATGAAGTACAAAAAAGAGTGCAAGCTCTGGTGGCCCTGTGATAACCAGCCAAAACGTCGTAAAACGCAAAAGGTTCAGAATTTTGAGGGATGCCTTGTGGTCATCCTATCTGACAGCCATTTTATCAAGCCCTGGCTGACCGTCCCTTGTCAGTATGTCCTGCCCTGTGGACACGTTTCTTCTGCAAACATCAGCTGGGCCGTGCACAGACTTTTCTGTGATTATCCATGCTGTACATTATGACCGCGTGCATAATCCTGGCATTGCTTGCTTTAGGAGTGTAAGCTACAAAGTGAAAGCACGGGTTCATTTGGGAGGTGGCGTTCAGTTGGATACTCAGCAATGTTCAGTAAATGCCTTCACGTTCGGAAGACCTAAGAAGTGCTTAGGTGGCAGGTGTGGCTTAATCATTTTTAACACCCTCAACATCAAATAGCTGGCAAGAGGGCACACTGGTCTTAGAAGCTTTTTTTTTGCTTTCCAACCAGCTTTGATAAAACTCCATGGACTTGTTCAGGTTTTTTTTAGCTGATTTCAAATATATACAATTAGTTTTTGATGTGAGGTAATTGGTTTTCGAGTTCATTAAAAATCTTCCCTGGTTTTTCTTGAGAACAATATGGAAAAAATCTATTCAACAAAAAATTACCAGCAAGGCATGAATAGATACCAGAAGTTGTGGAGAATGAAATAATGAAGCAGTTTTTTTGTTTTGTTTTGCAATCACATACAAGTTTATATCGATTCTATCTTTTAGGTTGGAAGTACTTCTGCTAAACAATTAGAAATAACGCTAATTAAACAACTACTGAAACACAAAATGAAAAATCTGTTTCAGCTTCACAGTGCAAAAGAAATGATCTTTCATGCTGGGATGTACCTCTCGAGAATTT
This sequence comes from Haemaphysalis longicornis, assembly GCA_013339765.2. Taxonomy (NCBI): domain Eukaryota; kingdom Metazoa; phylum Arthropoda; class Arachnida; order Ixodida; family Ixodidae; genus Haemaphysalis; species Haemaphysalis longicornis. Next base: position 713,443 of record JABSTR010001164.1, read on the forward strand.
ACTGCCACTTCAGTACCACTTGTGGTGAAGATGTGGGGAATTATGAACTTTTTAAAATGTTTTTGTTACGAAATTTTGTTGCGAAAAGTACGACATTTTCGGAGGAAAATCTGTGCAAATCAAGAGAAAAGTGGTACCTAAAAGAATGCTTTTTGGGGCAAATTTCGGGTTCCAAACAATGTGCCCCCTTTAAAACGTAGCCAATTAAATGGCCTTCGTTGCAACTCGACGTACCCTCGCACATTTATTTTGCCTCCATTGTAACCTGGCTTGTATAAGTGAGGCTCACCTTGGTTCTTAACAAGGGTTGTGCCTTCTCCCCCCTTCCGTACCCCTTTTGCAGACAAGCCCACGCCGCCAAAGGGTCCCCTGGAAGTGACAGACGTGCACGCCGAAGGCTGCAAGCTCAAGTGGCAGCCACCCGAGGACGACGGGGGCCAGCCCCTGGACGGCTACGTGGTGGAGAAGATGGACACGGAGACTGGCCGCTGGGTGCCCATCGGCCATCCGACCAAGCCCGAGATGGAGGTGGGCAACCTGGAGCCCGGCAAGGAGTACAAGTTCCGCGTCCGGGCCGTCAACCCCGACGGGGAGTCTGAGCCCCTCGAGACTGAGAAGGCCACCCTGGCTAAGAACCCCTACGGTGAGAACGGTTGGGAGGCTTCTTATTGCACCATTGCGCGGCCACTCGAGGCTAGGATTGCGCTGCAGCAGACTCGCAGGCTTGCCTCACTTGTAAGAAAATGGGGGGAATGTCTTTTTACAGCTCAGGTTTAATGTGACGTCAGTAACACGATGGAGGGATGAAATGCAGAACTTCAGGGGTAAACGGTGGACTCGAGTAGCTCAGGACAGGAGTGGCTGGAGGTCAACGGGAGAGGCCTCCGTCCTGCAATGGACCTGAGCAGGCTGATGATGATGAAAAATTTACGGATTGCTTTTTGATCATCAAGCACATGTTATGTGTGAACACAAATTATGGCCTAATATTTCATTATTATCACCATCATTTACTTACCCTTAAATGCCCTATGGTGAACATGAGAGTGGAGTTACCATGGCGTTTGTTTCTAGGATACTTTGAAAGGGAGGTACTGTGGCACCGTAAATACATCTCAGACTGGAGGTTTTGCCCAGAGTTTTGGCAAAAAGTGCATTCTGAATTGTAGCGGAAAGTATATACCTGTACAGAGTTACCCGAGGGCCTGTTTTCCTATTTTTTCAGGTCTTAATTTAACCGTTTCTGGCTGCAAAACCTGATGGATGACTACTTTATTTGACTTAGAGCAAGACACTAATGTAACAAACAAAAAGTTCACTTAAAAATAGGTCTCAAGGCCAGTGGGAAAAAAACTTTGTGATACTCTCTCTTTTTTTTTTCGTACTTGGCAAAGTCAGGTTCTTCCATTTATCCTGAGCTTTTTTAAACTACTGCATAAGTTATCAGTTAGGGTACCTTGATTGGAACTAAAGCAACAAATGGGGAAGTAAAGGCATCCTGCGTTCCCCTATGTAATAACTCTGTCCTTGGTGAGACCCTTTTTTTTTTTTTTTATGCTGAAACCTTGAGGTTACTTAGTAAAAGGCGGCAACTGTACAAGAAAGAGTGTCCGTATTTACTCAGTTGTAATGTGACTGCGATTGTGACGCGAGGGGGGCCTTTTCACTGCATCCAGAATAAAATGTATTTCGGTATTTGATTGTAATGCGAGGGTCGACTTCAGGTAGCCAAAATTAGGAAAAGAACTTGCGTTACAATCGAGTAAATACAGTAAGCTGTGGTGGCCCTGTGTCAACAAAGCAAAACGTCATGTAAGCAAAATACAGTAAAACCTCGTTACAAGAGACGCTGTTACAAGAGACACTTGGTTATAAGAGACATTTGAATGAAGATGGTTTGGTTGATTTTCCTACGTTCGCCATGTTAGCAACGTTGTGTACAAGAGACCTTGGTTACCAGAGGCATGTTTTTTAGGCCCCTTGAGTGTCTCTTGTAACGAGGTTTTACCATTTAGAATCCTAAATGCTAGATGTTAGAATCTTAGATGTTAGATGCTTGACTCACCCAATACAGTTAAACCTCGTTATAACGAAATTGAAGGGGCGCCGCGATTTGCTCGTTATAGCCAATATTTCGTTATAGCTGTAGCCGACATTTACTGCAAATATTATGCATTGTAGTTACCTAAAACAAAAACCGGGCGAAATAGCATCTTGCTGCACGGCGGTAGTCAGTAAAATAAACACATACCGGAGGTTAAAAGGAAAGTCACGAACCTACTTTATTGCAGTTCAAAACTCGTATTTCAAACAGACTTGGCTACGAAGAAGTCCGTAATTGGACGTTGATGCACCTTCCTGATGCGAGCGATGGCTCCCTCAGCTGCGGCCACTATGTTCACGCCATATTCGCCGCCCTCGTGCGCGCTGAAGTAGCGGCGCAGCACGTCCACCGCATCTATAGTGCCTCCGACGCCGTCCTTAGCGCTTCTTTTCAAGCCACGTGCAACAGTGCTGACGATGGACTCTCGGTTGCTCACGATGGTGGACAGCGTACTCGTCCACACGTCAAAGTCTCTTGCCACCTTACCACGGAGTCTCTTGCCACCTTACCTTCCTTCGCGCCCGATGCGACGGCCGTCTTCTGTTCAAGCGTGATAGTCTTTCGCTTACGCTTCCATCCTGTCGCACTCGCGTTGTTGGAATCACGCGGGCAGACGATAAAAGATAAGGCTGAAGACTGCCAAAACCCACGCACACACAACAACGCAGCGACGTCGGCGATACGAACAGAGGAGGAGGGGGGAGGGGGGGGGAGGAAGGCGACGCAACGACGCAACTGCGCGCGCCGTGTGCATTGGGGTTCTTCTCGGACTCACCGCGGATATCCGCGGATTCCCCGAAGCCATAGGGATACGTGAGAAAATCGAACGTCGGACTGCTTCTCGGGGAGCCCGCGGTGAGTCCGAGACTGTAAATCGAAGGGCCCCATTGTCGGCATGCCGTGCGCAGCGAGAGGAGGTTGGGGGCTTCGCGGGCGCAGCGTCCGTATGGTGCGCCATCCAGCTTAGCGCACGTGGCGGGAGTTTTGAACTGCTAATACAGTTGCCGCTTCGCGCACTGTCTCAAATCCGCGTTGCGCATTGTTGTAAAATTAGCTCAAAATTTGATTTCTCAACGAAATTTGTTCGTTATACATATCCCGTAACGGGGAAATTGTACCCCGTTAAAGCGAGGTTTTAAATACATTGGTTTCTATGGGCACTTTCAAGGGGAATTACGATTTGCTCGTTATATCCATTATTTCGTTATATCCCGTCTCGTTATAATGAGGTTTAACTGTAATACTTTCTTGCACGCGTTGCAGACGCCCCCGGCAAGCCCACGGGTGCCGAGGTGACAGACTGGGACAAGGACCACATGGACCTGAAGTGGCAGCCGCCCATCAGGGACGGTGGGGCCCCCATCGAGAAGTACATTGTGGAGAAGAAGGAGAAAGACAGCCCCGTGTGGACCAAGGCCGCCGTGGTGGACGGCAAGTCATGCGAGGCCCGCGTCCCGGACCTCATCCCCGGGGAGACGTACGAGTTCCGGGTGCGAGCCGTCAACGCGGCAGGCCCTGGAGAGCCGTCGGAGGCCACCAAGCCCATGGTGGCCAAGCCCAAGAAGCGTGCGTACCGTATTTCTCCCTTCCATACAGCACACGCCTACACCAATCCTGATTTTTCATCGTACGAAATGCCTGGATTTGAGCGAAAATCTTGTGCGCTTGCCTAAATGCATGACGGGGCATTGTCATTGTCACAACCATGACCTGTGCCCACATAACGCTCCTCATAAGAGGCACGGCCACTCCTTGTGGAAAAAGTAGGGGACAGTCAGTTTGACGCCCCTTGGGGGATAGTGTCATACATTGATTGATTGATTGTGGGGTTTAATGCGCCAATGCTACACAGGTGATGGGGCTTGCCATAGTGGAGGGCTCTGGGTTAATTTTGACCACCTGGGGATCTTTATCGTGTGCCGAAATCTTGTACGCACAGGCGTTTGTGCTTTTTGCCTCCATTAGAAAAGCGTCTGCCACAGCCGGGAATCGAACTCGCGTCCTTGGGCTCAGCAGTATCATACAGCAGTAGAGTGAGGAGTGGAATCATTGTCTCTGTCGTCCAGAGGGACAGACGCATCTGCTACTCAAATTAGTGTATCGTAAGGAAGGGGGGGTTGTGTGTGTCTGTGTTGAACATATCGCCCATCACCCGTCACCACCCTGAACTAACCCTGAATTTTCATATCCACTTACTACACTCATTAAAACTTAGTCAGGCCTCTCTCTCTCATTTTTGGGTGTGACAATTTCGACGCTAACACCCGGTGTTCGAGCACTCTACTCCATCCAACCAGAGCACTGCTACAGCAGTGGCGACGCCTTTTTTTCTCTTCCCGCACAGTGGCCCCCAAGATTGACCGGCGCAGCCTGAAGCCCATCACGGTCAAGGTGGGCCAGGACTTTGAGTTCGACGTCAAGGTCCAGGGTGAGCCGGCCCCCAGCATCAGCTGGATGCTCGGCTCCAAGCCCGTGGCCGAGCGCCCCACGCTGAGCATCAAGAACGTCCCCTACAACACCAAGCTCGTCTGCGACCGGGCTGAGAGGAAGGACAATGGCGTCTACAAGATCATCGCCTCCAACCCGTACGGAACGGATGAGGCCGAAGTGGAGGTCCACGTCATCTGTGAGTCCTTCCCGGCGTTGCAAGCAGTGCTTGACTACACACTGACATCCCTTCGGTACTGTAAGCATTTGAATGTGGAATGAGAGGGCTACTCAATTTGTAGCCGCTTTACTGGAGCGCAGTTGTCAAGTACGCATTGTTGGCGTTGGGTCATAACGCAGAAATCTAAATTGAATATCAAATGCTTTTTTCTCTGCATTCTTGTGCGAGACATAGACAAATTCACACAAGCAAGCGTGCATAGGGCCTTGCTAGTCAATGATTTGGAAAAAAAAAAAAAAAAAGAAAACAGGCAAATGATGAAGCTGATGATGCAGAAGTATACTCAGTAAATGGGGCACAAAGTAACGACATTGTATAGTTATTGAAATTAATTAGCTTGAGTTTTTTTTTGTGTTTGCTGTTAACACCCGCACCACTAATGCCGGGAGTTTTAGCATCTGCTTCTTGTTACGCAGTGTTGTGGTTCGGGCAGCAGTTTTTCCCATTAGGAAAGCACTGATTGCACCATTTATCTCCTCCTCCTTGCGAATAGCACATACCGTATAAGTCAGAATATAGGTCGAGCAGGAATATAGGTCGATCCCTTTACCTTGTGGCCGAGAAATGAGAAAAAAGTAAGCCAATGACCGGTATATACGTCAAAAGGTGACTTTTCAACAAGCTTTTTAGTGAAAAATCTCGACCTATATTCCGACCTATACGGTAGTATGCTGGCAAGCAATGTCGGGGCATGATGCAGCATTAAAATTGCCCAACCTGGGGACTCCCATCGCTTCTTCTTGTGACATTGCGGAACGATTTCCCCTGGCGTGCATGCAGCCAAGCCCTCGAAGCCCGAGGGCCCCTTGGAGGTGTCGGATGTGACCAAGAACGGCTGCAAGCTGGCCTGGAACAAGCCCAAGGACGACGGAGGCGAGCCCATCACCAAGTACGTGGTGGAGAAGCAGGATCCCGACACGGGTGCCTGGGTGCCCGTGGGCTCGAGCCACCTCCCCGAATTCCAAGTCACGGGGCTCACCCCGGGCAAGGACTACAAGTTCCGCGTCAAGGCCGTCAACAAGGAGGGCGAATCGGAGCCCCTGGAGACCGACATCCCCATCACGGCCAAGGATCCCTACGGTAAGGCCGGCCGTGTGGGTAACTTGGGCCCTCTACCCTTCATCCTGCGGAATGTGCGTAGACTGCTCCCGTGTGAGGTTCTGGTCAGCCACTAAGAAAGGCACACTGCTGCCGTTGTGAGGATTGAGGTTACCTCACATCAGCTGTATACCTGTTAGTCCTACGCTTAAAAATGTTGTCATCAATTTCATTGTAATGGTACTGTATATCGTGGCCCAAAAATTTGAAGGCCGTGGAAACCATAGAATAATCAGTAAAAAGAAATGTTTCAAGTGTGGTTAGTGAAAACAATGCAGTGGTATACTTGTGATGCATGGCCAGATGACTATTGTCTCGAGCTAAAGGTTGGGTCGTTTGGCGTGTACTATGATAGGGCACAATTGTGAAGGGTACAATTGGTAGGGCACAATTGTGAGACTTCAGCTACTTCTTTACTGGTGAGGGTACACCCACCGCAAAACACATTCAGACCGCCAGGGAAAAGTCATGTCAAAGGACTAGTACTCCCTCTTGGCGAAGTGGTAGTGGGAAGTGAGAAAGTTGGCATTTTCTTCCGAGTAGTACCCAGGCTGGTTCAAGACCCCGTTTGCTACGCTTACCCGCTGTCCCCTCCCTGCCCGTGCAGACGCCCCGTCGGCCCCGGCCAGCCCGAGGCGACGGACTGGAACAAGGACCACGTAGACCTGAAGTGGACGGCGCCCGAGAAGGACGGCGGGGCGCCCATCTCGCACTACGTGATCGAGAAGAAGGAGAAGGGCAGCCCCCGCTGGGAGAAGGCGGCCGAGGTGCCCGGCGACCAGTGCAAGGGAACCGCCCCTTTCCTGGACGAGGGAAAGGAGTACGAGTTCCGCGTCATCGCCGTCAACAAGGCCGGCCCCGGGGAGCCCAGCGAGGCCTCGCGGCCGGTCGTGGCTAAGCCCCGATTCTGTGAGGAGCCCCCACCTCGCTCTCTCTTCGTTGCGGTCACTGGGGAGGGTGCCGTGCTATTGTCTGTCCACAAGGTGCAACTCTAAAGCGGAAAGTATTGCCCCGGGATTACTTTCTTGTAAGGATGCAACTGCGAACAAATTACCAGGTTGCCTTCTGTTTTTTTCTTGAGGAGGTTGAGAAATGCATTAGTGCACCAGGTTTATTTGGGGACATCTGTGGACCAGGGGCATCTCAGCTCAGGAATCACTTGGTTTTGTTTAGCCATAAATTTAATTTTTTTTTATTTTAGTGGCATAATTGCTTGTGAGAACCAACAGTGCTGCCTCATCAATAATGTGATGATGGCACTGGCAGGTTGTGTTTTTGCTTTAGAACTTTTATGGTACCCATTCACAGCAAAAGCTCACCTTGCCTGTTGGGTTTGGTTTCTAAACTTGAGCCCCCTCACCCTTCACTTTCAGTGGCACCACGCATCGACCGCAAGAACTTCAACGACCTGACCATCAAGGCTGGGCAGCCGATCAAGTTTGACGTCAACGTCCAGGGTGAGCCCCCGCCGACCATCGTCTGGTCCCTCGATGACGAGACCATCAAGTCGACCCCTCACCGCAACATCGATACGGAGGACTACAACACCAAGTTGGCAGTGCGCCGGGCGCAACGTGGCGACTCTGGGAAGTACACCATCACCGCCACCAACAGCTCCGGCAAGGACGCCGCTACAGTCACTGTCAATGTCCTCGGTAAGCGTTGCTCGTGCTCTGTGTTAGCCTTTCAGTAGGACACGTTCAGCCCTGCGTCCACAAAGAAAATTGTCTTGACCCGACATTCCCATTTCTAGTCACACCTCCTGACAGTGCAGACCAGTGGCGGATCCAAAGTGGAGTAAACGCTGAAATTTAGTCAATTTTCAGCGGGAGTTTTAAATGTTTGATATATCAACTTGTGAGCTGTTTGCTGGCTGGGGAAATTTATTTATTTACTTATTAGGAACATACTGCTAGTGTCTTAGAGGAGGCTGTGCAGGGATTGGGTGAAGCATTCAAAACAATGACATGGCACTCTTCGTGTTTACAATAATGTAGTTGTAAAAGGCAAAGGCAGCCGACAGAAGTAAAGAATGAAATTAAGGCAATGATGTAGGAAATTTGCGACCATACCTGATTCAAGATTATATAATCTAGCATTTTGTGGACCAAAATTCGTCAGGCAGCCACATAAAGTTGTGTACAAGGAGGCCATCATGAGGAGCCCCAAGCAAGTGCGCCTAATACATACATCTCAGAGGTCAAAAGTGCTGCTTGCCGCTTTCCGTGCAGACGTGCCAGGCAACCCGGAGGGCCCCCTGGAAGTGTCCGATGTCCACAAGGAGGGCTGCAAGCTCAAGTGGAAGAGGCCCAAGGACACCGGGGGCATGCCCCTCGACGGGTACCTGGTGGAGAAGATGGACCCGGAATCGGGAGTCTGGGTCCCCGTCGGCAAGACCAAGGAACCCGGTACGCAGGCGGGCTTTTTTCCTGCGCGTTTGTCTTTTAGTGTGCCGCCCTTTGGTGTTGTAACCAAGCAAGTGAAGACAGAAAGAAAACGGTAGGGCAGTATGCTGAGCCCACATGAAATGCTCGTTGGGGGTGTCGCCCGGCAAAAGTATGAGGGGGAGGCAGTGAGACATGCTGGGCGGTGGTGGTGCACTTCAAGGTGACGCCATAGCAGCGCGTGCGATCGTGCGCTCGACGATGATGTGCATTCACTTCCTGAGACGCAGTTTGCGCTGCCGACGCACAGGATTGCTATCACCGCTGTCGACAGAAACCACGAGTTAGGCAAGTGGTGGATGTGCTTAGCATCCTCCTCGTTGTGCGGCTCATCAGAACCACTTGACATTTGTGCGGGAGGTTCAAACACAATTTACAACAACGTGCTTGGCAGCGGTGATGCGCTGTGAGATAACGGCACAGTAGCGCGCGTTGCTGTGCATTCGCTGATCACGTGATCACTTCCTGACACGCAGCAACTATGCGCCGTAACTGAGAAGACTGAAGTTCGCACTGCACACAAATTTCACATTAGGGAGTGCAATAATCGTCAGTGCATTTTTTTCCCCTGGCAATTCAAAACTTGCCTTTGCCAAGATTAGTAGTACAGTAGAATCTCGATGATACGAATCTCGCGGGACTGCGAAAAATATTCGTATCATCTGAAATTCGTATGAACCAACATAGACCAAAAAATTGAGCGCTGAAAAAAGTTTTCGTTTATTTCTTTTCTTTCTTTCGCGTGAACAAATCCATGATTTTTTCTGCTTTTTTTAAACCCCCACGTCACAAAGCACTCCTTTATGGAGCGCGTATTCGCCTAGCTTCGCGCTTGTCTCCTCACTCCCGGTGTCCAAGCTTGCTACACGCCGCAACAGTCAAGCGTGAACCGCATGGTGCGTTTTTGAACGCGATTCGCACGCCTTGGCTTTGCGCGCGCTGTATTTTCAAGGCCGCATTGACGATTTCGCGCCCGCGGTATCTCCTACCTCATTCAGAAAAAGACGCTGACGACTTGCGAAACGCTCGAGACAGCCCGCTGGCTCCGCCCGAGATGTTTTTAGGCTTAGCACTCCGGCAGATATTTTATGGGCGCTTTCACTAGCGGCGCCGATGGTGTTTTATAGTACCGTTTTTGCCAACGTTATCAGCTCCTTTACTGCACAAGAAACTTCGTGTCTGCCTTGAGCGGCATTTTATAGAGCGGCTAGAAGCAGTCGCTCAAGCGGCCGTGCCACTTCGCGGCCGAAGCCGCCGCCATGTTGCCGCCGCCGGCCGCGGCGCGCACAGCGTGCGAGAGGTTTCGCAGCGCGCATGGGGCGTGCGGGGCGCGTTTTCGCGAGCAGAAAACAACAGCCCGGCCGTTTCTGGAGAAAGAAGAGTGACTCTGGAGAAAGAAGTGAGCCGAACAAGCTGTCACTTGCTTGTTCGGCAGTCGGGCGCCTCGCCGGCTCGTTCGTATCATCCGCCGGGCCGCGCAGGTCCGTTCGTAACAGCCGAAATTTTTCCCATTGCAAACAATGCAATTTTGCCGGGACTTTTCAGAAATTCATATCATCCCGAAATTCGTATCACCCAGAATCGTATCATCGAGATTCTACTGTATTATTTTAAACGTGCGCGGAACAGAATGCACCTCTTGAGTTCATTTGATAATTACAAAGTGATTTACTATAAGTGTTTATAGTAAGCACTGTTCATTTTCATTATATGATCTTTTCATTATATAATCTTTTCATTTTCATTATATTCATTTTCATTATATAATGAACATTGCACTGTTCATGGGATCGTCACTCATTGTAAAGCTTTGCCTTGAAGTGTTTTTGCAGCCTAAATGTTTATGTTGAGCAAAGAACTAATGAACCTAGTGCATGTTTGTTGCAATTAGTATCCAGCCCTTCTTCCATGTGCTAGCAGTTAAGGTTCTGTGGGACTCTGCACAATTGCTGACGTGGCCATGTTCCTTGCCCAGGCATGGAGGTTACTGGCCTGACTCCAGGCAAGGAGTACAAGTTCCGAGTCAAGGCCCTCAACAAAGAAGGAGAGTCCGAGCCTCTTGAGATGGACGGAACGATTGTGGCAAAGAATCCCTTCGGTAAAGGATTCCTTTATTTTTTTTGCTTCGAGTGGCGTAGCAAAACCAAGTTGTGTAACTTATTATCTAACATTGCATAAGAGTTAAATGGCGTAGTAGTCAGAATGAAGCACGCGTGCAAGGGGGGGCGGGGGCTAGCGTACAATTTATTGCAGGTTTGCCAATAATGTAACCGAGCCTTCAACTTCACCTATACTGTCACTTTCCTGAACACGGTAAACATCTGCCAAAACATTAGTGTCATTCTCCTTCCTCGAACGCATGCACAGGAAGGAAATGTGGTTCCGAATAGATGCTTTCCTTACTCTGCAAGTTTATGTTGCAACGAAGGCAGGCTTCAGGCATCATCATGTTGCAATAAAGTTATTCAGGGGTAAGTTATGAGTAGCTCAGCGTGACTTGTGGTATTCGCTAGTAATTTTCCCCCAAATTACCAAGTGTTGTATGGGTGTGTTTAGCTCAGTGCATCCTGAGTCTTCACAGTACAAAAAAAATCCCGGGCCATCTCCACTAACGTGAAACCTGGGGAGGGGTGATGCATGCCGTGTATAAGTGTATTCTTGGTGCCTTGGCGTTTTTGCCAACAAAGATGCAACCAATTGGGAGGTAGACGTATACAGCTTTGCCGTAAATGTCTTTTGTCTTTGAAGCACGAAGCTCTCTGGCGCAAGGCGTAAACGTGTGTCCCGGTGTTTTTTTAGCACGCGTTACGTTCTAGCCCAAAGGCGTAAACGAGTTTCCCAGTGTTTTGGTACCGTGACTACATGAAACAACGATTACGATGACGACAACGACAGGAAAGGCTGACAGCCCAGCCCCTAAGAGGCTTCGCCCCTAAAAAAATGTCTTTAAGCCCTTCCTAGCCATCATGAGAGATGCGTCGTTCTCGTACCTGACTCTGTGTCGGAATTCCTTGCCACCCAGACGAGCCTGGCAAGCCGGGCAACGTGGAGGCCACCGACTGGGACAAGGACCACGTGGACCTCCAGTGGACTCCCCCCGAGAGCGACGGCGGGGCCCCCGTGGAGAAGTACGTGATCGAGAAGAAGGACAAGTACGGCAACTGGGAGAAGGCCGCCGAGGTGCCGGCCAGCCAGACCAAGGCCACCGTGGGAGACCTGGCCGCCAACCAGCCGTACGAGTTCCGCGTCATCGCCGTCAACAAGGCCGGCCCGGGCGAGCCCAGCGACGCCACGCTGCCCATCATCACCAAGCCCCGCAAGTGTGAGTGCCAGATAATTCAACAAAACTTGTTGGGGGTGAGTTAAGGACGTGTTAGTTAAGGACGCGTGTTAAGGCCATATTAGTAGAAATTGAGAAGAAGGAATGGACGTGGGCAGGGCACGTAATGTGAAGGCAAGATAATTGCTGGTCATTAGGGGCAACAGAGTGGATCCCTAGAGAAGGCAAGCGTGGCGGGGGTGGCAGAAAGCTAGTTGGGCAGATGAGATAAAGAAGTGTGTGGGAATAAATTGGTCGCAGTTAGCGCAGGACCGGGGTAATTGGAGCTTAATGGGAGAGGCCTTTGCCCTGCAGTGGGTGTAGATAGGCTGGTGATGATGATGATGATGATGATGAGTTGGCTCGTGATTCTTAAATATGTTTAGGGCAAAAACCAAACACAATACGCAAGAAAGGAGACAGGACAAGCGCTAACATATTTAAAGGATAAGGACAAGTGCCTTTACGCTTGTCCTTATTCTTAAACGCTAAACATATTTAAGACGTGTGAGTGCACCTGGGAACGTGTCACGGGGTCTGCTGAGACTGCTGAGGCTTGCCTGTGGTCTTTCTGCGCGACCTTTGCATGCCAAACAATGCTCGAAATGGCAGCCCCCATCAGCCACGCTGGGCAGCTTAGTTATACTGATGCGAAAACAGGAAATGGTGCCTGTGACGGTAACCACATCACACACCACAAGCATTTGTTGCTGTTACACACAGAGGTCACTCTGTCCTTTGTACGAAATGCTGCGAGGGCAGTGTCGTACCTCTTTCCCGTGCTTTCGTCAAGAGACGACGCTAAATTCAGAGACATTGAGTTAATCTAGATGATAAGGGCGCCTGTCGTGTGACTCGGACAGTGCCCTTATGGTCACTAAAGGAGCCACAAAGGCAAAAGACAAGTGGGGTTCATTGAAAAGACTGCTCTGTCCCAAAAAGAATGCCACCAATTTTAACGCACATTTTAAGCAAACAACCTAGATGTTAAGGGAGATAAATGAAGCAGTGGCTGTTTTCTTGCGGGCACCTTGTGATGTCACAGGGACTTTCTTCTGCACTTGGCACCTGTCAATCAAAGCTGCACTGTTAAGAAACATGGTTGTGTTGCCCTAGCAATGCCTCTGTTTCTGTTTGATCATACCACTTAATACGAATGTGCAGTTAGCTCAGTGATAATGATCTTTTAGTATTCCCCTTATCGTATCACTGCTGTCGTTCTGTAGCACAAAATTTGAATGTTTTTTTTTTGTATTTTTAATCTTTCTGCAATTGAATATTGTCCAGTGGCTCTGGAATAGAGTTGGGTGAATTACCGGAAGCTAGTTCTGCCAAATGAGTAAAGGTTGTATATTATCTTTATGGCCCCCTTAATTAGGCTTAATTAAACAGCATGCCTGTTTCAGCTAAAACATTTGACGCATTAGTTAATCCTCGGTCATGCGAAACAGCAAGGAGATCTGTGATGGCCTCTGACAAGTGCACCTTCAGAGCCAGCCACACTAGGGACTGAAAGTAATGCATTGTACTTTGTTTAATCGTTACATTTGCATAAATGGTGACTAAAGTATTGATTTACCAATTTATTATTAAAATAAAATCTTAATCGGACTAACTAATTAGTTTATTTAGCCTTTTTAGAATCTATTGTAAGGACGCTTTGTTGTGTCATGATTGCAGTGGCACCCAAAATTGACCGTACCAACCTGGATAAGGTGCGCATCAAGGCTGGCCAGAACTTCAACTTTGACGTGAACGTCATCGGCGAGCCCCCGCCGGAGATCACCTGGACCCTGAAGGGCAGGAAGGTGATCCCCACCGACCACGTCAAGCTCGTCAACGAGCCGTACAACACCAAGCTCAACGTGCGCCATGCCAAGCGGGCCGACAGCGGCACCTACACCATCACCGCCGTCAACGAGCACGGCAAGGATGTTGCCGATGTTGAAGTCATCGTCCTTGGTGAGTTCATGTGAAAGCAGGGGAGGGGTGCTGGGGTGTGCAGTCAGATAAGCTTCAAGCTCGCACTAAGCCAGGTGGCGTACCCTCAAGAAAGTGTTTTGCTCTCTTGCTGAGCTGCTGTATGAACATTGAGACACTGGGTGGGGGGACCACAATTTCCTGGATGAGCTGTTCTTTTTAATAGGTTGAACTCAGTGCTTTACATTTTGGCATTGACAACACAGGCTACGCAGCAACTGCGGAATGGTGCTAAGTTCTAAACAGCCAGTTAACCCTTTCGATACAGTGAAAAAAAAGAAAGAAATAAAAATGTACCAAATTTACCATAAAATTTTTCTCGCTCAATTTATAGAGCCCTTTTTTTTAAAATAAAAACGGCACCATTGTTTCGATGAAATAACGTTCCTTTATTTCTTTGCGTAAAAAAAGATTCCTCGAAGATGGCTTCACCGCGTGGCCGAAGTGTCTTGCAAAAAAGCACCGTCAGGGCTGTCATCGGTCATGACGAGTATAGTCGTCACAACCGATGACAACTGTGCTCATTATTGGTCATTTTGGTATAAAATCTCATGATGACTATACTCATCAACAGGAGCAAAAGGGAGTATTTTATGGTCGAAGCACCTCAGGGGCGTGACGTTGACATCTCTGGTCGTCAAGTGTCAAACGATGGTCAAAAACCAAGTGCATAATGGATGAAATTGGTTCAAAACTAACTACCGTGATAAACAACGTGCTAAACTTGACTTAACATATTTCAGGGTAGCTCGACTGCAGTAGCGCGCAAGTGCTTGTTTTATTGTGGATGAGCCTAACTCGTCTTCGGTGGGAGCGGTACAACCCATCTAGACGAGCTCAGCTAGTCTACGGCAGGCAAAGGGTTAACATTGCCACAAAATTTTAATGCTTTGTCCCCGGTTTATCACAGTTGTACCAAGGGATGAGGGACACAACGTGGTTGAATTGAAACATTTAGTGGGGAAGATGAATCGATCTGGCTTGTGTAGGCGCGTTTGGAAGTCGCGATCACTGCTCAGAACCGTGAAAGACCCCTAAGGGAAGGGGATGGATTTCTAAACGGGCCACTTCCTTCCTATCCTTTGCAGACAAGCCGACCCCTCCCGGAGGGCCCCTCAAGGTCGAGGACGTCCACGCGGAGGGCTGCACGCTCAAGTGGAACCCTCCTGTGGACGATGGTGGCATGCCGGTTGACCACTACATCGTGGAGAAGCTTGACCCCAACACGGGCCTGTGGGTCCCTGCTGGTGACACCATCGGACCTGAGACCGAGATGAAGGTCAGGGCACACACATACCAAGATTGGGGGGGTTTGCTGCCGCTATAGATGGTATTCACTGAAAAGTTTAGCCGTCAATTTCTTCGCTTGGCAACACTGGAAACGGTCACGGACATGGCCAAAGCGCCACGGACATGGCGTGGCTTGTGCCACTGCGCCCGCACGCCGCAGAAGGAAAAAAAACACCGGTGTGCGTCGTCTGCTCCCTTTCAACCCGATTCTCAACGGTGGTGTCAACAGAGGTGTTATTAATCGCACTCACATTGGCGTCGAGGCATTTCTTTGCGTTCAATGGGGTAGAGCAGTGGTTCTCAGCCATGACTGCCCCGGGGACCCCTTTCGGGCTTGCGGTATGGATGGGGGACCCCACGATGGAGCGTAAGTTGATCGGGTCCATATTGTGAAACAAGTTGTACTGGAAGCTATAAGTCTTCTAGGCACCCATATGCTGCTGTTTGTGTGTCTGTTTTTTTTTTTCTTCTCATAGCTGGCGTGTTGTGCACAAATCAGATGTTAAAATATGTGCTACGCGGAGAAGCTAAACGTACAAGTAATGCTGCGGAGCCACCTTTTTGCATTGCAAGAAAATGCTGGCAAAATCGAGAAAAAAATGGCGGGGGAAAAGTTTTGAGGGAAGCATCGCGGACCCCTGAAATGCTCTCGCGGACCCCCTGGGGTCCACGGAACCCCATTTGAGAACCACTCGGGTAGAGTTTGGAATGTCCAGAACACGTCATGCGCTTAGCACAGACAAGTACTGCCATCCCGTGGAGCCTGACGTAACCAGTCACGGCTCAATCACATGGTTGCCTGCATGCGTGCCTTGCCAGTGATTACAACCTATAGGGAAGGTGTCCGTCATGTTCATGCCCCTGTCGCCGGTCATTGGTCCCATGGAAGGGCAATAATATGGTTTCTGTAATAATTATAGAATAATTTATTGTAACTCTTGCCATGGGAGTCTAAGGCTGCAAGGCAATGAATACTAATTGCATTTTGTCCATGCAATCAACCGGTTAGTTCTTTTTGCAAAGAGAAATGGGCCAGTTTTTATACCAGCAGCAGACAGTAGGGGATTCAGCGAGATCTCTAGAAAAAGCATCTGCTGTGCGCATAGTGCCGCCTGGTAGTTTCTTACAAAAGAATTCAGCATGCCCTTACTTACATGTGGCTCAGCTTCCCTGGTGTCTCTGGCCACTTGGAACAGCATGAACAAGTTTACAATGTGTGCGCACTGTGGCGAGTGCAAGCAGATTTATATCATTGCCTCCTCAGGGGAAGCTTAGATGTTGAACCGGACCTTTTATTCTAACTATCAAACATCTCCATCAAGGCGTCCTGCATACAAGGTATATTATACAAAGTAATTTTGTGCTCCACACCAGCTACATCATGACAAAATCATGATCTTGATGTTTGAAAATATTTCCCTGAGCTTATGCACGATTTGTACCAACATAGTTTTCCTCCCAGCATATTGTCAATTTACCCATTCGCATGTAAGTTCCGTGCGATTTCCCTTTCGCACATTTGCTTTGCTCCGTGCAATAGGCTCCTTGCAAGACTCCTTTGCAATTTGAAAGCACTCATTGCTTAGTGTCAGTCTCTCACATCAGAAGCTTTACGTCAGATCAGGACTACACTGAGAAAGCTGCTACTTTGTTCAGTTTTGTGCCGCTCTGTGCACTTTGCATACTTGTGTCCTCTGCACAATTGCAGCTTAAAAATTTTCTGAGAGCTGCGCCTCTATCCAGTGCCGTTTTTGATGCGTAGTTGAAAGCTGCACTGCGGATAGCATGCGATTCACTTGCGTGCATTTATCTTCTTTCTTGTTTGTGGTGCCACGATGCTGGATGCTGAAAACTGTCGACCACCATGTCTTGTCCAGGTGAAAGGGCTACAGCCCGGCAAGAACTACAAGTTCCGGGTGCGGGCGGCCAACCGCCAGGGAGAGTCCGATCCCCTCGAGGCTGACAAATCCATCCTGGCCAAGAATCCTTTCGGTGAGCAGTGAGCACCTCGACCTCACAGCAGAAACACAGCAGAGGCAAACGCGTAGGGCTGCAATAGATGGTGGGCCAGACGGAAACGCGTTAGAACCGTTGCGGTGTTTTCGAGTCCCTATTGCTTGGTGTTTGATAAGTGCTCGACCTCACAGCAGAGGCAAGCACCCAAAGCTTCAAAAGTTGTTGGGCCAGAAGGAAACTCTTTAATGCCTTTGTACTTCAGTTTCCTTTAGTTTGTTTTGATTAGTGTTTGACTGGCTTAACGTGTAGGTTTTTCAGAAAAACGTTCGCTGTAAATTTGTTGCATTTATTCTGAAGAGCGGGAAGAACTTATCATAGTTTTATGTGGTGCATTTATTAAAACTCAAGCAGGTGGTCATGGTATCATCAGCTTTTCATGCATTATTCTCACAATTTTTTTTTAACCTTTAACATTAAGCATGCAGATTGTAATAGTTGTTTTATGCGTAATAAATTTTTCTCTTCGTCGTCCGAAGTTGTGGAACCCCTGGTGTGCTTTGCTTTCCCAGACGAACCTGGCAGTCCTGGCAAGCCCGAAATCGAGGACTATGACAAGGACTTTGTGAAGCTGAAGTGGACGCCGCCGGAAAACGATGGTGGATCGCCCATCACAGGCTACGTCATTGAGAAGAAGGACAAATACAAGTGAGGCTCAGTCGTGACCTTCCTTCGAGGGCGATCTGCTACTTGCCTATTCTTGTAACCACACGTGTGGTCATTGCAATCATCCGGGAACCAGTCGTAGTTCGTTTACTACAAAAATACCAGCAACAACAAAGACCTTAGCCTTAAAATCTTTTTTTAAGTGCAGAGCACTTCAGGGCCGCGCCTTATTGTCATAGCTCGCTCGCTGGACCCAAGTAGAGCCGGCATTCCGTCGTAGCTACTGTTGTCGCGGCGTAACCCGGAGGCTTCAAAAGCCAAGTGGTTTATACAGTAAAACCTCGTTACAAGAGACACTCAAGGGACCTGGAAAATGTCTCTTGTAACGTAACCAAAGTGTCTTGTATGCAATGTTGCTAACATGGTGAACATTTAAAAACTAACCAAAACGCTTTCATTCAAATGTTTCTTATAACCAAGTGTCTCTTGTAACAGTGTCTCTTGTAACGAGGTCTTACTGTACAGTCATAAGCGTTCGAAACTCGTGAACCGCTGGTGCTTGTCATACATCTCCCCGTTGTTTAGCACAAAGAAAACTTCAGCTACATTTGAGGCAAAATATACATAACTAACCAGCAGCGCCCGCGTTCATTTAGTTAGGAACGCTCGTTGGGTTGGTTTGTACGATAGTACCGTATTTACACGATTGTAAGTCGACTCGAATGTAGGTCGACCCCCACAAAATTGCATCTCTCAAAAAAAAAAAAATGTGAGCGCCGCCTAGAAAATTGTATCACAAAGAGAAGCTCTACCGTCAACCCACACGGCGTCTCTACCCTACCATCAATGATCGATGCTCCCACAAAAGCCGTGCGCTCGCGGTATGCGCAGTAGATGTTAAAAAAGAAAAGCTTTTGTAAAAGCACCCGGAATAACCATGCGCTATGGGTTGAGCGGGAAGAGCACACCCGCTGTGAGATGACAACCATCGAAGCAACCGGCAGCGGCCACAGCCACGCGATACCAAAATAAACAACATGGCGGCTGACGGAAGCGGCCGCACGCGATTTACTAACCTCCCACCATCGCGTCGGCGTTGCGCGGGCAACTTTTTCACGCCGGCGTCGACGATTCCCCACGCGCGGCAGCTTCTGCTGCTTTGAAGTTCTACCGTTCTACCTCGGTATGACGCGTGACGAGCGCGGCAGTGGGAGCAGCCTGATGACTTGCCCCAGCCGGCTGGCGCTGCCGATGTTGAGGCTTACCACGGTGGCGGATATTTGATTGGCGCTGTCCATAGCGGCGCGGATAATGCTTTATAGTGTCGTTTTGGACCACATTATCAGCTCCTTTCCTGCACAAACGTCTTCGTTTGAGCCTTCAGTGATATCTTAAAGAGCGGTTAAAAGCGGTCGCTGGAGCTACGCGCACCTCTTTGTGGCTGGTGACGCCGCCATGTTGTCGCCGCCGATCACGTAGCGCGCAGCATGCGGGTAGAATTCGCGGCAGCTTCAGCGCGGCGCATTTCCGCGAACAGAAAACGCCCCATGCGGTTCACACTTTAGACCATAACCACGGGAACGAGGGTGCAAAGCTGTCCCCACCTCGTAGCACCCCCAATTTCTCGTTTCTCTTGCCGCTACTAGCGGTAGATGGTTCGACTTCGATTATAAGTCGACCCCCCAACATTGGATTGTCAAATTTGAAAAAAAGGGTCGACCTACAATCGTGTAAATACGGTAAGTGAAAAAAGTGGCAGTGCAACGCCGGCACGTGTGGGAGGAAAAGCAAGCACAAAAAGAACAGAACTCGCGCTGGCGTAGTTTAAGGCAGGGGGCGCGCGAGAACTGCAAAGGCGGGAAATTTGAATTGCATTGGGTGGTAGCAGTGAGCGGATAACGGCACTACAGCCCATTATGGCGAACCACTGCTCTGCACTTCCGACAGCTTTAACGCTGAGTAGAATGGCTTTAATTTTTTTTAGCTTCAAGTCTGCCAAAGCTATTTGCATTGTTAGCCTGCAGCAGTATTCAAATGTTTCGGTGTAGAGGTAATTATCAAGTTTATCAATTAATCTTTGGTTGGATCCCGCTAGTGCAGCAGGTGCTCAAGAAAATTTCGTCCCACGCATCTTTATGCCACTCATCAACACCGGGCACCTGTCTTGCTTTCAACACAGCCCTGAATGGACACCGGTCTTGGAGATCCCCGGAGACGAGACCAAGGCGAAGGTTGGCGACCTGGTGGAAGGAACGCCGTACGAATTCCGCGTGCGGGCTGTCAACAAGGGCGGACCGGGTGTTCCCAGCGAGTCCACCGGCCAACATGTCGCTCGCCCCAAGAACAGTGAGTTTCAGAACCCCTGTAAGGAAGTGCTCTGAAGTGACATTTGTAGTTAGCTGAGTTGGTACGTGTTAGAATATAACGGCACAAAAAATTGTACATAGAGGGGAAGTGACAAACACAAGTGCTACCCCAAGGGCTTTGGATCCCTACTGAAGCTTCTCTGGAGGAGCCTAGGTGTGGGAAATTTATGGTACAGTCGCTGACAGATTTTTCGTACTCCCTATTTTCCGGACCTGCCTGAATATCCGGACTCTGCCATGGCACCGTCACGCACTCCACAGAGTTAATGAATAACACCGACCAAAATGTCGGATGTTTGAAACCCTTCTCGTTTAATTTTCTGGACCTTTTCTTTCAAATGCCGGACAAAAGCTACCAAAACACAAAAAAAATGGCTGCTATTTTATTTTTCGGCATTTTGAACCCGGGTTGCATGCATAGAAAAGCTTCAAAGTGAGGAAGTTACAGCCGACTGACAATGGAAAAGAAGGCCGGCATCATCAGGCAGGTGCAAAGTGTTTGGTCGCAAGCAGATGTCGCAAAGCAGTTTGAAATCTCGAATCAGACAATCTCAGACTGCCTAAAAAGCAAGGTGAGGAGTCTAGAAAGTGCCGAGAAGTCAACTAGATCCCGATCCAGAAACGGATTGAGTTTTTCAAGCCCCTAGGTAAATAAACTGACTTTTATTGGGCGAATTTATTTTTTCGGACTGCCCCAATTTTCCGGACACTATCTTGGCCCCTTGAGCGTATGAAAAATCAGTTGGTGACTGTAATAGTTTGAAAAAGGCAGGCTGCAGGAAAAGGGAACCATACGATAGGGAAGGAGACCAGCAGGTTTTCACAAATTTCATGGTGGTTACATAAGAGCGGGTAAAGTTTTGTATCATAGTTCTTTCATTCCTGCTCAAGTCTAGCGGCATCGCATTAGAGCCATTATTTCAGTGAGGAATGCTTGCCACTCTTAATTTTGTCAGACGGCTGTATAATGTCCCAGTTGTCGCAGACAGGGATCTGGTTGGACATACCGTATTTTCACGCGTATAACCCCCCCCTGCATATAACCTGCAACCCCACTTTCGATCGACGAAGAAAAAAATAAAATAATCCCGCACATTGCCCACATATTTTATACATAGAAGAATGGACCAAAGCTACTACTCAAACAACGTAACACATCCGTTTATGCAAAAGAACTTACCTAGCTGACTACGTAACTTGATGACTTGCCGCATACTCTTTTTCAAGTTGGTATTTGTTGAGCCGTGTGTGCAAAATAAGCACTCTCAATGTTATAACAGTGGCTTGGTCGCTATTACTTATTACTGCTGTAGGGACACCACGGTCCAACGTGCATTGTGATGAAGCTGCACCAAAGGAAATACCGCACATATAATCCGCACCTCGACTTCACCCCTGAAATTTCCGCATTTCTGGTGCAGGTTATACGCGCGAAAATACGGTATATCGCCACTTGCTTGAAATGTGCTCTCATGTTACATTCATTTGTTAGAACTGTTGACTTGTCTCGCCAACTGCGGATCGCTTCCTTTTTCAGTGGCCCCGAGAATCGATCGAAACGCCATGCACGACATCCGCATCAAGGTTGGCAAGAGCTTTGAGCTCGAGGTGCCCGTCCTTGGCGAGCCGCCTCCAAACAAGAAGTGGGCCCTGGAGGGCAAGAGCATCGACGACAACAAGCGCTGGACCATCTCGCACGAGCCTTACAAGACCAAGCTGGCCGTGCGCAATGCCGAACGGGCCGACAGCGGCACCCTCATTCTGACAGCCACCAACCCCAATGGCACCGACACGGCCAAGGTCACTGTCACCGTCCTTGGTAAGCACTGTGCCCATTGTGCCCACTGTGTTGTGCTAATTTTTAGGGATGGGTGAATAGTGAATTTCAGGTTAGAAGTGAATTCGAAGTGAATAATGATTTGGTCAAATAATTTTGGATCAAATAGTTCAAATAGTACACATTAATTACAAAAAAACTAGGTTGATTTCTCTGCCATAGGAATCGGTAAAACACGAAAGTGAAATGTGCAGCAAAATCTGCAGCTGAGCATGATTTGCGGGTCAGCGGCTGTCTTGGTGTGCTTGGCAAGCGACGTCCTGCTGGTGGGTCGCTTCGGCAAAGGTGTACTGGCGTCATTTCCGTGACGGATATGACGTCAGTAAAATCTTGGTGTGTCCCGGCATAAAACACTTTAGTGCTAAAATATAAAACCCGAAAACGAACGTACGAACGAACGAACGTATAACGTACTCTTTAGCACTAAAGGTTGCTTCCCCGCAAGAACACCCTGTGTGCAGGGGTGCACCCTTTACAGACCGCTTGCTCCGTTGTATTGACCTCATTTCCGTGACGGATATGATGTCGCTGAAACCTTTGTGTATCCAGGAATAAAACATTTTCATGTTAAAAAAAAGCAAGTAGTGGCTCGACTTAGAACACACGTAGGCACAGCATTTTGTGAAGCTATTACCATTTGAGTATCTATTCAGAAATTGCATGCGGAGGTTTTCTTTACTGTATTCACAAGTTTTTGCGAAGAAATACTAGTTTCAGTGCCGCCTTTTAACGGAAAGAGTGATGGCGGCCGAAAGCATATCGAATCTCTAGGCAAGGCAACAACTCGGTACTGATGATAGAAATGTCTTCATCGGCGGGGTCTTATGACAAGCCTGGGATGACATCTCGGAATGATTAACCATTTTGGCTGCCTATTTGGGAGCAGTGAATAATTCGAAAATATCGAATACTTGCATTCGGAACAAAGAGAATAACGAATAGAGAGCAATGTGATCGAATATTCGACAACACCAAATATTCGCCCATCCCTACTAATTTGGCGACTTGAAATGTGGCAGAGCATTGCATGTGAGCTGAGATTGATGCCAGGCTGCTCAGAACGAGAGCCGCACTTGTTGTCGGCACGTCTCTCCTTGTATATCAATCTTCCGGGTGGTGTTCTTGCGGCGCAGACGTGCCCCAGGCGCCGCAGATGATCAAGATCGACAAGATCACCAAGGACAACTGCGAGGTGTCGTGGAAGCCACCCAAGGACGACGGGGGCTGCGACATCCAGCACTACGTGGTAGAGAAGAAGGACGTGGACACGGGCATCTGGACGCCCGTGGGCGAGACCATGGGCACGTCCATCAAGGCCGAGCGCCTGGCCAACCAGCACCAGTACCACTTCCGGGTCAAGGCAGTCAACAAGGAGGGCGACTCCCCCTACGCCACCACCAAGGAGGCCATCACGGCCAAGAACCCCTTCGGTGGGCGCCCCTCCCCCGCTTCGAAAGTTGGGGGTAGTATTGTAGCGAGGGAAGGCTGGCTTGTACGGCTAAGCCATTCAAACATTTATACACTACGAGGGCATGGAACGGATGTCTCTTTGCTCAGATATGACATAAAGGAGGTAGAAGAATGGTGGTGGCACTATGACACCACTCACAGGATAAGCGGAGCTGTTGCAACAAGAAAAATGTTGACCTTACGTTCACCCCCATCCGCTGCAAGATTAACGCCATCTGAAAGCGGTTCATATATTACAAGGCAGGCAAATGAGACTATATAAGTGTGCCAAAAACACTGAGAGTTCCCGAGGTCATTTAGTTAAGTCATGCAGTCACGCACTTTTAAATGCAGCATTTGAAAGTTCTGGATCCTAGTTTTGTTACAGTCTTCACTCAACTCTGACCACTGTACTTGGGAGTTCTTGCTCAAGGCTTCTTCTCTTTGTTATTAAGAAAGAAAATTTACTGTAATGGTGTTGGTGCGAGTGTTGCGGTGTAACAGCAATAATTTGTAGCATTTGGCTTTGCCAACAGGGAAATAGTCACCGGGAAAAAAATCATGGTAGGCCACGACTTTTTGCATGAAGGAGCCAATTAAAGTTGAGGCCTTTCTTAGCCCAGTAACAAACGGAAGGCCATTATCTGGCCAAGCCCGCTTTGTAAGGTGGCCACTCGCTTCGCTCTGTTTCCTCCAGACCAACCCAACAAGCCGACTCCGCCGGAGGTGACGGACTGGGATGCGGACCACGTGGACCTGGAGTGGCGTGCACCGCGTGACGGCGGTGCGCCCATCACGGGCTACGTGGGTGGAGAAGCGCAACAAGGGCAGCCCCCTGTGGGAGGAGGCCGTCCGGGTGCCCGGCGACGCCACCAAGGCCACCGTGCCCCACCTCAAGGAGGGCGAGGAGTACGAGTTCCGCATCGTGGCCATCAACAAGGCCGGCCCCAGCGAGCCCAGCGACCCCTCGCAGTCCGTGGTGGCCAAGCCACGAAGGCGTGAGTGTTGTGTGCCGTTGAGTAAGGAATGCATCGTACTAGCTAACATTAAGGCAGGGTCAGGGCTAAAGAGGAGACAAAACACACGCTAGTTGAAACACTCTAGTGTGTGTTTCGTCTCCTGTTTAGCTTTGTCCCTGTCTTAATGTTAGCTAGTACGATGAATAACTTAGTTAGTAACCAACTTGCCCAACTTAGTGCTTTAGTTGTGCTATTGAGAATGCACTAGAACCTCACAGAGCTATGGCTGGAGGGGAACATGAAACTATCTGTCTGACCTGACCTAAGTGGACGAAGCACATTGGTAATGCCCAGTGGGACTAGTTTTTACGCACTGCAAGTCATACCTAATCAGGTGGCAAGAAATATTGCTGAAAATTTCGATACACTTTAGTCAGGCGTTGGCACAATAACAAAAATGTCGTCTTGGGAATTCAGCTTCACCACATTTTAAGACGAACAACAGCAAGGCTACTGGACAGGTTCTGCAATACTAAATGAGAAAAATATATGCAATTGGAGGAATGGAGCACTCATTAGAGTACGGTAGAACCCTGTTGATACATTTCCGGTGGATACAGTTTCCCGGTTACGACACTCTCAATTGTGAACACTAAAAATTCCCCATGGTACTTTTCTTACCGGATACATAGTACGTTTTCCCAGATTGTATGTTTCTCCCTCGCGTTTTCTTTTTAAACGTATCAACGAGGTTCTGCTGTAACTGCTTTCCATGGTTGCTGCCAAGCATATCTTGAAAGGCTTTGATGCCTTTAAATTTTGCAAAGCGTTGAAATCAATTGTTGCTAATGGGGGTACTCACAGTTTAGTAATTTTCTGTCATTCTGCCACTCCAAGCAATTGAAAAAACGCTCAAGAAAGGGGCAAAGACAGGGCCTGCAGTGCGCAGGGCAAGGGCTCTGTGGGCCTGGCTTTGTGCCATTCTTAGCCACCAGTTGTGCTGATTGGAACACACCAACCCACTAAGGTTAGGTTTCTGATGCTAGTATCTGTGACACGCCCACTACCTGTGCTGCAGTGGCCCCATCCCTAGACAAGGCGGCCCTGAAGGACCTGAAGGTGCGAGCGGGGCGGCCCATCAACTTCACGGTGCCCATCAAGGGGGAGCCAGCCCCAACGGTCGAGTGGCAGATCCAGGACAAGCCCGTCCATGGCGAGGGCCGCGTCGAGATCACCAACACGGCCAGCCAGACTCT
This sequence comes from Haemaphysalis longicornis, assembly GCA_013339765.2. NCBI lineage: Eukaryota > Metazoa > Arthropoda > Arachnida > Ixodida > Ixodidae > Haemaphysalis > Haemaphysalis longicornis. Next base: position 738,832 of record JABSTR010001164.1, read on the forward strand.
GCTGGACATCGCCTCCTCCGTGCGCGCCGACTCGGGCAAGTACACCCTGGTGCTCGAGAACGCCCACGGCAAGACCTCCGCCTCTGCCAAGGTCACCGTCCTCGGTGAGTGACCGGCACCACGCTGGCTAACGGGGCACGCCGCTCCTTTGGCCTTCTTTGAGAGCTGCAACATCAAGCCTTAAAATCGTGACGAGCCACTATGGTAGACTTTACCGCATGACCCATGCTGCGAAGAAGCCAAGCTGAGCATTTTTTTTTTGTGTAAGCATACAAGGCTGAAACTGTAAATGGTCTCTGTGACGTGTTGCATGGAGCCTTGATGAGGGGAGTGCTGATTGGGGGAGAACAAACGGCAGTGCAGCGGAGATGGAAGAGCCATGAGTGAAACTTATGCGCAAACTGACACAGGGACGAGAAAGGGAACCAAGACCAGCCCTGTGTCAGTTTGTGCTTAAATTTCACTCATGGATGTTCACCAACTAGCTCGTCTCTCCATTTCGCTTGAGACGGAAGAGGACGTGTGATCAGAATGCATTTTGTCTGTGCTGCCCAGCCGGGCACTGCACTTAGGGCAAAGTGGCATATTCATGCTTACTCATCTAGAAGAGATCGGTATCAAATAGTTATTTAGTTTTTTTTTCTTCTTCTCCCATTGCCGTGACTCTAGGATTAAGAAACAAGTAAAGTTTATTCTTCCTCCCCATTTTCTTATGCAGATTGTGTGTCAAAATTTACGTGTTGTACGGCTCAAAGGCACGTGCTCTTTTTCCAAAGGCCTCTACAACGATCGCAGCAATTAAGACGCATTGGGACTCTTTATTTCCAGTGGGGTATTCAAACCTGACCTGGCTGATGGTTGTTGTCAGCAGTTTCACTTATTGCTGGAAAAGGCATGTGTTAGGTAGAAAAGTCGCTTGGACCCAAGCATCCCTTGACTGAGCGTTTCTCCCGAATTTTATAGCTCTAAATGAAGACTGGGCCTCCTGTTGGCCTCGTGGTTGAAACACTGCCTCCATTCCTAATACCTGTGAACGCATGCCGGTTGTTCCAGACCGCCCGTCGCCACCGCAAGGACCGCTGGGCATCGCTGAGGTGACCAAAAACTCGGCCACCGTCACATGGAAGGCACCCGAGGACGACGGCGGCACCCCAATCAAGCACTACTTGATCGAGAAGATGGACACCTCGCGTGGCACATGGGTGGAGGCCGGCACCACGCCCAGCCTCAGCTTCAAGGTGCCCAAGCTGGTGCACAAGAAGAGCTACCAGTTCCGCGTCAAGGCCATCAACGAGATCGGCGAGTCGGAGCCGCTCGAGAAGACCGAGCCCATCATCGCCAAGGACCAGTTTGGTATGCTGCTCCCCTGCACATTGTCACTGCATCTTTCAGCGCTTTCCCGTGCTCTTTTCCCTAGTGAGCTGAATACCCTCGCACCTAACTCCTGTCTAATCTAAGCAAATCTTTAGATTGTTCCATATAAACACAGTACTGAAATTCACCAATGATTACAGCAAAATTGAAGCAGAGCTGTTTAGGTGCGTTTTATTACAATAGATTGAGGCCAGTAATTTGAGAGGTACATGCACCTATGTACAGGTACAAATCACTCTTTTTTCTACTGCAGTTGCAAACTTTGCAAAGTTGCAAATTATGATTGCAAACATTACAAAGTGAGTGGGCTGTGGTGTGACTGCCTCGCTGATTGGCATATCGGGGGAGGGAGTGCATCGGTGATGCATAGGTGCGTTTCACAGCAGTTGCCACAGACAGACCTCCACTTAGTGAACAGACAACAGATCGCTACTTCTGGTGCCATCTCTCAGCTGCTGCATACAGCCCTCTGGTTATGCAGTGCTGTGTTTCCCTGTTTGCTGCTCTCCTCTTCTGTTTTCCTCTTCACACTCCCTTCGCTACCACCATCATTCATTTTCCAGTGCCCTCCTCGTTCGCTCGGTTATGATCCCGCTCAACAGCAGGATGGGAACCTAAGAATTGCGCTGTAAATTAAAATTCCTGCCAGAGTCGGTTCATCCCTATCAAATGTTCACGTGCAGGAGAATGGAGTGCCTCAAGGTGGCTGGTTTGAGCTCCACCTTTTTTTATTATGATGGACTCGCTCTGAAAGGCGTTGTCGCCAACCATTTCCTGCACCATCAATGTAGATGACGTTCAAATATCTTTCCAAAAACAACCAAATTTCAATGACCCTGGAAAACGTCATTTTCCCTCCAGCCTTGTTCTTGCTCCGTGGGCACTGAGAATAGCTCAGCTAAGCTCGAGGCCCCTTGTCCAATGAGCCCCCCTGCACAATTCCAGAGAAGTCCAGCCAGCCGGGACGCCCCAAGGTTACGGACTGGGACAAGGACCACGTGGACCTGGAGTGGAAGCCTCCCGCAGGATGACGGCGGCTGCCCCATCAAGAGCTACATCATCCAGAAGAAGGAGCGCGGCTCCCCGCTATGGACCAAGGCCAAGGAGGTGCCCGCCTCGCAGACCAAGGCCACCGTGCCAGACCTCCGCGAGAACCAGGACTACGAGTTCCGCATCGTGGCCGTCAACGACGGAGGGGAGAGCGAGCCCTCGGAGCCCTCGGACCTCATCACGTGCAAGCCCCGGTTCCGTGAGTGGATTGTTTTTTGATTACTGCACATGGAAACGGGGGTTGAGACTGACCTGTGGTCTAACTTCAATGAGAAGAGTTCCTTTTTTTTAAGGGGAAGATGTGTCCCTATACCGTTATCCAAAGGAAATTGGTGCCTTGCAGAAACTACGCTATTTAATGCGCTATAGAGGTGCTCTGAACCAACTGAAGTTCAGTGAACTATCCCATGCGAGATCGTATTCTCAAAAGAAGTTGTGTTTGTGCTTGGTCATCTGGGTCCAAACAAGCTGGTTAATGCACGACGCCTGTTGCCTGTGGCCCCTTATAATGCAGTGGCTCCCAAGATTGTGAGCCCCATGAAGGAGGTGAAGGTCAAGATTGGCCAGACCCTGCACGTGGAGATCAAGTTCATTGGCGCACCCCCACCGACGGTGTCCTGGATGGTGGACGGCAAGCCGCTCATCTCGGACGACCGCGTCACCATCTCCAACTTCGACGACTACACCATCATCAACACGGTCGACACCAAGCGCTCCGACGGCGGGGCCTACACACTGCACCTCAAGAACGACAGCGGCGAGGACAGTGGCACTCTGCCCGTCGTCATCCTGGGTAAGGAGGGACAACACTGGTCACATGGCTCTCCGTGGGGGCAGTCATTAACAACGCGCATGCGAGAATGTCTTGACCAACAGTTTCATGCTTACATTACAGTGCTGTAGCCTTTGTCAAAGCATGGCCACAGGGCAGACTATATCGTCCGTGCCTAGTGTGGCCAGTTAATTTAGCTTGTTATGTCATACTTTTTCAACAAAGGAGCTCTTATCTACAATCTCCTTTTTTTTTATCTAATATTATATTTGAGACACGTCATTCCAGAACTTGTAGTGAACCTTCTTGTGGTCTCCGAGGCAATCCTGCATGCAACATCTTAATGCACTCCTAGAAGGCGTGATGCTAATTACCTCGCGTTTTTTTTTTTTAATCTCCAGAACAAGCCAAATCCTCCAGAGGGTCCCCTAAATGTCGACGAAGTTGACAAGGATCACGTGAAGCTGTCCTGGAAGCCACCCAAGGACACTGGAGGCAGTGATATCACGTGAGCTGACTGGCCTTTTTCAATAACTATCCCTAAGGTTCAGAGATTTTTGGCAGCATGAAACTGCTCTAATGAGAGTATGGGCTTGGCTGCAAGGAAGCCAAGTAATCTCTGGGAATAACTGAGTAATAAATGCACTGACCTCAAAGGAAGTAATAAATAGAACAGGCCCAGTAATGTTTGTGTGCATCTCCGAGTGCATGTTAAAGAAAAGCACAATATCTTTGTTTAATTGAAATAGGCAGACAACATGAGGTCGCGTACGTTTTACGTAAATTTTTTACTGATTCGGTGACCTCTCCCTTTCCTGGCCAGTGTTGGTCCCTGTCTTGGTAACACCTGTTGGCCCTTTCGGTTTCCTCCACCAGTGGTTACGTGATTGAGAAACGCGACAAGACCCACGGAGGCCAGTGGGTGCCCGCAGTGGCCTTTGTGCCCCCTACTGCCACCGAAGCCACCGTGCCCAAGCTCATCGAGGGAACCGCCTACGAGTTCCGAGTGATGGCCGAGAACGCACAGGGCTTGTCCGAGCCTCTCACGACAACGCGTCCAGTGATCGCCAAGAGCCCATATGGTGGGTGTTGCGCTTACGTTCGTCTCACTACTGTAGCCTCAGCTGATTCCTGCAATTGGGCTCGCTTGAGGCTTTCTTTCTTTCTTTCTTTTCCTTCTGCTTGGAAACACTGGGGACGCTCATCGACCTTCACAATCACAATAAGCAAGCTTAGCCACACGCTGTCTGGAGACTTGGTAGCACGTGTTGATAATTCATGCTGTCGCTTTCATTGTATTCTTTCCGGCACACACCTGAACGCATCTTCAGAAGGCAGCCAGTTGCAGCGATCTGACTGCTTTGCAGAGACAGAAGCATTGAAAAAGTTTGGCCCAAATTTGGTGAGCGCAAAAGAGAAGGAACAACGTTAGGTGTGAGTTCCTGAGTTATCTGATGTACATAAAGCTCTTATAGTTGGCTTAGACGGTTCATGACCACCACCTAATCTAAGACCGGACACGTTTATTCACCGGTTTAAAAAAACGTTTAAGTGTTTCGGGGCCCTTTGATGATGGTGGGGGTTTGTCCGTGGCCAGTTGTCAACCAGTCTGTGCCAAGGTTTAAAACAGACTGTATGTGTACAGCTTACATGGTACTCGGAGTATTTATTTTCACAGAAGTTTCTTTGTCCCGTAGCAAGTTTCTTCAAGTGGTGTGCTTCCTCTCGTCCTCCCAAACCCCGCGTGCAGGCACCCCAGGCAAGCCTGGGCAGCCAGAGGCGGTGGACCACGACCGGGACTTCATCAAGATCAAATGGGAGCCACCGCGCAACGATGGTGGCTCGCCCATCACAGGCTACGACATTGAGCGTAGGGACACCAAGTCCAACCGCTGGGTGCGCGTCAACAAGGACCCCGTGCGAGTAAGTCGACCACACAGAACTACTCCGATTCGGGGATTGGCTGGCAAAAGTGCTGACCGCACACTGTGTACTTCAGAGTGCTCGTATGAATGTGCATCGGTGGTCTGCTCTTATGAGACTCAAAGTATGAACCTTGTTGTTTGGGTCTCTTCTGCTTAAAAGCATAGAGTAACGTGCTAATGGACTGAACGTCTGCCCAGACCATGCTTTGTCTTTTCCTAACTGATTTGCTTTTTAAAGCATTGCTTCAGCAAACCCGATGAGTGGTGTACTTAGCTGGAATGTCTTTCTTCGTGGAGGACTGAGAGGGGATGAACACGGTTGCGCTTGCCCTTGCAGACCCCCGAGTACACGGACAAGGACGTCACGGACGGGACACCAGTACGAGTACAGGGTGGTTGCCAAAAATGCGGCCGGTCCGAGCGAGCCAAGCATGGCCTCCAAGCCCATCGCAGCCAAGCCAATGAAGGGTGAGAGCACCGCAGAGCCACCTAAAAAAAGGGTGCACTTATGTGCACTAGCAGACCAGTTTAAGCAGATCCAGTGAATGACAACAAGCGGGAACCAATGATGCATGCATAAAAGTAATCCGAGGGCTGTGATTGCAAGCTGAGAGAAGAAAAATGAAGGAATAAGGAAGAGTTAAAGTGGCATTTGGCTTGCATACGACAAACTCTACCATGGGCGCTAAACTCTAAGCGTGAAAGAAATATAAAATGGCTATGGTGAGCAGGAAAACTGTTGAAAGGTGCAAGTCTTTTTTTTTTTTTTTTTCCACTCATTGGAAAAATAATGCACTTTTGTGTGTTCAGGGGTCCACACTGATTTTCCTTTGGTGCACTCCCTTGCAATGCTTCAGTACCTCCTTTTCGAAGGAGCAGTGTGCAAGCACCTGTGCACTGCCAACAGCCTTCGTAGATGCTGTGCACCTACAGATGCTGTCATTTGTCTAGTGCCTATACCATATATCTACTAGTTGCATCTGCAGCTTGATAACACTGTGTGTTAGGTAAGAGTCATATAGATAAGAGTCATAGCACCACACTGTACAATGCTTTTTCGCGTGTTTGGTCTTCTAGTAGGTCCTAACACTTTCCTGCCCACGGGAAAAGCAGTGATTTTGGGTAGTCTAGCAAATTTTTTTCCGGTTGCAAAAATTGTGCAACATAGGTGTATGATATCGAATTGTAGAAGAGTAAATTTCCTTTGCAGTGGTGATAGTTTCAAACAGAAATTTGCACTCTCAGCTGGGCAGTCAAAGATTGAGGACTCTCTGGTGTTCGTTTTGGCAAGCACTAAGCCCCGTTTCTCTCCCTTCGCTTCTTGGGTGCGCAGAGAAGCCAAAGTTACACCTGGACGGCCTGTACGGCAAGGGCATCCGGGTGCGTGCGGGCGACCCGCTCAACATCAACATCCCCATGACGGGCGCGCCACCGCCGGCCGTCACGTGGCTCATCAACGACAAGGAGATCCCGCCCACCAACCGCATCCGCACGGACACCGGGGACGAGGCGGTCAACCTCACCATCCCCGTCTCCCAGCGGGGAGACACCGGCAAGTACACCATCAAGGCCAAGAACATGTACGGCGAGGACTCGGCCGACATCGACGTGCTCGTCTACGGTACGGGGCTTGTCTCTCTCTCTCCCTCTCTCTCTCTCTCTCTTCACCCGAGATGGACTTGGTCAGGGACTGCCTTACTGTTTCTTCAAACAATGCCTGACCAGGCGAACTTTCGTCGAACCCTTGACTACACCGAGATGGATTCATTGCAGCGCTGTTGTCAGCGGAGCTTATTTGTTGCTGGGCATTGATAAAGCCCCAAAACATTTACGCTTCCACAACGTTGCCCATCTCTTAATCTCAGTTCTAAGGTCTACCACTGGGCAGAGACCTTTATGAAGAATCTTCATTGTTGCTAGGTTTTGCAGGAACATGGACAATTCACTGGAAGAATCAGGGACAGAAACTTGTCCCATCTTCTACACGAAAAAGTGCCAGCAGTGTTTGTCCCCTCTCTGAGTGCTCCGTGTGTCTTCATCTTGGTGTGCAGACAAGCCTGGGCCCCCGCAAGGCCCGCTCGAGTACCCCGAGGTCACCAACTCGACGGTCACCCTCAAGTGGAGGAAGCCGGAGGACGACGGTGGAGCTGAGATCACCGGTACAGTGCACTTTTGATACAAGCAACTAGAACTTCTTGAGCCAACTGCTTCGGTGGTCTGTGTGTCAACTATTAATGATACTGCGCTTAATTGTCAAATTTACGATGGTTTCCCGCACTACTACTATATTGATGCCACATTTAAGCCCTTCTTTGTTCTTGCACTGTGAAGGTGCGTCTGGAGTAGAAGATTATGCTCCTAGCACTAATACGTGGCTTGCACTTGACGACACCACCGCCCTTTCTGGTGCATTGCTGTCAGCTTTCTCAGCGCTGCTTGATTGAAGAGCAGCGTGTAAGTTCACAATCTATGGCACAGATTGTGAGCTCTAAATCGTAAAGGTGTTATCTTTCACATGTACACTCATTCCTGTTTCACGAGAAAAACCATACATCAGCATAAATCAACTGCAACAACATATGCGTCGCTATTCGTAAGACATGGCTTGTCCTTTGAAACAGTTGTTTATGCCAGAGTCCCCCATGCTGTGTTCCTGCAGGGTACCTGGTGGAGAAGTGCGAGATTGGGTCAGACTTCTGGCAGCCTGTACCAGGCTACTGCCCCAACACAACGTACACTGTGCGCAACCTCGAAGAGGGCAAGCAGTACAAGTTCCGTGTCCGCGCGGAGAACATCCATGGCATCAGCGAGCCGCTCGAGGGAAAACCAGTCACGGCCAAAAACCCCTTCGGTAAGATCGCACTGGGATTAGTTTGCCTGATAAAACCTTCATTTTAACTTGAAAAAAGGTTCATTCACAACGGATGCTAGAACTTCTAGTGCTATGCATTGCACTGTACTCTCATCCTCAAATAGGGATCCATAGACCTTTGAGGAAGGCCCACTTTGGTGCTTCCCATACCCCTTTTTTTTTTCCTGCTTATTATTATTATTTCTTTTTTGGTAAGCATTTGGTGAGGTGGTAGTATGTGGCTTTGTCACAAGGTGCACACATTCTTCTGGCTTCTTCACACAGCGTGCACCTTGTTTTATTGTTTCCACATGATGCATGCTGTATCTGAAAAGATACAGGTTCAACTGAAACTGTGCACGTGCCATAGATGCTCCTAGCTCCTTGTACCTGGCAATAAAATTTTGTGAGGTGCACACATGAAGTGGACACCAAGGGGGCTGGGTAGGAATTTCTTTGCTGACAAGTCTATGTCAACGTCTTTCTTAGTTCTATGGCATAGCCGCCACTTGTGTATCCACAAAGAGTCCTCAATGTACTCAAAGTTTCAAACTATGAACTGTGCTTAAATTCACGTACATGTGAAACTGAAAGAACTTTTCAGTTACAAGCACTGTACTTGCATTCTCCAAGAGGAAAGGAAACTTTTTGTATTGGCCCCCAGCTTTTGGGGGCTTCCTGACACTGTAATAGCTAAACAAGGCTGCCTCTTTTTTTGTTACCAGACACTCCAGATTCTCCTGGTCAGCCAAAGGTTGACGAGATTGGTCCAACGGCGGCGACTATTTCTTGGACACCGCCTGCCAATGACGGTGGACGTCCCATCCAAGGTTAGAGCTGCACCTCTGCACTTGCATCTGATTTGTCTTGGCTATTGCAGACTGGTTTTTTTTTTTTTGGTTACAAGTGTTTATCATTATTTTAGTTTGGTTCTTTTTTTTTTGGTCACAAGTGTTTATCATTATTTTAGTTCTGTGGCTGCGACTGAGTCTTCCATTAAAAAAGATCTCTTTCATTTGGAAAAGTCACTCAGTGTTTTGTCCCTCGCATACCTTGTTTTACAAAGTAGAGGGGAGTAATGTAATGCTAAAACGATAATAAAATACCGTATCTTTCATCTTAAGGGCCCACTCCAACCTTAGCAAACAGAATGCTTCAAATTAGCTGACATTTTTAAGGTGCTTGGATTCTCAGTACCCATCCCCACTTCAATTGGGAAAGCATGTTACTTGCGTCGAGCGAGCAGAACACAATTGCGCTTTTTTTTTCTTTTCACAAGCGTGCCAGTTCCGTCCCCCAAAACTTTTTTGCTTGTGAGTTACCCACTTTGCCATCTGTTTGCACAGATGTCGAGCCCTGGAACGAGCATTCACCATTTCTGGAACCGCGGAGGCTGAACCTGTTCATGTAGCGAGTTCCCCTTTCCCGTGCAGGCTACATTGTGGAGAAGCGCGAGCGGGGCCACCCCGAGTGGACCAAGGCCAACGTGTCGCCCACGCCGGGCACCCAGTTCACGGTGCCGCACCTGACCGAGGGCAAAGACCTACGAGTTCCGGGTTACCGCCTGTCAACGAGGGCGGTCCCGGCATAGCCCAGCAGCCCAGCGCTGCGTCGTGGCCAAGGAGCCCAAGTGTGAGTGCGGCTGCATGCCGAGTTGTGAAGAATGGACACCTAAGCACTCCTATATGTGTAGGGAGTGCAAAAGCATTAGCGTCCATTTGACATGAAGGCACAGCACTGTCTGTCAAGGTAGTACAGTATAGCCCACTTATAGTCGAACCCGGTTTTAACGAAATAGTGGCTTTAAAGAACAGATCTTCATTTCCCGTTACCATTTGTATAGATTGATTTTGTGTCCAGATATAGCGAAAAGCTGGATGTAACGAACTGATTTCAGCTTCCCGATGTGTTCGTTATAAGCGGCTCGACTGTGTTTCCTTTTGGATCGCCAAAGAAAAGCTTGCAGAAAGCAAAGCAGTGGAATCTGTGTGGATGCACCTGTTAAATGAATCCACCCTGAACACTGTTTGCCCAAACGGACGGTTTGAGTGCGCTTTGACCCCCTTTGCGTGCGCAGTCGCCCCCAGCGCCCCCGACGCCCGCGCGTGGACAAGGTGACCAGACTCGGTGACCCTGTCGTGGAACAAGCCCCTGAAGGACGGCGGCAGCAAGGTCAAGGGCTACATTGTAGAGAAGAAGCCCAAGGACGCCAAGGACTGGACGCCCGTGAACATCCTGCCCCACCCGGACACCACCTTCACGGTGCCCAGCCTGGAGGAGGGCCAGGAGTACGAGTTCCGCGTGGTGGCCGTCAACGACGTCGGCGAGAGCCCCCCCAGCAAGCCCACCGACCTCATCCTGGTCGAGGAACAGCCGGGTGAGGGCACGCTTTCAATTCAAACTCGCTCAAATTTCGGGGGTTTAACTCGCCGAAGCTACACCACGGCTACGAGGCACGCCTTATGGGGGGACACTGCTCTTAAAACAATTTCTTTTAATTTTTAGGTAAACTCTGTGAAACTTGTCAGTCTTGCTGTTTTTTCTTTTTTTTTTTTTTTTTTTCCCTCTGATTTTAAATATGGCATTATTTTTTTAGTTACCAAGATAACTAGTCATTTTTGGAGGAACAATAGACAAAAGAGTGTTAGTCATAAACCTAATCTCTATATTTTTTAATAGCATGAACCCTGTTAAGAGAATTGGTTTTTTGATGCACCGCTTGGAACTAATTTTACAGCTCATCACACGGTACAAACTAGCTCAATGGGAAAATTCGCAAACTTGTGTTTTCGCGCCTTGATTCCCGTTTTGTAGCCAGTGGGACGTCTAAACCGTAGCGTATTTATATGTTTGTTTCTTTAAACTTCTCAATTGCGATTGTGTGCACAAATCTGAAGATGGGTTCTGCTGTAACCATTTTATTCTTGAGAACCGCTGAGTACCATAAAATGCTCGGTGTGCGTTAAAAATCTCCATATAAAAATTATATAATCTATAAAGTATTAGGAACCTAGCTGATATGAAGCGGAGGACTCTGTAGAGCTCTTCGTCACAGTCCTCATAGCTAGCCCGTTTATTTGTTACTGTCAGAATCCAAATGAAATTTTTGAGGAGTGTAGATGTACACTTTTTGTCAAAATTTTCTTGGCCAATCCTAAGCCTTCTTGGCCGCAACAAATTAAGGGGGGACGCGGCTTTCAACTTCGGAAAAATGACCAAAACATCGTTTTTTTGAATATTCGGCTTCTATGTTTCCTATTCTATGCGTCTGCAAAGTTTTTACGCTGAAAAGCGTCGCAAAGTGGCATAAAAAAATACTTTTGTCAGGCGCGGTGACAAACTATCAGCGCAAAAGGCCGAAAAAAAACGGCAATTTTCGGAGCGCTCTATCTCCGCAACGGTGCCACCGGGCGCGGCCATTTTGATATGGTTAGATCGGCCGAGCGATCGTCTTTCCGGTTCCGCTCGTCTCTTTTATCTTCGTTCATTCACAAACGCACAAACGGCAGAAAAGAAACGACGCACAAACGAAGCTAGAAATAGATGCTGAAGCGCTATTGGTCCTCCGGTCGGGGCCAGAACAACGACCCTCCTGATTGGATGTCACGGGCGCAACGCAAGATGGCGGCCGCCTGAGCTGCGTAGCGAGCGCATTGAGTTCATTTTCGCCGCTTCGCTCGGCCGAGTTTCTGTTCAATCTGTGGTATTCAACACGCACGTTATCGCGATGGGAATGCCTGAACGAGCCAGATTACGGGAAGTTGTGTGGCTCGAAAGGAGGAGGTCATCGAACGCTTCGTGGTGCGCGTGACTCTACCGTCGCCAGACCCCGGAGGGTGACGCGGTGTGCGCGCTTGCGATAGCGGTTCGTGAAGTGAACTTTTAGTCGGGTTTGCGATGTTTACACGCTTAGTTATTGCTGTGTTTTGACTGTGGGCTCGCTAGCCTTGAAAAAGAAACGGTCGACGCGTCAAACGCTGCGGCGCGCACGGCATAGCCGACGCGCATTGGAGCAGCACATGACTGGGCAACCGGTTACGATTGAACGCCAGTAGTTGTAATTAATGCCTGCGACGTTAGATTTAATCTTAAAAGCGACCTGAATCATATCGATGTCGCGGTAAGCGATATATTATTGCGCAACGTTTCCCGTGCACTTGTAATTTTCATGCAAACAGGTTTGAGTTAGTAATATAGGAATAAAAATATGTTCTCTGCATTAAAAATGTACGTTACTGTCGCAGCATTTAACAGTGATTTTTTAGGGAAATTATTGATACCATTGCTTAGGGCATACTGGCTTTGCTGCTGCGAGAAATATTGGATGCCTTGAATGTCAAAAGTATTAAAAAAATATGTTCTTGCATTGAAGTTGGGAGTTATGCAGAATACTCTACCAAGCTTCAAAGTAGCTCATTTTCATCCTTGTGGTATGCAAACTTTTGGCAATGAACACCTCTGCACGTATGAGTACTAAGTTGCTGTGCCAGGCAAGATGATAAAACATAAAAAAAAAGCCAAAAATGTTCAAATTTAAGTAAAAAAAATGCTCAACTTGTTGCCATGGGACAACACTGACAACACTGCAGTGCGATACAGCCAAAAAGGCTGTTCAGTGCATACAGCCAACCAGCTGAAAACCTCAAAGTGGGGTATGTGCACTCTTGAAAGCCCATTGAAACCCATCTCCCCCTTCGTTTGGTCTGCAAAGTGGAAAGAAAAAGGCTGTAAAAGGCACAATTTCTGGAAAGAAAAAGGCTGTAAAATCTCCCCTTCGTTTGGTCTGCAATTTCAAGGCAAGATCCAGAAGCCCATGTTCAAAAGGACTGGAAAGAAAAATGAAAGGCTACAACCATGACGACTTTTGATAAGTGAAACCTATGTTGCAACTTCGGAAGCCGTTTTCTCAAAACTTTTGATAAGTGAAAGTTTTTTTTGCCACCTGTGTCGTTTTCTTGTCCCAGGGATTTCTTCGTGAGTTTTTTTTGCTGGGTCTATTTTGATTCCGTTTCTTGCATTACATTCCTTGATAACTGTTCAGGTCGTGACTTGATGAACTCTTGGTTTTCCAGATTTGTTTTTTGTGATTTTTTTATTCGAATAATCGTTCACAGTCAACATGCCTATTGCACATTAACCTCTAAAAAAATGAAAACCAAAAAACATTGTGTTGTAAAAAAAAAATTCTAAAACTGTAAAAAAAAAATTCTCACGACCTCGTCCATTCATTTGGGAATGCAAAGCACTTCGAACAAGTTTTCTATCGTGTTTTATAAGCCGCTCAAGCTCGGTACAAGCGGAACAGAAAGAAAATTTAATACATACAAGCGGAACAGAAAGAAAAGTTTTCAAAATATTAGTTTGAAATTTTTATGGTGTTATCACGGAAGCATTTCACGGAAGCAGTTGCTGTGCCAATTTTCATCAAAATCCACAAAGAAATAAAAAAGTTGATTTTGAAAGCCACGTCCCCCCTTAAAAAAAAAAGCTTTACCTTTAAATATGACAAAAAATATTGTGTGACAGTTAAGAAAGAAAGGTGTTTTCTCTAGCTTTCCTGCATGAAATGTTTCAGCCTCGCTTGGGACGTAAGCATGTACTACATGGAATTTTTTGTGGCGTGTGCGTTCCTGGCTTGTCCCACAAAATTTTGACAAAGACTGTACATGCCCGGTGCTCCAGAACCACCGATGGGGACAGAATCTGGGGGAATGGCGCTGTCGCCTTTGCCTAAGCAGCAGCCGTGTTCTCTGAAAGGGCTTTCTCGTTTGACGCTAGACAAACCGAGGATCAACGCTGGTGCCGTGAAGGACATTGTGGTGAAGGCCGGCCAGGACTTCAGCATCAAGGTGCCGTTCACTGGCTTCCCCAAGCCTGAGGCCATCTGGTCCAAAAACGACCTGGATCTCGATGACAAGGAGCCCAGGAGGACGTACAAGGTGAGGGGAGAACCACACCCAACACGGTACGGGGCACGGAGCAAGAATAAGATAGGAGGTGAAACGAAGCTTCCTAGCGTGGCTAGATAATGTCACAAGCGTTCGTCATAGGATAAGCTAGCTGCATCTGCTGCGGTGAAGAAACTGCTAAGCCGCCGCGATCTGCATTTCACTGCGCAGCCACGGAATGAATTGTGGCCGCTATCATTTCGTCCATCAGATGCTGCGACCCACTCCTTCTCCGTTGCAGCTGTGAAGCTTTGCAGTCCGCCTTGGTTTTCATTGTGACCTTATTTAGTCGCTCGGCCGTGCTTGCCGCAACGGGCCATTACGCCTCCTACCGTACTTACCCGATTCTAACGCGCACTTTTTACCGAAAAAATAGGCAGAAAAATCGCATGCGCATTAGAATCGGATACGAAACCGAAACTGCCGAAAAGCAGAAATTTCGTCCCACCCATTGTCATTGCCATCTCAAGGTGGTGCCAAAGCTTTTAACAACGATTTTTTAGACGCTGGAAGCCTAGGCGCCTAGGCTTTTCTGTCGGCGTTCACACAAATCATCAAATCATTCCACTTGCGCGCTTGATAACAGCAATGGCAGCAGCGGCAACGAAGGTGCGCCGCTTCCACGAGTGGCTTACAAGCGGCTCTCACACGTTCAAAACGAGCGGTCGGCTGAAGTGTGCGCCTATGGAGAAGCTTGTGGGATGGGCATGCGAGGCGTGGGCCACAATCCCATCGACCATGGTTGAACGTTCGATCAGAAGTGTGGCATCGCGAACGCACTTGACGGCACCGAGGACGAAATGTTGTAGTCAGCAGACAGCGACAAGGGGCTCTCGGAGAGCAACAAGGAGTGAGATGAGCGAGATTACTTCGGGAAATATATCGCCCATTTCCCTCCCATTCGTTTTTCTGGGTCTAAAAGTTCCATGTGCGTTACAATCGTGCAAGTTTTTTCGTTTTTTTTGCCTGGAAAATCGGGTGCGTGTTAGAATCGGGGGTGCGTTAGAATCAGGTAAGTACGGTATAGTATATTCTTGCTCCGTGGTACAGGCTCAGGTTCATTAACTGTTTGGCACGCATTAGATTCAGCAGTGTAACAGCGGCATTTGTAATGCTTGCCACAAAGAAGTGCTTTGCGTTATGATTAAAGTGAACTCATGTCCACCTAATATGGACTTGAATTTGAATGCTTGAAGCACAAATAAGCGGAACTGTATAAATGGTCATCTAAAGGAAAGGAATTTGAACTTTGGTGCTTATGCGAAGAATTTCTCACAGGTGACAGAAGAGAATGCCAGCCTGACTGTGACCAAGGCCAAGAGGGATGACACTGGCCAGTACAAGCTCTTCCTCAAGAACAAGCATGGATTTGACACGGTCTACTGCAAAGTCACTGTCCTCGGTGGGTCTTGTGATTGGTTACTCTACGTCCTGCATGCCATCTGCGCGCATTCACATACAAGTTGGGAACCAAAACCAGCCACTAGGAAGCAGCGAGCTGCATATATCTGCGGCGAGAAATGGGGTGATACTTTGGCTAAGACACGATTGTCTTGACAGCCAGCTAGCTTGAATGCATTTTCACGTGGATGTCTGATCTGATAACGGGCCATTAGATATCCATAGCAGTTTGTCACCTCATCCAACTCCCTATCCTTCCGTTTCAGACACCTTGATGTTGCACATAAGCTTCAAGTTTTGAATTCGTATGTGCAGTTGCCCCAGCAGATGTAAATTCACTCTGACAATTCACACACACTCCCATGCAAAAAGATTGTATGGGAATGTGTGCTTGTGAGAACCGAGAAAATTCCAGCTTCAGAAGTTTATCATCATCATCAGCCTGTTTAGGTCCACTGTAGGACGAAGGCCTCTCCCATTGACCTCCACCCACTCCTGTCCTGCACTGCCCGAGTTCATTTCTCGCCTCCAAATTGTCTTATTTCGTCTTATTCTATCTGTTTAACAACCTTCCCCTTCTTTTAGACCCGTCTCTTGATACCCACTCTGTTACCTTAATTGTCCACCGGTTGTCCCTTCGTCTTACGACATGACCAGCTTATTTGAACTATGATATCCTTTACTTGAGTTTGCACCCTGATCCAGGAGGCTCGTCTCCTAACCCTGAGTGTTACCCTGAGCCGACCTAAGTCTTCTTTCCAGCTGTTTAGTAAGGCGCCAAGTTTCTGCTCCATACGTCATCACCGGCAGCACGCACTGGTGATCTTCAAAGTATATCCTTGTGGAATCTTGCAGAAGCTCTGTTCGATACGAATGGGGTTCATGGTACCGGTACAAAAATATCTCTATGGTGCCGGTACAGTGAAGTAGCACAATGCTATGGTGCTGTTTGGGCATTGTCCTCTATTAGCCGTCAGTCCCCTGCCATCCAGTCTTATAGAGACGACCAGGTCAGTTACGTCAAACTCATCAATAACTGGATTAAATTCGGTTAATGTTCTTTAGAGTTTGATGAACATTGTCACGCAGTCAGTGTAACTCCCAGTAAAAGTTTGTCAACCTGCAATCTCCCAGATACTGCTGACTGACTGGAACTGACTTGCTGCACCGCGGCCATAGCAGGTGCAGCAATTCTCTGCACTGGAGCAGCCCCTTGGCTGCACCATGAGCAGTGAAGGGACACAGTAGATCAAACGCTCTAGTGCAGTACACTGTGAACCGGTTGAGGTGTTGCCGCAAACCTCATCTAAATCAAATGGACCTCTAGTCTGTTACAAATTGGGTGCAGTATTAAAAGATGCTTGTACTGTAGTGTACTGGAATATCTAAGCTATCTGATTTTCTCACATTGTGGCATTTTTCAGTTTGTAATACATCTGCAATGCTAGGCTATTCTCGTTTTCACCCCTCTGACTGGCTATCACCCCAGATCGTCCGGCACCACCAGAGAACCTGCGTGGTGAAGAGGTGGACGGTGACTCTCTGACCCTTCGCTGGCTGCCACCCAAGGATGATGGTGGAGCAGAAATCACCAACTACGTGGTGGAGAAGCAGGAGGAAGGCACCAAGACGTGGCACCGAATCGGCACCTACGTGGTCGGCACTTCGTTCCGGGTCCGCGGGCTTACCGTGGGCCACCGCTACAACTTCCGGGTCATGGCTGAGAACCAGTTCGGCACCAGCGAGCCGGCGACCACTGCCGAGCCCATTTTGGCCAAGCTGCCATTCGGTGAGTGGCAGGGCATGTGTGGCTTTTGTGACTGATTCTGAGAGTTGACTGACCTTGATTCTCCACATAAACGCTAAGCAAGTAAGTACCTGAAACCTGCTGATAGTGTGTGACAGTCTGCTGTTTTTTTATGGACCTTGCATTTGGGTAGTGCAACAGACTGCTATTTCTTTATTCACCTTGCGTTTGGGAAAATGAGAGTGATTACTAGTTATGAGAATGGGGTTATTGCAAGCCTTTTTCATACAATAGTTATGACAACAGTGTAATTGCAAGCCTTGCCCATTCAGTAGTTATGAATATGGGGTCAATGCATGCCATTTTCAATCAATACTTACAAATTTGAGTTAATTGCAAACCCTTTTGAGTACTAGGTAATTGCAAGCTTTCTCTTCCCATTTAGTAGTTATGAATACGGGGTTATTGCAAGCTTTTCCTTCACATTCAGTAGCTACGAATACAGGGTAATTGCAAGCATTTTTGATTCAGTATTTACATATACGGGGTTATTGCAAGCTTTTTCGATTCAATAGTTACAAATATGGGGTCATTGCAAGTCTTTTCCATGGAGTAATTGCAAGCTTTTTTTCCCATTAAGGGGGCAGTTGTTGGGTCTTTGGGGCCGAAAAACGGTCAAAAAAAGCGTTTTCTCAAAAATGGCATTTTTGGCCTCCACGGCCATTTTTCTATCAGTCTGTATATTTCCTCATCAAAAGGCACCATATTTTGTTGTTATTACATTATAATAGCATTTTAAAGTGAACTCTACAGCTCAGTTAGCGCAGAATTCGATGGTGAAACGGAAGTTTTCTTGCAATGCAAAGCTAGCATTTCATCCTCAGATATCTTGGCACCCAGAGCAGGTACAACTTTAATTCTTTTTGCTTCTGATACCGAAATGTGTGGAGAATACAATGTTGGAAACAAATTTTTCAAATGGAGGCTTTGGAAAATTATTATTGTGTTCAATTGGCACCACCTGCGAGCCATTTCTGGCAGAGCGCGGGAGAAGCGAAGTTCATTGTGTTGTAAAATGACCAAAAATAGCTGAATCAAAAAAGTTCTTCCTATGTTGTATTCTTTTGTCATTTGTCTGCCTAGCCACGTGGTAATTGCCATTCTGTATGGAGTGGTTATTTTGTAACTATGACCCAAAATAATGGCAATTAATCATTAATTAACTCAAAATATAATAAACTTACAAAAAATCTAATGACAGATTTGAAATGAGCTCAAAAAACTCTATAACGCAGTGCAGTTTCATTAAAATTCGTTGGTAAATAAAAAAAATAGCTCTAAGACCAGTCTGCCCCCTTAAGTAGTTACAAATACAGGGTAATTGCAAGCCTTTCCCTCCCAATCAGTAGGCACAAATACGGGGTAATTGCAAGCCTTTCCCTCCAATTTAGTGGTTATGAGTATGGGGTAATTTCGAGCCTTTTCCACCCAGCGAACTGAGTGATCACAAGTCAGGTGCAGAAGGCGTAATCACCGACCGTCTCCCCTTGGCCCAGACCCTCCCGGTGCCCCCGGCGTGCCGCACGCGGTGGACACGTCGCCAGACTCCATCACCATCTCGTGGACCAAGCCGCGCAACGACGGCGGCTCGCCCATCACGGGCTACCTGGTGGAGAAGCGCAAGGTGGGCGACACCAAGTGGAGCCGGGTCACCCCGGCCACCGTGCCAGACCTCACCTACAAGGTGCCCGGCCTCACCGAGAACCAGCAGTACGAGTTCCGTGTCTGCGCCGTCAACGCCGCGGGAGAGTCGCCCTGGAGCTCCGCTTCGGACGGCATTTACGCCAGGCCTCCGCCAGGTACGACGGGGACGGGCTCTTCTTCTCTGGTTCTTGTCGTGCTCTCCCGTTTGGGCAGCATGAGTCTTAGAGGGCTGCAGCAGCTGTTATAGCGCGGGTCCTGGCACAAAACTATGAGGAGTTCAAACATTAAAGCAAACTAACGAGAAAAGTTGGGCAAGTTGGTTGCTGACTAAAGAATTCATTGGGCTCACGAACGTTGAACAGTATCAAGTGAAGAAAAGATGAAAGACACAGTCACAACTACCACATTAATATTGGTAAATGTGGCTTTCGAGTGGGTGGTTTGAGTTAAAGCCTTGCAGAAATGAGTGATTTTGTACTGCAGAAGGTGCTCTTGAAAGGTAATGCCCAGTTCACTGCAGTAGAGCGTACAAGAAGCATGTTATTGTTCTTACCGTCTAATCATGATTTCATGTGTGATAACATATGCAGAGTGAGATGTGTGTGGTCACTGCACACATATTTTTGTGCATCTTGTAAAATAAAGCACAGAAATATTTGTTCTAGCCATTTACTAACTTGTGTTTGTACTTTCACTCACTCAGGATCAAGAGCAATTTTGGTTACTGCCAGATTACATTTCCTTCAGTAGTATTCAGTTAACCCTGTGAATGTGCACTTTCTCAGTGCTCTGTGTGTTTTTCTTAAGGTGGCCCACAATCTTTATTCTCTGTATTTTTTTGTAAGTACCACAGCAACATCAGCTAGCTCTCTTCATTGCTCTCCAGCCTACCACCTTTTAAGTATTAGGCTGGTGTCGAAAATTTCTTCTCTGCTTCTTCTTTGCTGCTTGCAGCCGCGCCCAAGATCGACAGTGGCTTCGCCATGCGCGACATTGTGGTCTTGGCTGGCGAGGAGTTCACCATCAGGGTGCCATACAGCGGCAGCCCAGCTCCAGAGGCCTCCTGGACCATTGTGAGTTCTAGGTTTCTCAATTTACTGTATTTATTCGATTATAAGGCGGTCACAATTATAAGGCGAGGGTGCGGTTTGGAGAGTCAAAAAAGAAAAAAAAGTACCTTTATGAGCTTCGAATATAAGGCGGGGTATAACTTTGAGACTACGGATTTCGGAAAAAAAAAGCTCCCCTTATGTTCGAATAAATACGGTAAGTCTACTGCCAAGCAGTGATGGACCTTGTGCTTCATTCTTTCTTTGGGAAGCCCCTCACTGTTTCAACACGCTGAAATGCTCTCTTTTTTTCTCTCTCTCCTGACTGCTCTTTGCAGAATGGGAACGTGGTGCTGCCTGATGACAGGATCCACACTGAAGTCAACGTTGCCTTCACGGTGTTCCTCAACAAGAAGGCCAAGCGTGACGACAGCGGGAAGTACACGCTGACCCTCAAGAACCCACAGGGCTCAGACACTGCGTCCTGCAAGGTTCTGGTCGTTGGTGCGTGACTGTTCTTTTTGCTTGCACTGATGTTTAACTCTTTCAGTACGGCGCCATAGGCCATCGGATGCCGGTGTCTGATGATTTCAAACGTCCCGCGAAAGCTAAAAACGGCGCCTGGTGTACAACTAACGCCATCTGGCGTATTTATTGACATCTCATTTTTCGATTTTATTATGTTTTGTTGATATTTCGCGTGCAGAGACCGCGCCAAGAGTGAAATTTGAACCTGCGATAGTGGCAAGTTGTGTGAAAATGGCGTCCATCAGACACGGAGTTCTGATGATTTCAAACGTCCCGCAAAAGCTAAAAACGGCGCCTGTCAGACAACTAAAGCCATCTGGCGTATTTATTGACAACTCATTTTTCGATTTTATTATGTTTTCTTGATATTTCGCATGCAGAGACCGCGCCAAGAGTGAAATTTGAACCCGCGGTAGTAGCGAGTTGTGTGAAAACGGCGTCCACTGTAGTTGGGCTGTATTTATAAACAAAACGGGCTTCCTATCTGACGACTGCAGCTTTACACATTGATGTGTAGGGTCTGGACAACGTACGGTAGAGATGTTTTGCCAAATGCGCCACGTCATATCGCGTTATCACCTTCATGATAGCCTGGCACTCGTGTCAGATTACTGCTACGGAGCGATGCGCGACACTTCTCAAGAGCGCTGGATTTTTTTTCTGGTTTTTTACCACTAAAGGGAAAAAGATTTTGTGTCAGAACACAAAAAAGGGTGCTTGGATGCATGACCGACTTACACTGGAGTGGCTTCGCGGCGTGGCACAGCCGTCAGTTCCGCTAGGTTGACGGGCCCACAAAAATACAAACCTTGGTGTACAG